>CM069235.1:24550021-24945021 GCA_035582765.1 Acer negundo | reverse complement strand
TTGTTAAATTATATATATATATATATGGCGATTCTCTAATAAAGACGTCTTGAAATTATAAATTAAGTACATTCAGTCATATATTCATCTTGGATGTGAGTATTTGTTAATATGGAACTATAACCTCACCGTGAATATGTGACTGTAATTACACGTTCTTGAATTATAAAGTCGGGACTTTATAAGTCAGGTCTAATTCACGTAGATTCCAATTCAGGGAAATCTAAGACGGGCAGAATGAGAGCATTCCCAAATTTGACGGTGAAGTGACTGTATAACAGCAATAGACAACCCTTGTGTAAGCATTTAATCAGGACCATTCATGGTGGATCTCATGTCTACAACGACTACTTGTTGAAATTATGATTGATTGATTAACAACAGACTGGATTCATGTGTTTTCAGTCCACAAATGGGAGAATGGGACCCCTCCATGATCACATTTCTCTTCTGAACGTGCCATGCATGGATTCTCTTACCCACACGTATCCATATATAATATTATACTATGAAAGAATTGCTCAAAAGACTCACCACATTTTTGTTCCATTTGAAAATGAAAATAAAAATAAAAATGAAATCAACAAATCTCAGTCAAAGGCAACTCTTATCAAGAGTATACAAACAGTTTTTAAAACGTTTTGAAACAAAACAAGAGTTTACTAGTAGAGTCGATTTAACTTTCAAGAATCCCGCACCTGAAACCTATTTTATGTGTATATATATTTCTTAGCAGGAAAAAAAAAAGGAAATATAAAAGTTATGTATATGTTGAAAGTGGAGTCAAGAATCCCTCTTAGCTAAGAAAAGTATAATGAATTGCGTGCACATAAAACTGGGTCAGATTTCAATTCTATTACTCTAACATAATAGTGAGACTCAGTCTCATTGACAAAGCCAATTCAAATGTTCAAAGTCCAGCTATCTACTAGCAGCTCTACAATATTTGAATGATTATATCTGAAATCAAACTTCTTTCAAAATATATATATATATACGGTCCCGTTCTCGTCAGTGAACACTGATATAATTACATCAATACAAATGTATGTGGACCACTGATTATGGAGAAACTTTGACAAGTGTATACACTTTGAGTCAAAGTATGTAAATCTAATGGTTCACATCCAACGCACTGATGTTATATCAGTTTATATTTCTGTACATATATATATATATATATATATATATATGAAATTAAACATTCAATACATTCAAAACCTAGAATTTTTTTTCAACATAAGCTATTAGAAAGACCGTAGAATTCAAATAGAGTAATGACTTGATGGACTATTAGACATCGATGTCTAACATTACTATGTGTTATAAGAACCGGGTTTGTCTTGTCATCATTCAAGAAATTGACAAAACAAAAAATATAGCAGTACCCAATAGCCCAATCCCATGTCCAACAGGGCTACAACTGCCCATTTTTGTGGACTTAATGAAATAGTTTGTAAACACGAGTGTCTCCCATGAAATGCATTTAGGGATCCAACTTGTATGAACCATATAAAGGGGAATTTCAATAATATACAAAAATCAACTCAATCAAGATAATTCTAAGCAAAAATCTGTGAAAAATTTCTCTGAAAAGGGGGGAAAAAGAAGAAAGAATAACTAAACATTTAAAACCTCTATTGTATAACTCAGGAAAGCTTCACTATTCTTCTGCGGCGGAAGCAGCTTCTTTTAAACATGATCTCATGATCTGCGCAAGCTTAGCACATGCGTCGAGGCAAAGCTGCATTGCCTGTATGTAAAATTAAAATCAGAACTATAGACCCAGCTATATTCTCCAACTCAATTTCATGGAAACACTATCATAGATTCAAGTTCAGCATTCTGAAAGAATTTACTATGGAATGTTTTCAAATTGTCAGCATATGACATACGTTAATTGATATAATAAGTATTATAGCCCATAAACAGAAAGATGAACATTTTAAAAGAAACTACATATTCAAACATATTGAGAACACCACCCAATCCTCAACACATACATCCATGGATCCAATTAAACTGCTTAATATCCCTCTAGACATGAAACGGTTGGGTAAGAAGTTTGACGAAGAAAACATATTGTTCGACAAAGATCAATAAAGTTCGACTGTCATACCTCACTTAAATTGGGGGCTGACAATTCTCCTGTAACAGTTAATTGAGTGACCTCATAACGAGAAGGCATACAAGCAATCATTAGGCTTCCGTCTTGACAACTTTCCTCCTCCAAAATAGGATCGATAAGAAGATTTTTCCCTAGGCAAGACTAGGCACCCAATAAGTTGCATTAGTTTACTCAAATTAGTGAATCATTGAAGTTAACAAAATAATTAGCAGCTAGATTAATCTTTTGGGTCAGATGAAGACAATTCTTACTGTTAGGGGTAAGGGATATTGTTTAAATACATACAATTCAAGGGTTAGTACAAGGTACATACCACAGAAACCGAGGTCACAAGGTCATACATCATAATCCCAGCATCTGCCAGAGCAAGACTAGCACATGATATCACGACAGGAAGATCACCTGTAACAAAAAGAGTATGAGGCTCATCAACTTGCTTTAAAGAAATCTAATTTTTTGGCTGACACTAAAATTCAAAAGAAAATCATTTTCAATACAGGACACACAACCCTGCACAATGCAGAAACAATAAGATGATACAAGAAACATTACTATGTAACCTTTCTTTCCTCCATTTCTAGATATGGCCCCAGATTATGGTTTTCCAATGTCTAATACTGCCCATGCAACTTTTGTAATGTTTACTACAAACTATTACGGTCTAATTTTTATCTTCAAATTAAGAACACACTTGTAATTCAACAGTGTATATCTTTTTTTTTAGGACGGCTAGACAACCTTGATGCACTGAGATGAGTTACAGCTTATCTCAATGTCATAATTAAGCAAAATGAACCTGGTTGTTCAAGAACACAGATAGAGTAGGTACTTCAGGATTTAAGGAATACAGAAAGGTTTAATCATCAAAGATTTGAGTAAGAAAATTAGATAAAAAGAGAAAGAAGAACGACTGTGAGTAAAACATCCAGTTCAGGCACAAGAAACTGAGCATGAATCGAGCCGTTCTAAATTCTAATTGATCCTCATTTGAAGTCATATATCAACATGTGTTAGTGGTAGGGAAATTCATATGTTAAGAACCAAAGAGCAAAAAACATTAAGAGATTAGCGAAAAGCAATGAAAATATAACTCTTAACTTAATGGATAAATGCTAAGAAAACAATAGTTACTGTTTGAGATAAGTAAATATGAAGCCCAACTTGAATTCCCAAACCCCACTTAATCCTTAACTATCTTTATTATTTGTTTTTTTAATTTTTGTTCGTTTTACTTTTTCTTGAACAAAATTTCTAAGAAAATAGGTTCATCTCTTTATGGACTTAAACTTGAATGTTAAAGCAAAAGGTAAACTTACTGCCTCCAGATTCCAAAACCAATGCGAAAACATCCACTGTTGTCTTGGGGAAACTTTCCAATATTATTGCACCCTCCAAAGCTTTATGAAGCATAGAAGAAAATTCTTTGTTGTCTGATCCCTAAGCAATTGATATATTAGATCCAGTATTTAGGAGAAACAAGTAAAATAATAATAAAATCCATAAATGGGGTTATTTCAGATACCTGTCCACGAACATGGGTGGCAAAAGTAGTGTAGCTGACGTTACAATTTAACCGACCTACGTCACTGTACATCATTGCTTTCTTACTTTCTCTTGGCCCAAATCTGAAAAGAACAAAAACTATATGTCAACCAAGTCTAATCCAGATTTACATATACCAGAAAATGTATGCAAAACAATTGAAGAAAAATACTGTCAAGGTACAGAAGAAACAGGCTTTTAACTAAACAATATGAAAACATAAATCCTATCTTTAAATTTACAGCAAAGAAGAGATCAAGGTGTATATAACTATTTTAGGGGTGTAGGATATACTCACACAGACACAATCACCTTCGTATTACCAAATTCTGCATAAGCAGAACCTGATGCAGAATTCACAGCGCCAGTCCTAAAAACTGCAATTCATCAACAACATAATGTTTACTTTAAGAATAAACTTGACCACATATTGCCACCAAAGTCCACACACATAATGTTAAAAGGGGTTAAAACATGAACCTTACTTTTCTGTAATGATCAATTGTAAAATTTCTGTGTGCCTTTAAAGTTTTAAGTCAATCTTTGTAAGTTAAAACATAAAATTTAGCCCTGACGAGTGCAGTTCATATAGAGGAAACAGACACGTAACATTTAAAGGATTTTATCAGCTAAAAAATCAGTTACCTAACATTGTACCTTGCAAGCTCAATCCATTTCATCTTCAAATATGGAAAAGAACGAAGAAACGATGACTATTACAGAGCATATTTCCACACAACCCCAAGTAAAACTACAAGTGATCAGTTCCATGTAGTAAATAAGACGCTCAAATTTCAATAATCAGCTCATCTTGCAAACTGCTATAATAGAGGGACAAAGAACATCTTTTTTGTTCAATTACTTACTATGCAACAACCATCACTGCATCTACAAAACATCAATGTTACTCATGAACCAAACAGGTACAAACGAATACATCATACAATATGAGCCCTAAACACTCACTCAATGCTTCCTAGAAGAAGTAACAATATGTAATATGCAACTTTTGGTAGTAGAAAAAAGTATGCACTCAATGCAAGTTTTTTAATAATAGTTTAATTAACAAAGTTAAAACTTTGACCTACAATTGATTTTTAAAGCACATATAAATCTCTCCACTCATAGTTCATACAATCAAAAGATCAGGACAATGATTAAGAATCAAAGCTATAAAGGACACAAAGCATGTGGGTTTCAGCTAGAACAGACAGTAAAGTCTTCTCTCACAAAATCACTGCAATATACTGGATGAAGAACAACAATGACAAATGTACTTTGAAAGTCCAAATTGAACACAACAAAATGAACAATGAAATAGCATTGGTTAAACTAGTAAACAAAAGCCCTACCGATAAACATGAACACACTAGCATAGTATAACATAACATGCACTTGAAACACAAAAGTACATGAAACAACTCACATGCATGATTTTATCAAACAAGTCAATAGCAGTCTAATAATATCAAACACTTGTTATTATTAATAAATAAATAAAAAGGTCCAATTTTTCAGCCAAAACAAAGCTCAAGAATGAAAATAACATATTTAACGACAAAAAAAATGGTGGGAACGGGGGCTTACAGGCGGGTCGACACTGCTGGAAGCCGCGGGAGTCGGGTCGGACCCAGTCGGAGTCAGTGAAAATGGAAGGTTTGGTTTTATGGGTCGGATCAACCGGAGAGTAGGTCGTCGAAGCTGTTCCAGGCTTAGCGGCCATTTTAATGTCTCTCTGTCTCTCTGTCTCTCTCTCCCTACTGTCTCTTCTTCTTCTTCTTCTTGTAATTGCGCGACCAACCTCAGAGATTTCACTTCACAGTTTACACAGGCTCTGTTAACCTAAAAACGGTACGTTTCTTATTCAAATTACGAAATTACTAAACTGACCCAGAGATAAGGCTTAATGCCAAATTTATCCCTCATCTTTTTGGAAATATGCAAAACTCTCCCTATATTTTCACTATCTACATGTCAACTTGAATCTCTCAGACTTTAGCGAGAATACTCCATAGGACATTAGGAGTTTAGGATAGTCTCATTGGACATTTGGACCGCTCAACTTTTATGTTTTTTGCCACATACAGTGGCAACAACTCAAACTTGGGATATTGTAAGGCTGAATAAGCGTTCTTTCCAACAAATCACATTAGAGCGATGGTCACTAAAATACTCAATTGATAGCGATTCTATGATAACTTTTTAAATTTCATTTTTCTTCTATTTAATCGTATTTTCTTTTCATTGGGAGACGTGTTTTAATTGGATGATGTCATTAATGAAGCCACTTGGAGGCCATGGCTACCCAATTTTTTTTGTTATTTATATTTACTTTAAAAAGTTTCCTTTCATGACCCCATCGACCATCCCCAAATTTAATTAAGCTGGCTTCGTTTTTGGATGATAGACAATTGTACAAATGATGTGGTTAGATCATTTCATTCAATTTTCTCTCCTTAATTTATATTTTCAACTTGTAATGAGGCAATTCATAAAAATAAATCATATAAGAGATAAATGAATGAAATTTTGGACAGTATAACATTAGTCATTTCAATCACATTACATGATCACTAATGAAAGCTGTCAAGGTTTTTTCAAGAGATTAAATTTTAAATTTAATGATAAGCTCGAAGTTTATATACTCTAAAACACGCAACTAATTCAACTTTCTTTGTATGTTTGCTGGTATTCAAATCAAGGTAATGTCGTGTTTGCTCAAGAAATAATGCAGTTTGTCTAGCAATATTGTTTGGGTAACATACGAACTGTGTTTAGACATGTCTCCACAAAAAACAATTTATTTCTTTTTATATTCGAAAGAAATATAATAGATGTTTGTGCTTTTTCAAGTAAGGTGATAATGAAAATTAGTAAACTATCGGTATTAGATTGGTTGCTTATTCCTTACCGTAATGATTTAATTTTCAAATTTTAGATTCATGTGTAATTATAAAATGGTCTATAGGCAATTAATTAGTACTATAAGATTAATATGTAGATATTTAATTTAATGTTTAATATTTATATGCCACACCGCTACTTTATTTTTTCGGTGTTCTAACAAACGCCAGGTTCTAATCGGACGGCAACCTAGCACCTAGTATCTAGGTGGATAAACGGCATCTAGGTGGTAGGGAATTTATTTATTTTTTTAATTATTTTTCCTATATACAAAACCAAAATTCAATCTCTTAAAAAAATCAATATTTAAAGGTTAAACAGTGTAAGTGGGATATAAACCGACTTTGACTTTGTTGATGTGTGTGCCACGTAAGCCTGGCCAATCCATGTTACCACACTAAAGACGGGTCAGTATCAGTTAAGTTAGGGGTCGTTTGTTTTTTTCACTTAAAACTTAATGGGTCTGAATCAGAATTATTAAGTTATTTTGTTTATTTTTTTAAGTGGTCAAACAACTTAAAAATACCAAAAAATAACTTAAAATTAAAAAGTAAAAAATCATTACTTTTCATTTAATTGTAAATCACTGAATTGTATTAAATGCAATCTAAAATCTTTTCTTCCGATACTATTCTCCATATATAACACATCTCCAATTTCATCATTATTATATATTGTATAGAAATCTTTATTTTAATACATTACTTATTTTAAATAGCTTTAAAAATAAAAAAGAACACTAATCACTTCTCATATTGGTGTTTAATATCAATATTATATTATGATATTATGGTGATGTATTTATATATTATTTTTCTAAGAGTGTTTTGTGTAAGTTTTCTTGCTGTCTATTTTATTTTTTGAAAAAAAAAAAACACCTTTTCTTTTCTTAGAAAGTTGTTTGTAATCAAATAAGAAGATCATGATCATATGTGTTCATATATAATTATTATTTTTGGATTGTTTTTATTCTATATTATATGTATAATTGTTTGACATGGGTATAGATGTAAAATTATTTCTTTTCCGACAATTTTATTTTCAAAAAACAAACATGCTAATAGTACATTCAGATGTGAGAAGAAAACAAACAAACATGTCATTCAGATTCAGATTTCAATAACTATTCAGTCTTCAATAAAATTTAGGATTATTCAATCTTCAGATAAAAAAACAAACGACCTCTTAGGCTAAAAAAAATATATATATAGTTAGGATCAAGATAAATGGGGTAGTTGATGCCCTAGTTTCACATTGATCATGCAAAGTGTAAGCATGATTTGAGTAATGTCCTGCTTCCCATTATTTCCATTATTTTACTTTTATTTCCTGGTTTTTTTTTTTTTTTCTTTTTTTGACAATTACTTGTATTTCCTGTTATTTGATTTGCTCATTCGTTATGCATTATAAATAGTCAGCAGAGATTTAAATGATATTATGCAATTAATGCTGTCAATATGGGCCAGGCCTGGCGAGCTTGGCCAGGCACGGCCCGTATGTGAGGCATGCCAGGCTAGGCACAGCCTACTTGCATGTGTCGTGCCGGCCCGGCCCTGCATTCATGTGGGGCATGCCAAGCCCAATGGTCGGCACGCCATGTCGACGTTCTAGCACGGCGTGTCGACCGTTGGACTTGTTGATTTTTTTTTTTTTTTTGAATGAAAAGGTCTATTTTTTTATTAATTTTTTTTCAAAAATTTGACCATTGTTGACATCAGCCAATGGTTGAATCTTAAAAATGGCTGAAAACTACCATTTGCCCCTCACCTCTTCTACTTTATATATTTACCCACATTTCAAATTTTTCTATAAATACCTCCACCTATTCCATTTTTCATACACTTTCTCTCAATCTCTTATTCTCTCCATTCTCCAATTCTCCATTACTCTCTCTAATCTCTATTTTCTACACCATTTCATATTTTCATAATTTCATTATTACTCTCTCTCTCCCTCTATTCTCACTCTCTCTGTATTCTCTACTAATCCCCTAATCTAATACTATATTACTAATTTATTATCATCTAACTATTATTCTCTAATCTCTCCACCAAAGTTCAGAGGTACCTTTTTTTATTTAAGTGTTATTGTTTAATTTTATGTTTTAGCCAATTCTCCATTACTCTCTCTAATCTCTATTCTCTACACCATTTCATATTTTCATAATTTCATTCTTACTCTCTCTCTCTACTCTCACTCTCTCCGTATTCTCTCCTAATCCCTTATTCTAATACTATATTACTAATTTATTATCACCTAACTATTATTCTCTAATCTCTCCACCAAAGTTAAAAGATACCTTTTTTATTTAAGTGTTATTATTTAATTTTATGTTTTAGCTTTTAAATTATATATATACTTAATATATTTGCTTACTTATTAATGTTGATATTTATTCTTAGGTTTTATGTATATTTAATATTTATGGCTTTATGCTTAGTATATTTATGAGTTTATATTTTAATGCTTTGTTATAAATTTTAATATTTATTCTTAGAATCTTAGATTTTAGTAAATTTATCATATTATGAATTTATGTCTAGTAATTAATTTTAATATTTGTATGTTTTAATTTATGCTTAGCATATTTTTGTTTAGTTAGTAAATTGATCATTTTATGTTTAGAAATTAATTTTAATATTTTTGGTTAGTAAATTTATCATTTTATGTTTAGTAATTAATTTTAATATTTTTGTTTAGTTAGTACATTAACATTTTATGTTTAGTTATTAATTTTAATATTTTTATTTAGTACTTTTATCATTTTATGTTAGCAGTTAATTTTAATATTTTATTTAGTTAGTATATTTAGCATTTTATGTTTAGTTATTAATTTTAATGTTTTTGTTTAGTACTTTTATCATTTTATGGCTTTTTTTTTTTTATAGTTTTATGCTTAGTATATTTATGATTTTATATTTAGTTTTTAATGACTAATAAGTTAATATTTGTATTGTAGGAAATGGATCATAATCATCCTTATTTTCTAGATAGTCTTAACATGAACAACGATTATTTTGACCTTTCCGAGCCAACGGAAACGGCAGCAGGACCATTTCCAGCGCCATGTCGCCACACCTACATCACGTCTCAAATCACATGGATATATAGACACTACAACCCAGACACAACTACAACAGCACCCAGATGGGTCCGTTACAACATGGTGTTACGACATCGTGCATGCTAGAGATTGCATCACGTTTCATTGCATAAACTAATCAACCGATTAATTTCAATGACAATGTTTTTTATGAAGAATTTATCCAAAATGCATACAACCCCTAATTTAAATCTGTTTCTATAAACATCACTATGAGCGATTTGTTAAAATGTTTTAAAACTCAACAAGATGACTTAATGGCTGAATTACAACATCTAACTATCTCTATTGTATTAACTTCCAATATTTGAATCACATGTTCCAAACAGAACTATTTATGTGTCACATGACACTATTTAGACTCTGATTTGAGGTTACAAAAAAAATTCTTGGTTTTCATCTTATGGATTTTGCACATACCGTAGAAAATATTTTTAATGTCATTCTTTCTATTTTAGAAATTTATGAAATAACTCAACGCATCATTTCTATCATATTAGATAATGCATCTGCAAATACTAACTCTATTGCATTGTTTATTGAAATAAAAATCCCGCAAAGTGGGGGTTATTTCTTCTATCAATAGTATGAATATCATATCATAAATTTAGTTGTACAATCTGGTATGAAAAAAGTAAGCGATCGTATAGATTGCATCAGAGATGCCCTTTCTTGGATCGGTAGCTCTAATCCAAGATTGCAAGATTTCAACAGATACTTACGGTCTACGACCCCAAAGATTTCAAACAGATATGCCGGTAAAGTGGAACTCTACTTACTTAATGCTGCAAAATTGTTTGGATTATGATACAACTATTTCGGGTTTTTATAACATGAAAATGTCCGAAATTGACCGTCCAATACTGACCCAGACAATTTGTATATGGTAAAGATTTTTATTGATTTTTTAAAGGTTTTTTTAGAATGCTACTGTAACTCTTTCCGGGGTCTATTACCCCACATCTTGCCAGATTGTGGAAATGTCTGAAATTTTAAACACTTATAGGAAAGATACTATCTTAGGCACTGCAATTGTTGCCATGGAGACCAAGTTTAAAAAAATACTGGTCTACAATTCCTTTCGTTTATGCCTTAGGTGTTATAGTAGATCCTAGAGTATATTGGTGGTAATTTGAGCGTAGATTGTTCCGCACAGGTTACTAACATTTGAAACAAGTTGTACGAAGTTTTTAGTATTTATGAGTGCATGTATAACAGCGTTGACACGCAACCATCATTAGAACCATGCACACTCCCGTTGCAAACAAGTTGAAGCATTCTAAAACGCTGAGAAAAAGTCAGCTCATCAAGTTCTTCTTCTTCACGAGCTGCTGCAACTTCCGGTGCCGAACTGAACAGCTTCCTTAAAGCTCAGTTTGATTCATTTGAAAACATGAAGGGATTTTATCTGCTGTTATGGTGGAAGACCTATAGCTACAGATATCTGATCCTGTCACACCTAACACGTGACATACTGGCTATCCCCGTGTCCACTAATTCTTTAGAACGGGCATTCAGCACAAGTTGACGAATTATTGAACCAATAAGTTTTTTGTCTCCAGAGATGGTGGAGGTATTAACATGCCTTTGGGATTGGAAGCATGCTTGAAAGAGGATGCAAAATGAAACGGTAGACGAATAACTTATTCAAAATTTCTCCAATTTATATGTCAATGAGGGTTTTGGCAGTAACCAGGTATGAGATTAGGTTGTACATGTACATTAACTTGTAATACGATTGCACTATTTTTCCATTACCAAGTTTTTATCTCATTGAGTTTTTCTTAATAAGGTTTTTAATGTGGCAATCATGTAATACTGAAAGTCCGAAATAAATAAATAATTCTTCATTTTAAATTTTCATAATTTCATCTATTTTTTATTTCCTTTAATCTTTTATCTTTATTTATTCTTTGAATTATTTTATTAAATAGAATAATAAATCTAGGGGTGGGCACAAAAACCGAAACCGAACCGAACCGAACCGAAAAAGGGTGTTTGGTTCAGTTCATAGCTTCTATTCGGTTTAAACCGATTTGAAATTTAAAAACCGATTTGAAATTTAAAAACCGAATTGAATTCGGTTCGGTTCGGTTTTGTACGGTTTCGGTTTTGAACATACAAAACCGAACCGAACCGAATAAAATGCACTGTCTTAATGAGTTATTTTGTAAGGTTCAATTTTATTATGAGTTGTTTGTTGATGATGTTTATTTTGGACTACATTATGTACTATATTTTTTTACTTCTATTTATAGAAGTTATGAAGATTTTATATTTTGATTGAGCATGTAGAATGAATATGATTGAAATTTTAGATTTGGATTGAAAATTGGGTTGTTTTTTGTTTAAATTATTTTTTACATATTATGTTTTTTTTTTTAAAGTTTAAGCCTAAACACTAAAAAAACAACTTAAATGCCCAAAAAATTAAAAACATATAAATAAATAAAAACCTTCAAAGCCCAATAGGTCCAAAACCGAATTGATCCGAACCGAGATAAAAGTGTTCAGTTCGATTCGGCTTTCTGGTTCAAATCGATTCACATTTTTAAAAACCAAATGTATGTCGGTTCAGTATGATTTTGGCCAAAACCGAACCGATCCATGCCCACCCCTAAATAAATATATCTATTTTCTACTTTTTTTTTTATTAGACTATAATAATAAATAAGATAAACAAATTACAATTAAAAATACATAAGTTAAATTGTTAAAACAATATTATAAGTTATAACAATTAAATTTAAATATTTACTTAAAAAATTAAAATTAAAATGGCATAGCCTGGCCAGTTTAGGCACGCCTGAGCCGGCCGGCATGCCGACACGACACGACATGGCACACAGACACGGCGCACTAGAGTCGTGACATGCCTTCATTTTACCGTGTCGTGCTATGCCAGGCCCCGACATGTTTAGGAAAATGGGTCTAGCATGCCAGGCTTATATGGCTAGGCTAGCCCCCTTTAACACCATTATATGCAATATATATTTTTTCCAACAACCTCTTAATTCTTCTTATTCTTCTTCCTTCTTCTTACAATTCTAGTTATGCAAATTAAGTACATAACATTAGAATTCTTCTTACCTCTTCTTATAGTCCATTGATCCTAATTTCTCCCCTAATCTTCTCCCTAATTCCCAAATCTTCTCCTTCGTTCTTTCCCAAATCTTGGAATCCTAGTAGTATTAATCTTCCTAATCTTTTCCCTAATTCCCAAATCCATTGAATCCCTAATTCTCAAATCTTCTCATCGTTCTTTCCCAAATCTTAAAATCCTGACAATATTACTCTTCATAATCTTCTCCCTAATTCCCAAATCCGTCGAATCCCAAATTCTCAAAACTTCTCATTCGTTCTTTCTCAAATCTTGGAATCCTGACAGTATTACTCTTCCTTTCCTCCCACTTGACTACTTCTCTCTCTTTGATATTTTCTTGTCGATCGATTTTCGGTGAATAACTGGGCAGCTGAAGAAACCCCTCCTCTCTATCTCTACTGAATTCATCTTCGTCTTCTAGGTCTGCTCTCTCATTTTGTCTTTCTCAAAAGAAATTAAGAGAGAAGAATGAGTACTCCTCTGTTGTCGTTGATGTTCCTGCTAACATTGGGGACTAATATAGTGGGGAAATCACCTACTATAGCCAAACCTAGTTGTAAGCAAAGTTACAAAAATGTTTCGATTCCGTATCCAATTGGTATCAGAGTGGGTTTCGAACATAGACACTAGGTTCTGTAACGGAGTTTACGAAATTCTAGCTCGTCACGAGTTTCGTTTCGACCAAATATATTCTACCCTCCAAACTATCATGACAGAACTCCAAGACTTGCGCCTCTCTCGCAACACATCTAAAACCAAAATCAACCCCTTCGCTCATGGAGAATCCGCACACCCCCTAACCAATCCAACACTTTTTGCTCCATCGTCGGTCTGCTTAGTTCCCCACCGAACCAAATATCGACCCCATTTTCTAATACTACACAGGGTTTATTCTGTCAGATTATAGGACAAGAGGCTTGTGAAATGAGCAAAAAATGTGAACCAGATTTTTCTGCCACACCCGAAGAATTGTCTAGCGAATCAGCTTTCACATAATCGAATTCGAAAATTTCCTTTCATGTTATTGCAAAAACCAACCATCCTCAGACCATTTGAGTTGTTGGAAAATTGAAGAACAGGGGAATGTATGACTCAAGAGTTCAACGTTCTGGTTATATGGGTAGGGATGTCGCGAGAAGATGCGACATAGGAAAACAAGTGGCGTTTCTCACGAACTTATCCCAACTTCATCCTTGCGGACAAGGATATTTCGTGTGTGGAGGAATGATATGATCTCATGCATGAGGCCATACAAGCCATGCTGAAGGAAGGACTTGATCATGGACGACTTGGTCAAGAGAAGTTTGCTAGTTAATTATTATTTAATTGCTAGTGTTGTTAGTGTGCACATAAAAAGGAATCATGAGTATTTTGTGTCTTCATTTACTGTGAGTGGTGTCACACACTAACGCATGTGTCGATCACATCCCTATTATGTTGCTTAGTTAGATGTTGCTTAGTTGGTAGGTTGTTATTTGATTTTAACTCATTCGAACCTAAAGCCTATAAAAGCTGATGGTAATTGATTGAGATTGATTATGAATTGATAAAAATAAACCTTTCCTTTAAATCTTCTCTTTTTCCTCTTCTATATTCTGCTAATGTGTATTTGATACACATCAATTGGTATTAGAGTCATCGAATCCCTAATTTTAGATGCCACCAAACACTATTATATGCCATCAAAGTAGCTAAACTTATCGAAGAATGCAATCAATTGGTGAAGAAGTCCAACATTCTGTTTTGATCACAGGGGACAAACCCGACTCACAAAGTGATACCAAACTCTTCCGCGAGACTCCTTGGTCCAACACCAACCTTGAAAAGTAATCCCAATAATGTCGCACCATTTAGAAAAATTACCAATCAAGAAGCTAGAGAACGAAAGGAACGCGGATTATGCTTTTACTAGGAAAAAAAATTTGTACTAGGTCATCGCTGTCAACGTCTGCAATTGTTCATGGTTGAGGACTTGATTTCCGCAGAGGAGCCTGTTAACCACGAACCTACAGATGATTCAAACATGACGGAGCCAATTCTGGAGATCTCATTCCATCCAATAACCGGTACAAATCATCCCCAAACCATCCGTGTCAAAGGATAGCTAAATAATAAGGTGATTACAATTCTCATTGATGGATGGAGTACACACAACTTTATTGATCAAACCGTAGTGACTAAGTTCTGCCAATCAATAGACCGAAATCATACCTTTCAAGTAATGGTAGCAAACCGTGAAAAAGTTGAGTGTGTAGGAAGGTGTTTGGGCCTCACACTTCTCATACAAGGTTACTCAATTCAAGTAGAATTTTTTCAGAACCAATCAAATTGCCACCAAGACGAGACCACAATCATCAAATTCCGTTGCAACCCAATCAACCGCCAATTAGTGTTCTTCCCTTCGATACCTGCATTATCAAAAGTCAGAGATGGAAAGAATGGTAAAAAGTTCCTCGATTCCAGTCTCATTTGACCTAGCTACAACCAATTTTCATAACCAGTACTTCTCATTAAGAAAGCAGACGGAAGTTGACATTTCGTATAACGATGAAAGACAAATATCCAATTTCGATCATTGACGAACTGCAAGATGAATTACACAGAGCCTTCTCCTTCTGAAAGTTGGATTTCCGATCTAGATACTATCAGCTACAAGTTAGTGAGCAGGATAATCATAAGACATCATTATGCACACATGAATGCCACTATGAGTTTGTCATCATGCCATTCGGGCTTACAAAAGCCTTTTCTACGTTTTAAAGTCTCATGAACGATTTATTTCGAGCATATCTTTGAAAATTCGTCCTAGTCTTCTTCGACGATATCCTAGTGTACTGTAAATCCTGGGTCGAGCATCTTTTCTATCTTCGAACGGTTTTATCTATTTTATTGGCTAACAAATTATTTGCAAAGAAGACAAAAAGTTATTTCGGAATAAGGCAGGTGAATTATCTATGACACATTATTTCAAGTGATGGTGTACAAGTAGACCCAATAAAAACATAAGTTATCAACGAATGGTCGACGCCCACTTCTACTAAAGGGGTTCATGGGTTTCTAGAGTTTGCCAGATATTACCACAAATTCATTCATAGTTTTGGTGGCATAATAGCTCCCCTCACTCAACTACTCTCCAAAGAAAGGTTTCGTTAGACTCCAGAGGTTGCACTGTTGCAGTCGCTTTCTCTCAACTTAAGCAAGCATTGATATCACCACCAGTTTTGAGATTGCCAGACTTCAGCCAACGATTCATCGTCTAAAGTGATGCTTGTGGTGTGAGAATATGTGTTATTTTAATTCAAGAGGATCAGCCTGTGGCATTTTATAGTGAGGCCTTGAAGGGATCTGTACTGGCTTTATCAATATATGACAAAGAAATGCTAGCCGTTGTGAAAGCAATCTGAAAGTGGCATCCTTACCTGTTGGGAAAACTATTCATAGTCAGCATAGACCAACGAAGCTTGAAATATCTTTTGGAGCAAAGGATTACAACACCAACACAAACACGGTGGTTACCAAAAATCCTCGGATATGACTATGTCATTCAGGACAAGAAATGAAAGGAAAATTAGGGAGTGGATGCCTTATCGAGGGCAGCGAAGTTTGAGTGTTCCGTAATATCATTATTGATTTCTGATTGGTGGTCCAAGCTATAGCAAGAAATGACAAATCACACGAGATCCTTTTTATAAGCAGTTGTTCAATGCAAAGTTCCAACCATACCATTTACTTGATGGTGTTTGGTTTAAACATGACCGGGTTTGTTTGAGTCTCAATTCCTCTCTAATACCTGCTATTTTGTTTGAGAACCACTCATTGTCGGTTGGAGGACATTTTGGATATCACAGAATACTCAATCGAATTAAGCATAGCTTCTTTTGGCCAAGCATGCGATCCTTAATTATTGAATTCAGCAAAACCTATGACAATTGTTAGTGCTGCAAACAAGACAGTATATGTCCGGCCAATCTCTTTCATCCTTTGCCAATTTCGACCACAATTTGGACCGAAATCTCCATGGATTTTGTTGACAGGTTGCCAAACTAAAACAGCTACTTATTTATCATAGTCGTTGTAGATCGCTCGACAAAATACACACATTTCATCCCCCTTAAACATCCATACACTGCATTAACAGTTGCCAAGGCATCCATTGACAGTGTTGTTCGCTTGCATAGCGTGCCTTCCACCATCATCAATGACCGAGACAAAGTATTTGTTAGTTTATTCTGGACAACGTTGTTTAGATTACAGGGCACGACTTTGAGTATGAGTTTCAGTTATCATCCGTAGACAAACGATCAAATAGAGATGGTTAATCGTACGTTAGAACAGTATCTTTGTAGATTCACCAGTGAGCAACCAAAAAATGGATTAATTGGCTTTCTTGGGCAGAATATAGTTATAATATTTCAGTCCATTGTATCACAAGGGTTTCACCTTTTGAGTTTGTCTACGGTATACCACCACCTACTATGCTCTCTTACATCTCAGGCTGTGGATGAGTTTCTCTATACTAGAACCACAATTCTCTAGGAATTACGCCACAATTTACACATCACCCGAGACCGTATGATGAATCAAGCTGACCAGCACAGACGGGATGTTACTTTCGAGGTCAGAGACTATGTTTATTTGAAGCTCCAACCATACAGGCAGAAGTTGGTAGCTTTTCGAAGCTCTCTGAAACCATCACATCGTTTTTATGGGCCATTTCATGTGCTAGCTAAAATAGGTCCAATGGCCTTACAAATTAGAGCTTCCAGTGAGATCATTGATACACGTCGTCTTCCATGTCAGCCTTCTAAAAAAAAAGGTTGGACAAGTGCCGCCGATATCTTTGATCCTCCCACCTGTTTCAGATACCTCAACTATCTTACCATAGCCATAAATCATCATGGATCGTCGAGTCATTCATAAAGGTACTTATCGTCCCAAAACTGAAATATTGGTTAAGTGGGCAAGTGCTGCAATTGAGGATGCTACGTGGGAGAATCAGTGGCATTTTTCGAAAATGTACCCTGATTTTTTCTTTACGGTCAAGGATTCTCCTAGTGAGTCAGAATGTTGTGTGCGCCATGTAAGCCTAGCTAGTCCA
Organism: Acer negundo; assembly: GCA_035582765.1. Lineage (NCBI taxonomy): Eukaryota > Viridiplantae > Streptophyta > Magnoliopsida > Sapindales > Sapindaceae > Acer > Acer negundo. The sequence continues at coordinate 24,927,143 of CM069235.1, read as the reverse complement.
AGTCACAACACTGAAGACTGGGTCAATATCAGTTAAGTTAGGCTCAAATAAAAGTAGTTAGGATCAAGATAAATGGGGTACTTAGTGCCCTGGTTTCACGTTGATCATGCAATGTGTAAGCATGATTTGAGCATTGTTTTGCTTCCCATCAGTTCCATTATTATACTTGTATTTCTTGTTATTTGTTCTGCTCATTCATTATATATTGGCTTATAAATAGTCAGCAGAGATTTGAATGAGGTTATATATCTTAACTCTTAATTCTTCTTCTTCTTTTTCTTCTTTTTCTTCTTCCCTCTTCTTACAATTCATGTTGTGCAGATTAAGTACATAACATCCACCTTAACGATTAATCAGTAAAATTAGTAACATCCACCTCTTAACTCTTCTTCTTCTTCTTCTTCTTCTTCCCTCTTCTTCTTCCCTCTTCTTACAATTCTTGTTGTGCAGATTAAGTACATAACATCCACCTAAACGATTAATCAATAAAATCAGTAACATCCACCTCTTAACTCTTCTTCTTCTTATGCTTCTTCCCTCTTCTTACAATTCTTGTTGTGCGGATTAAGTACATAACATCCACCTAAATGATTAATCAGTAAAATCGGCCAACAAAATAGCCAAATCACCCGTTTTTTTTACCCGCTATCTAATACGGGCGATTTTGTCCTAATCAGAACAGTTGGCGGCCGCCTAGGTGCTTATTTTCGAACACTGCTTTTTTTAAACCGTAAACTAAGGACAGTAGATTTTTCATTTAATTTCGAAACCACGGAATTATTTTTGAACTTAATCAAACCTAATGGTATACAAAAGATGAAAAGCCAAAGTGCATAAGTGCAATTGCTTCCTATCCAGCACAATGAATCAATAGAAATTGAACCCATAATTATATATTTCTGATGGTTTCTCTTTACAATAGAAAAACAAACTAAATTGAACCATCCAACCATACACACAAAATACAGAATATATATAAAAGCTACATTCTATCAGTTAAATTGCCAATGTTGACTTGAATTGTAGATAATATCTACATAAGTTGTTGATAAATGAAAATGATCAATCAATCACTAAATTACAAGTTACAATTTTCTTCGCACAAAACACAAATCAATCTTGTCAAGGTCTAGGGAGGAGGAGGCCCAGGTTCAAAGAGTGGAGGGCAACAGCATCTAAACAAACCACAGCAGCACAGAAACCACAAACTGCACCCAAAAATATCCAAACCAAACAACAGAAAAATTAAACCATACCAATGTCTGTCAAAAACTCAATATATATGAACTGAACATGAATTAGGGAGGAGGAAGAGAAGAAAAAAAATAATACCATGATTCCAAAAATCCTCCGGAAGGAGGCGACTGCGGCCCCAGCAGTGGCGCGCTTGGCGGCTGGGGAGGATCCATTGCTGACCTGACCACCCCAAGCAGATTGGCACATGCAAATCAACCAAAGGCTTGCTTTCAAGGAAGGTTATATTAGTTTCCTGTGAGTTTATTATGTGTATATATATATATATGATGATGATGATGATGAAAAAGTCCAAGAAAAATGCAGCATCCTATCTTCAACTTCAAGTCAGACCTCTCCATCTATCTACCATTCAAAGTGAGACTTGTTCCATTTGAAGAATTTAAAAATTGTACACCAAACTGACTATATTGAATAACAAGTATATTTGTATTAACTTTTTTATTTATTTTTTCCATAGAAAACAAAAATTTATTGAAAAGAAAAAAGGAATGAAACAGAAATGCCGTATACAAAGAGTGAACAAGAAGTCTACTTGTCATCAAATAGTTAGTACAGTTCTGTAACCAGTGTCTTTTGTTTTTCCACACATGTTGACCAAGCTCCATAGAGTTTCATTAAACACAACCAAATCAAATTATTACTAACTTGCATGTATTTTCAACAATGAAACACTATTTGATGTGTCCTTACAAGTAAAAATATAATTTCCAAACTTTATTAAATTTGAAATTCCTACGATTTTATTATATACATCAACAAAGCATTAATACAACAAATGAATGAATATGATCATGTAACAACACCACCACCACCGTGTAATATGATCCTATTTTTCCAAAGTTAAAAAACAAACGAATTTAAATGTACGTAGTCCTCAAAAAAAAAATAACCTGCTTGGTTGCTTCCTCTGTTATATATATAACCCTTCTTCAACCCAGAGCTGCACAAAGAAACCAAAACAAATTTGTACACCGATAAAGCAGCTTCATCAGACAATTGTGGATGAAAATTGAAATAGTTTATGCTACTTTTGCCAGCTTAGTTTTGTCAGGGTGATTTAGCATTTGCCAAGCAGAATGATTCAAATCGAGGTTCAGTTAAGTCCACTGTTTCATCATCCTGGGTATGGCAGCTTCGAGCTTTCGAAGTCAGGAGGATCAACCTATCCATGTACTCGGCTGAAACATTATCCGCTTCTTTAATGTTGCTTCTACTACAAAGCATACGGTCAATATCCAATGGCAGCGAACACCTGGGTGACCTATTAGATGTTGTTCGTGGCAATTCTTCTGCATCAACAGATGCCTCAAATGGGTTGTCAGGTCTTTCTACGAATGATTTACTCTTCATGTTACTGGCTGAAGTCATCTACACAACATATGAAGAATGTGAAACTAGATGAGCACATCATTAGGGTAATTGCCGTATACAGTAAAAGCAAGTAAGTACTTAGAAACAGAAGGGACGTAAAATGTAAGGTCTCCACATAAGCTAACATCATCTACATGTCATATTATGGCATCTATTTGAGCACATGGCAAGGCATGAAATAAATATGCCCCATCTGATCTTCAATTACAAGATCAACTTTAGAAATCATAGGTATAATAAGAGTACTTGAAGCTCATAAGTCAACCCTTATAAACAATTCCAGCTAGATTACTCATTGGGTACTGACCATCCAATCCCTCTAGCATTAGAAACGAGATGAGACAATTATATGCATCTTCAGAGTACTGTGAAGCAACATATCCACATGTGACTCATTATTTAGAGGCAAAGTTGAAAAGATTTCTTGGGCAGCATGTAAATGAGAATGTTCATAGACATAATGAACACTTCATAGTTCAACAGTGGAAGATTTCTCGAGTACCACGTATAAGAATCGATTTTCATTTATTACAAGTTTGTTTTGGTATGTCTAGATCTTCAAAATAAGAGAATGTAATACTCTGTCATGTTGGATCTTAACTGTTTGTTCCATCCGGGAGAAATTGAAGGAAATATAACATTTGCTCGAAGCTGCAGCAAATGTAATCTTTCCTTCCTGTCTTAAAATGAATCTTAGGGATTAATAATTTTTTTGGAGTAGCCATCACCAAAATAAAAGCACAAAATATCCCGAAATAAAAAGGCCAACAATAATAGACTCAGAAGTACCTATACAGAATGGGTTTAATTGTATTACCTGAAACAGATTCACAGAAATGTTTCTTCTTCTAGACTTGTCAGGTGCTATAGTTGAGAGGATTTGCACAACCTCACTCATGGTTGGTCGAGCATCAGGATCCAACAGCAGGCACTCCTTTGCTAGGTAAGCAATTATCAGCATCTCTTCTTCGGGGAAACTCCCATTTAATCGTGGGTCAGGCAACTCTGATATTACTCGCCTACTGTCTTGCAAACGAGGGGTTGCCTACAAGAGATGAGATATACATAAAATACATCAAAAATTCATGAAATATGATCTAAACATATCAGTAGTAGTCTGAAAGTGCAAACCATGATGATAACAATACAGGTCCACAACTTAAAAGCACTGAGAAATAGGGCATGACCGGAGAATTCTGTCTCAGTTTGCAGAAGACAATTACATTGTTAACCAAAGGTGCATGCAAAGTGATGAAATTATCTGCTTGATGTATAAGAGATTATATGCCAAGAGGTCCAATCATGGTCCCATCATGGTTAACTATTTAGGCATCATGGGATCGAAAACTCAACCTAGCAGTCATGCACAATAAAATGGTGATTGTTAACTTTACCCATAGGACAAGGCTTTCTTCCCCTTTGCTAATTGATTTATGGATAGGTTGCCGACCAGTAATAAGCTCAAGTAAGACTACCCCAAAACTGAAAACATCAGACATAAGGGAGGCTCTTCCAACAATTGCATACTCTGGTGCAAAATAGCCAAATGTGCCTTGCATTCTCGCTGGAGAATTGGAACAGCTGGGAAGACCATCAGCTCTCAAACGTTTAGCCATACCAAGATCAGTTATCTGCACAGGTTTAATAATTCCATAAAATATCATAAAAATTAAGGCAGAGAATAACTTATATGGCTATTCATGATTAACATAACATTTTGGTCTTTCAGGGAATTTATTAAATGTGATAAATATTCTTACTTTTGCTCTCCAATTATTATCTAGAAGAATATTAGTGGATTTGATGTCTCTATGCAAAATTCTTGGAGCAGCTGCTTCATGGAGATACTCCAAACCCCTAGCAGCTCCAATTGCAATTGCAACACGAGTATCCCAGTTCATGTTCTCCCCTATCACACCATCCAAACAATCCCTCAGGTTACCATGAGGCATGTACTCAAATACCAGTAGCCTCTCGACATGTTTTCCTCGGAATTCTGAACAGTATCCAATCAACGGCACCACATGACAGTGATGGAGTCTAGATAACAGGTCAACCTGAGGAAAACAAATAAATTGTCAGTAGCCTTCTTCAACCAACAAATGAAAACTAATGGCCAGTTGAGATGGTACCTCTGTTGAAAAGACAGAGTCTGCATCAGGCCCTCCCTGAGTTTTCAATCGCTTAACTGCCACAATTCTACCATCTCTAAGTTGACCACGATATACAAAGCTGCTTCCACCTTGTCCTACAAGGTTGGAATTTGAGAACTTATCGGTTGCGTATTCCAATTCAGTGTGTGAGAATTGGATAAGGGTTCCTTGTATAGTCCATGGTTTGCTCCTAAAGCAAGAAGTTTGGAAGCATCCTGCAAAGTTGAAAATAGGGGAAATATAGATTCAAGTTAGGAACAGAGATGAAATATGCTATAACATGTAAAGAGAGCAGAATATAGGTTTACATAATGAATAAACTAGGGGAAAAACCAAGCAACGGACAGCTGATTCCTCATATTCAATTGATCAATTTTATCATGGAACAAGGTTATACCATTATAGCCATTCATTTGCCAAATTACCTGTGACATGGTAAATGGGAGAACCAATTTCAACTCTAGCTTCTGCAACTGAAGAACTCCTGTGACTTATTAAGTTGGTAGCACTATTGCAACTGGTTTCCTTATCTGATGAAAAAATGGGTGATTGGATACGGCACTTGTCCTTCTGATAGACATAGCATATTGCTGAAGTGAGGAATGCAAGTGTTGTGAGTACGACGCATAGTAACAGAATGAACACAACAACTTTACTCGAAATATGCTTCCTTGAAGCTTGTGCCTCATTGACAGAACCTATTAAGAAGCAACCAGATGCCACTATAAGCTTCTGAAATCTTGTATTCAAACACCAAGAACAGACTTAAATACGAAACATCATTAGGGTGCAGCAACAAGAAAATCTGCTTTCATAATACTTCATAAGCATATAAATGAACATGTACGTCATAAATCTTGAGTGCAAAATCATGTACTGCAATATTTTGCGGTTTATCCAGACCAAAATTAAAAATAATAAATAAATAATATTTAAGATCACAGAGATATTTTGGCAGGATAAACAACATGATTCAGCATAAAATTTAACAGATTATTAAATTTCTATCACCGTTAGAACCTATTGAATTGTTCAAAATATATCATTTCTATTAGGAGTTATAAAGGAAAAAGTACCAGTAGTGCAGTTGCAACCAGTAAAACAGGTGGTATCATTGCTACCAGTTGCTACTTTTGGGAATCCATCAGCAGCACATACACATGTCCACCTACCTTCACTTGATCCCTCAACTGATACAGAGAAGGCTAAAGCAGTTAATCTCTGAAACACCGTAAAATGATATGGTTCCTTACTAATACATGACATACATAAATGCACCCTATCAGCACCTCATTAATAGCCCAGCACAATGTACTCCTAGAGTTGTGTAGAAGAAAATTCTCTTTAATATTGTAGGCCAGCCTCATGATAAAACACTCAATATAGCAGTAACTGTTCCCAACTGGATAATTTTGAAATATTACGTTGCAAACTCTGAGACGTTCAATCCTACTTTATATTCAGCTTTCGTTACCGTAAGCAAGGGCTCTTATACCTGTATACTTTGCCAGACATCATATATTTATATAAATCACAAGTGATACATACTGGGGTGCCCCCAGGGAAGAAAAAGTGACCTTGTAAACTCTAGATTAGGATATCTGATGTCAGAAATATTTAATTAATTTTCTATACACCACTGTTGTCTAGGTTAGCATACTTCAATATGTTGTTATTCATATTTCGGTCCAATTGTCCAACTACACAATAACGGTAGCCCTCCCCCTTCCTTTAAACCCTCCTGAAACTTCTGCTTCAACTAAATTGAACATACATAGGTGAAATTTCAAAGTTTTTTATTCTTAAATAATAACACGAGCATGCTCTATTAAATGTTTAGCAAAAGAAATTTTATGCTGAAAGCAGTTCAAAGCTCTGGGATGATTATACCATGATAAAAATCAAAGGCATACCTAGACTGCAATCACAGGATGATGAACAATTTGATTTCAGGATACTGCTCTGGTTTCCTTGATACAAGGAAGAACAACTACATGTCCAATTGCTTACACCTGATGTATTAGAAAGTTCATCTGCACCCAACCAAAAAACGGAACTGAGGGATTTATAGTTATTATCTAGATGGTAGAAATTATAAAGCAATGCCATAGTACAAATAGCCTCTTCATTCATCAAAAATGTCCAAACATTGCACACAGAAAAACAACTTATGAAATGCATAGGTAGCCTATGGTTTGCCTATGCATCTCCAAGCAGGCATTTCTATCTATAGGCTTATTGCTCTGGAAGCGTATCAAATAAAAAGAAAGCAACCAGAAGCTTGTCCATACAGTATACAGGCCAGGGTGTTGTAGAATTTCCATATTATATTATACATTTATACGACAAAAAAATATAAAAGAAATATATATAAAAAAAATATAAAAGAAATAGAACAGCAAAAACGTTATTACTAACCACAAAGGCCTTGCTGAATCCCAATCAAGCCAATGAGACAAGCAAGGGCAACTTTTACTCTGAACTTCATTTATGCCAATCTGCAGGCTAAAGAGAAATGAAAAAGCCACTTCAGTTCTGATTCCAGAATGAATTCAGCAATAACATAAGAGCACACTTTACACAAAATCACACAGATCATCCCATCTACCGTCCTGCCACATCGGCAACTTCTGATCTATGAGAAGATCTTTACAAGCCCTCTCCTCACTTTGAAAAAAGTGATAGATCATATCATTAACTAGTTCAAGATATTATAAAATGAGGAGAAACTTAAGCAACAGTTTTCCCAGTAAGCTCAAACTTGCCAGGGTACGAAAAGTGAGCAACTAGTCTAAGTGTCAATAAAATAATATATAAGACATCCGTATTCAATGGATTTGCGACTGGAGAAGCAACATCAAACTCAATATTTTATTTTCCTACTTTGCAGGAAAATATTATCTGAAATCAACCTGATGAACAGTAATTATGTGTAGTTCCCAGCAATCAATCAGATTATTTTGAGATTTCATCTTAAGAATATTACGTCAAAGATTTTCCACCCTTACAAAAATTTGATAACAGAAGATGAAGAAATGAGAAGAACGAATATCCAAACCTTCATCAGGGACCCAAGGTCTAGTCTTCAGACTCTTTTAGTTCTTAGACCTCCCAACCTGCAAAACACAACCAATAACAAAATCTCGATAGTAAATAAAACATCAATGATGGAGATACAAAAGTTTACGCAACAACTTTTCAAATACTCACACCCTCAGTCTGAACCAGAAACACACATGGAAAATGAAATGAAAACAAAAGAGAAATATATTAACAAACATAGATGTTTGAAAACTTACAGGTGTAAAGCAAATATTTAAAATGGATGAAACTTTTCAATTAAATTGGTGTCCCCTCTAATCAGACAGAGTTAGGAACATGGTGCTTCAAGAACATTAGAAATGCATAAACTAAAAATAAAAAAATTTAAAAAAAAAAAACAAGAAAACAAGAGTAAAAATGAGGATGTATATAAACAAAAATGGAGTAGGTAGAAATTGCAGAATTCAAGGTTGGCCAACAAACACCTGAAGGTTTCCAATTACTATGAATTTCACAGTACAAAGTATCCAATGGAGCAAGGATTCACACTACTGTTAGATTAGATTATACACATTTAAGGTATTTTCTCAACACAAAATTAAGTGATAAATGCTCTTACATAATCTATTACCAATCTACAGTAAGAAAACAGCTGCAGTCAGTCAGATTGTGATACACAACTAAAGTTCTTAAATACATAATTGACCATCAAAAAAACACGGACATTAAACCAGAGAGTAAAAGTTATAACCAGAATAAGAGTACGGTTACATCAAGTAATTAAGATTACAGGGTGGTGAGCAGGGCACAAGTCCTTTTTTATAAATCAATGGCCCCCTCTAATCAAAACCAATTAAAGAGCTTGTTCAAAACAAATAACGACAAGAGTAAATGCTGTACAATCAACATGTTTTGGAATATCAAAATGACAAGAATAACGGTTGACTGGATTAGTAAATTAATAACAGCACCAAGAAAGCAAACCAATTTGGTCCCAACTCTTGAAATTGTCAAGCATATATGAAAAACCAAACCAAAGAGACATACCCAGTAACCCAAATGACCAAAAAAGATTGATAAATTCTAGAAATGGGAAAAAAACCAATCACAATTGGAACTGCAAAGAGAGACAAAGAACACAGCATAAAAATGGATAGAGATTGATGTTGTGGTTATTGAATATGTTCAAAATAGGAATGGATTTTACTAAGCTTAAAAAAAAAAAAACAAAAAAACAAAAAAACAAAAAAAAACCCATCAATAGTTGATTGAAAGCAACCGAATTGCAAACCTGAAAGAGACTGCTCAACCATTTGAGTAGCTAATTCACTGTGTTAAAATCTAAAAAAGATTAAAAGCACCACAATCGTTGTTAAGTGGGCTCTCTCCCTCTCTCTCTCTCTCTCTCTCCCCAGTTTTGAAAAAGCATACACGTTTAAAAGAAAACAAACACAAATACTATTTTGAAACCAAATGCGACGGATAATAATTGTATTAAAAAAATATAAAAAATAAATAAAAACCTTGGCTTCAAAGCCATACCCACATACATTGGGACCTTCAATTTCAATTGTAAAAGTAGTATTTCAACGTTACAATTGAAGGTGGGGTCAACCATAGAGGTGGGTGTCGGCTGAGAGAGACAATGATTTCCATCAAGTAGGCTGTAGGCCCCAGTTTGATTGTCGCCTCGCCGTCCGATTAAAGTATTCCCCAGATGATCAATGACGTGGGGTTTCGTCGGTAGAGAAGATGAATCATAAAACTAATAAATCGATATGCATTCACTCAATAGATGGCTGTAATTTACTAAAATGCCACTGAGAGAAACGGCGTACCTGAACTGAAGAAGAAGCCCTTTTGGTTTTGGAAGAGACAAGAAAAGCACTTTTGGTATATGTAATGCAATATAAGAAGATGGTGGTTGTTTTCTTGCAGCTATAGCCTTTTGAGATCTCCTGCTTGAAAATCATAATCAGCTTTATTGTTATTGTTACTAGTTAAGCAGCATTTAAAGTTCTGGTTTGAATTTTGATGAGTGATGAGTGATGACGACGACGTGGCGCTCTCTGGTTTTTTTGCAGGTCATCACGTGGTGGCAATCCTCCGACATGTTTTCATGATGGATATCAGCCGTCCGATTTTTAGATCTTGGTTCGGTTTCTGTGATCATTTCTATTCACTTTATCAAATGATAAAATGTATAGCATGTAATCGACGGCCACGATGGAAACTTGTATCCTCAGATGAGTATTATTATTATTATTTATTTTATTTTTTTTTATTTTATTTTTTTTTTACAATATGAGTTGACATCTATTAATTCGAGACAGGATATTTTTTTGAAAGCTTTCAGTATTGGTAGGATTTGAGCCGCAGACCTGAGAGTCATTTGTCCAAACTCTAAGCTTGTCCATTTACCAGCTGAGCTACGCCGATGTTACCTATTGACATCCTCAAATGATCAATCAACATTGTTTTAAGTGACATTAATACTAGTCACCGTGATTTGTCCCCATGATTTATGTTGTGATGACAACCCATTTACCACTTTATTTGGGTTGAATTTTAGATTAATTTTTTAGTGCGCATAGTATTACTCAGTAAATTTGATTGGTCCTTATATTTTTTGTTTTTTTTTTTTAGACAATTATCAAATAAATACTAAATTTCATTTCAACCGTAAGTAATTTGTGAATTTTTTCCTTTTTTATCGAACATATTTTAATACTTCAAGTAGAATTGTATTTTAATTAAAATTGTTAAGAGACTGTAATGTAAACGGTGTTTAACATGTAAAAAGATAAAAAATATATGACCGAATTGGTCTAGCTTTTTTTTCTTAACGTTTTTAATTTAGTCACTTTTAAAAAGTTATATACTTATTTGATATTCGAAAAAGAAACACACACATGATTTAGTTAGAAATGAAAACGTCACAAATTATTTGAAATAAAATATATAAATATATAAATATATATATATATAAATTACGTAGTAATTATCTTATAAAATAAAATAAAATAAAATGATAAAAAGGATTGAATAAGAGTATTATATTTTGTTCTCTAACTTAGTTAAAGCATATTTTGCCAAAACATGGGCAATCTGATTCTCCTTCCTTGGAACTTTGGAAGTATAATAGTATTGTTTTTAAAATATTTAAAATTCAAATAGGAAAAAAAAAAATTAAATTAAAAAGTATTGTTTTTAGGATATTCGGTCTACCTCTCTCAAATCTCAATAGTCGATACAATATTTGATAGTTTATTCAAACAAAAATGTTTTATTCTCCTTGTCTCTTTATTTCTCCGGTCAATGAAAACATATCCTTCTTTTTTTCTTCTTTTGCTTTTTTGCCGATCCAAATCTTCCCTCTCGGTTCAACTAAAGAAGGAATGCTAAATTTTTCAAATTTTGAAAAAAAAGAAGAGCCTTTGTAAGTTTGGTAAAAATTGCATCCAATATTGATGAAGTTTGGTGAATTTGGTTTGATTTCATTTAATTATTAATTGAAATGGCTTTAAGAGAATAAATGAAAATTTATTTGAGACTTCTTAGCTTTTTTATATTTATATTTATTATGAGTGATGTTATATATATATATATATATATATATATATTTACAGTATCTATCTATTTATCTACCAGGTATATTTTGAAAATCTTTAACTAACTTGAATGTCATTTACCCAAACCTCAAACTCTTCCATCTACTAACTGAGTTACACCTTTACTGGCATGAGTGATATTATATGAACCAAAATCAACTCAAATACCGTATGACTTGTCTTTACCAAATAAACTATGACATGGTTTGACGAACGTACTATCATTTGGATTTATTTTGTTAGGCTTTTCTTTCTAGCATTATTGATTTATTATATTGGAATTTTTAAGTTTTTTTCTTTACATTTCAACCAAATCACACTGATTTTAAAATTTAATAAGAACTTTCTTTAAAATTATAAAAATAATCATAGATCTCCACTCAAACTTAGTGATGGCAAAATTCCCTGCAGGGACGGGGGCCCGTGGGACCCACACTTTTGGGGTGGAGATGGGTTTTAATTTGGTGGGGATGGGACGGGAATGAAGATAGATAGTGTAACCCGCAATGGATATGGGGCGGGGATGGGTTTTATACTCCCCATCCCACCCCGTCCCGCCGCGCCGCGCCCCGACCTGTTTAAAATAATACTTAGTTAAACTATGTAGTTTCAAAAATATATATGTATATATACATTAAACATAACTTTACATCTTTCCACTGTTATTTAACATAAAGTGACAAAACAAAATACTATTAAAAAAACCCTAGCCCCTAACTTCAACTCTAAGTCTTTAATCCTCAAACAACTCGAAGTTCACCGTTCAAGTATAAACCTCAAACACAAGAGGACATACAGTTAATTTCTTTCTCAAATAACTTTTAAAATTAAAAGGTTAATAACAATATGTTTTTTTTTCAAGTTTATTACTTTAATAATTCTCAATTCTTGAATTAAATTTAATTCGTTTATCAATACTTCAAGTAGGCACAAATATGTCTACAGATTCACTAGAAAGTGAAAACCCAATACTGGTACCATCAAAAGAAAATTGTATAAACATTGAAGAACAACATGTGATGGAAACAAACCCAATTGAATGTGATGACGATGGCATCAAAAGAAAAAGAAGGTGCACATCAATTATATGGGAGCACTTAACTGATAAAAAAAAAAATTGAATATAACTATCATATTCAATAGTTATATATTTGATATTTAAATAAATAAATAAATATATATATATATATATGGGGTAAATGGGTGGGGATAGGGAAAGCACTCCCCGTTGTATTCCGCTCCGCCCCAACCCACTCCATCTATGGTGGGGTTTTATAAAGGGTTGAGTTTTCAAAAAATAAATGGGGTGCGGTGCGGGGAAGGTCACCCCGCCCCGAACCCGCCTCATTGCCATCCCTACTCAAACTTTAAGGTTCCCAATTACTTTCAAAAATTAAGTGAAATTGCTTTAAGATCTTCATGAATTTATTTATAAAGTTATAAGTGAAATCCTTTTTAAAGAAGAATAAAATCTTTTCTTGTGGTGAAACGGTTGGGGAAGTTTGGTTTACATTTCTTGTAATAAACAAATATATATATATATACATATATATATATTGCACAAACATACCATCTATTGATCTAATAAAGCAAATTTTCAAATGTCATATTCAAACACAAATATCCCAATTGGAATGTACTTGGAGTATGGAAAGTCAATAGTGCCCTTTGATAAAAGGGAAAGGTTATTTTGGTAGGTAAATTTTACAAACAACCCTGAATTTATATGTAATTGTATAAATATTCATTTTTATCTAATAATTACATACATATACCCTATTGTGAGTTGATTTTTGTTAACTTTAATCTTTAACCACATTTGTATCCCAAAATAACTAAACCGCCATTGAAAACTTATTTATCTTTTATTTTATTATTTAAATATATTAAAAAATATTTACTTAAAAATTTTAAAAAATGGGTACAATTTTTGTGTTACTTTCTTTCTATCATATTTTTAACACAATCCACAAAACTGAAAAAATAACTGTGTTTAGTTGGTTTTGATTGTGTTTAGTGAATTTTATGGTTTTGATTCCGTTGATTAAATGTAATTGTTGGTGGGTTTTGATTGTGTTAATGAAATGAAATTGTTTGTGGGTTGATGAGTATTAAATTGAATGTTTTGGTGATAAAGTTGGTTTTTGAAATCTGAAAATTTGGTGTTTGGGTACATGGAAAATGTCAAAAAAAAAAAAAATGATAGAAAGAAAAAGAAAATAAAAGCAACAAAAAAAATAGTACCGATTTTTCCAATTTTTTAAGTAAATATTTTTTATTATTTTAAAATAAAAAAATAAAAGATAAATAAGTTTTCAAGGGTAGTGTAGTCATTTTGGGATACAAATGTGGTTAAAGGTTAAAGTTAACAAAAGTCAAATGATGGTAAGGTATATTTATGTAATTATTAGGAAAAAAAAATGAATATGTATACAGTTACAATTAAATTCAGGGTTGTTTGTGAAATTTACCAACCAAAATAACCTCTCCCTTTTACCCCGATGACACTATTGACTTTCCATACCCCAAACACATTCCAGTTTGAATGTTTGTGTTTAAATAGGGTATTTGTTTGAAAAGTTGCTTTATTAGATAAATAGAGGGTATGTTTGTGCAATTAATCCATGAAATAATAGGTTGAAACATAAGGCTTGGAGTCTTAGACAAGATTAGAAATGTTGTGAACATTTGATATAACAAATGATATAACAAATGAATAAAAGAGTGAGAGACAAGAGAAGAACATGAGCAACAATTAATAAACAAATGAGATGAGATGAGAAAATAGAGATACAAGAGATAGAGAAAGAGCTATATTATTGAAGCTTCAGCTGAACCAACCAACCATTTGCAAGAGAAGCCATATATATTTATAGGCAATTAGTGGCTTAGTGATGAAGTTACAATAGAGGCTTAGTGGGGAAGTCAACAATAGAGGCTTAGTAGGGAAGCCAACAATTACAACACTCCCCCTTGGATTTCCCACCACTCGTATTTTTAATTTTCTAAGAAAAATCCGGTGAGACAAAAATCTTAGTAAAGTATATATAAAGATCTTCTAGTTCTTGTGGTGTTGGACGTCTTCAAAACTGTTTCGTAAAAAACCTTGTCAGGAAAACCCAGTGGGATAAAACCTGATCGAAGGGAAAAAGGGTATAGTGTATATAAGTCCAGAATTTATTGTTTTCTCCCAAACATTTCTCACATTCATATTTTGCTAGGGAAAACCCAGTTGGATAAAAACATGAGCAAAGATATTCATTAATCTGTCAGATCAAAGTAATATTTATGATGATCTTCTGGATCAAAGTAACATATATACGATGATTAGCAAGATCAAAGTAATATTTACAAGGATCTCCTTGATCAAGGCAACAAATATATAGTGATCAACTAGATTAATGTAATATTTATGATGATCTTTATGGATCAAAAGATTTTTGGGTGTGCTTAGAGAATTGCCTCACTAAAACCTTTATCAGGAAAACCCAATGGGACAAAACATGATTGAAAGGAAAAATAGTACAATACACATATGCCCCAAAATAACTAATATACTTTATTTGATATGCTCCCCCTGATGGGACGTTCCCCCTGATAAAAGTTCTTTTAAAACAATCTTCTAGATTGCTAAACTGGGGTACATAGATGTTAATTTCATAAAATAAAATAACATCATAAATAATTGGATGGAGTATAAGCAAAGACTTGTTTTATGGAGTAATATCCATATGGAATCTTTTCATAATCTTTTCAACATATTAACGTGTTGTGAATATAGTAAACTCGGATTCTGATTTCTTTATGAAGACACATGAGTATATAATATAATTATTATACCCTTATTTTATCATATCTTCACTGAGACGGTCATACCACATCCGTCCAGATTGTTTTTAATCTATATAAGGATTTTTATATGTTTATCAAATACAGATTACGAGATCTCGATTTACATGCATCTTGCATTTTAAATCCTTCCGAGATTATAAATATCTGTATTGAGTGAATTATATAGATAAATGATTACTACGTCTAGAGGATGTATTTCTAGCCTTGTAAAGGCAACCAATTTTATCAAAAATTCAAAACATAATTGTATTTATTACTATTGAATACCAAGTTTCTGTGAGAAACCTTGTACTATCAGTCGTGCCTCATATCTCACGATCTCGTTTTTCTCATTACATTTCCATATAAAGACTCATTAGTATCCAACTAGTTTGACATCTCCAGGTGTCTAGAGTACTATTGGTCTAAATACTTTATGTTTGGCATATGAAGTCAATTCTTCTTAAATTGCTTCTTTTCACTTAGGTCAATCGTGCTTTTTGTATACAATCATTGATTTTATGAATATCATAATTATTATTTATAATTTTAGTAGAGCTACTGTGTATAAAAATATTTCATCAATGATTGTTTCTTCACGATTCCACATTTCTCTCATATGAATTATAGAAATTTTCTCAATTTCTATATTCTTGTATCTCTGTTGAGATTTCTTCTATTTTCAATAGATTTAGTCATTTCATAGACTTGTATAGAAATTTTTCTCAATTTCAATATATTTATATCTCTGTTGAGATTTCTTTCCATTTTCAATGGATTTAGTCATTTCATAAACTTGTATAGAAATTTTCTTAATTTCAATATACTTGTATCTCTGTTGAGATTTCTTCCATTTCAATGGATTTAGTCATTTTATAGACTTGTGTCTCATTAGATATATCAAACTCTTATAGAGTTGATTTAGAGAAAGTGGATTTATTTATAACTCAAGTTTTGTTTACTTTTGGGATCCCAATAACAGTACCCTTCAAAAAGATTCACAAGCTTATGATATGCATCAGATGATTTATCTATTGCCTTTATCTTTGATTGTTCTTCAGGAACAATTACCCGGCCGGGGTTTATGAGATGACAACTTATAAAATCTTGTTACCTTTAATATATCAGTAACAAATTAATAACTATCTGATGATCAATTATCTTTCGTATTTGAGTGATACGAATATTGTAATGAGACACATTTATATATATAGAGAACCGAACTAGTATCTCTATTTATATAAGAGTAATTTTTCATTTACTCTTTTCTTCTGGAGAAACTTTCCATTTGGAAATTAATCAATATAATAATATACAGATTGTGTGTAGAAATATAAACTATCAGAAGTTTAAATGATCTAATTAGAAGATTAATTAAAATCAATATCAATCTCATAATGATATAGAAACCTTATCTTAGATCATGCCAAAGATGCAATAAGGAGATATACTACATAATCAAATATATTAAAAATGTGAGCAATTCAATGACCAATTACAAGTTGTAATGGTAAATATGGTAAATACTGATGATAGGTAGTGAGTCATAGATGAATGCATCAACATGTAATATAGAATGTCCATATAGATATTGGTAATTGTATTGAAATAATAAAGTTCTCGTAATTACCTGGACACGTTTGATAAGCGATTCCACTGATCCATTCTGATTATGAGTACATGCGAAAAGCTGGATGTTGAACGTCGATCTTAACTGGAGATGTTTGATAATACACAAACATGTGACCATCACGTAAATGCATCAATCATTACCATAAAATAATGGAAGGATTCATTTGGTGAATGAATATATCCACATGTACCACCCTTGAATGATAGAGATTCAAAACCAACTTTAGAATAAGATGGTTTATTTGGTGGATAAATATATCCACATACAACCAATCTTTGATCAGTGATATAATCTAGATGATAAATCACACAGCTTTTCTATAATGAGTTTCCAGTCTAAATATTGCATAGATATTCAACACTCTTTATTATTCATAATTTTACTATGACATTAATAAAGTTATATACCTTTGATCTAAACAGATTTCTTTATGTTCTGCTTGAATGATTTAAAGTATCATTTATACACAATTTAATACCGTCTGGTAATAAGATTGTGGCTCTTCTAGAGCCCTTAATCAGATCCACTGGATCTGATATGGTATTAACATTATATACTTTTGAACTAAACATATTTCTTTATGGCCTGCTTGAATAATATCAAGTATCATTGATACATAATTTAGTATTGTTTGATAACAATATCGTGGCTCTTCCAAAGCTCTCTCAACCTGATACAGTATTAACATTTGCTCTCAGCAAAGTCAAACCCATAAAATTTAGTACTGTTTGATAACAATATCTTGGCTCTTCCCGAGCTTTCTATCAGATTTGTTGAATCTAATACAGTATTAACATTTGCTCTCAACAAAGTCAAATCCATAAAATATTTCTGACTTCGCAGAATTATATGAGTTGTTACACTCTGGGCAAGACATATATCTTTCCTAGTGGGAATTTTATGGACTTTATTTGTAATGTCATTTTATATCTCATATGAAATTATAATAATTCCGCAGAATTGTATGAGTCGTTGCACTATTATCATTGCATGGATATATTTAATTATCTCATCCATATAGCAATCAGGGGCATGTATCAATGCTTTCAATTTTACAACAAATATATGTACATAACACCATTAATACACATATGGAATATCAATAAGTGAAACAATAGAGATAATAGTACAAACTCGGATGCTCTATTCGAGGTGTATATCTCTCTATAGAAATTTTGATTAACAATCTAACCAATCAGATTGTAAAAACATGAGTGAAGAATGTTCTGACAAAATTTCAACCCAATCGAACCACAGATCCAAATGATATCATTCTTTGATGAAATCTACGCAATACTGAAATTTTCTCCCATATTTTCTGCCTAGCACTGTTCGTAACTGCAGAACTCACCACGGGGAATTCCGATTGATAATCCCACTGTCAGATTCAAGAATTACAACAGTATAACATGCTGACTAAATTTCAGCTTAATCCGATCTTAAACGATGGAGATATCAAAGTTTGATAAAGATTACGTAGTGATGTTCTTCACACAATTTCTGCACACACACCTCTTTTTCCTTATCTTTTTTGGTAAAATATTTCCAATTCCATTATACATGATATTAGGATCTTTAATCATTTTTATAATACTCACAACATCCTGTTGGATGTGTAGATCCTTCTTTGAATATTGCTTTTCATGAGCATCAAACATGAATGAAATGAGCAAAATATTATTTCCAATTTCATTGTATGTTAGGATCTTAAATCACTTTTATGATACTCACGACATCCTGTTGGATGTGTAGATCCTCTTTTGAGTATTACTCTTCATGAGCATCAAACATGAATGAAACGGATAAAATATTATTTCCAGTTTCATTATACGTTAGGATCTTAAATCTTTTTGTGATACTCACAACATCATGTTGGGTGTACAGATCCATTTTCTCAAATGGATGATATGTAAACATATCACTTTACATATATGAGACAAAATAAAATCATTGATCATATTAATTTTTCGAACTCCCGGTTCGACCATGAATTGTAAGTTCATATATAAAGTTCAGAAAACTTCAGATCCTGAATGGATTTGAAATCCCAAGTTCTAAATAATAAATTATAGATTTTCTATATATAACAATGGATCCAAAACTCCATGTTCTCATTGGTTTTCAAAACCGTACCGACTTAAATATCATAATTCCAGAAACTTTAAGTTCTAGTCAGTCGATCTAGCCAATCTCATATATTGCATAAAAATAAATACCAAATCTTTAAAGAGTTTATCTGGAGACACAGCATAAATCAGTCCTGAGACACAGCATGAGTCAGTCCCGAGACACGACATGAGTCAGTCCCGAGACACAGCATAAGCCAGTCTCATATATTGCATAAAAATAAATACTGAATATTTAAACAGCTTATCTGGAGACACAGAATAAGCCAGTCTTGAGACACGACATGAGCCAGTCCCGAGATATAGCATAAGTCAGTCTCATATATTGCATAAAAATAAATACTGAATATTTAAACAGTTCCAGAAAACTGAGCTCACATGTTATATACATAAAAATGGATGCAAATATTTAAACAATATAAATAAATCCAGAACTATATATTAGGGGATCCGTTAACGGCATACGCCATCTTGTTATACTGAACTGTACATAAATCCGGAATGTTGAGATGTAAGTAAATCACCCATCAGGGGATCCTCTGTACTTATATGCAATCGTGCTGATAACGTGTTGTGAACATTTGAAATAACAAATGAATAAAAGAGTGAGAGACAAAAGAAGAACATGAGCAACAATTAGTGAACAAATGAAATGAGATGAGAAAATAGAGAGACAAGAGATAGAGAGAGAGCTATATTATTGAAGCTTCAGCTGAACCAACCAACCATTTACAAGAGAAGCCATATATATTTATAGGCAATTAGTGGCTTAGTGATGAAGCCAACAATAGAGGCTTAGTAGGGAAGCCAACAATAGAGACTTGGTGGGAAAGCCATATAATTACAACAAGAACCAGATATTGATTGTTATGTTTATTTATTTATTTATTTTTTAATTTTCACCAAAGAAATTTTCTCGGAATCAGATTTTGTTTTTCATTTTTTTAAAAGAAAGATTTTATTACAAGTCAGTAAGTCACGTTTCACAATTTTTTTTTTTATGAAGTTTATTTATTACTTAGTGGTTTAAAATTGATTATTTTAAGAGAAAATAACAAATGAGAGCTTTTTTTGACAATTCAATTTTTTTCTTTTTACACTTCTTTTCTAAAAACACTCTCTTCTCAAAATTTAAAGGGATATTATCAAAAACCGCCCCTCTAGTTTGGGTAATTGGTCAAAACCTACCCTCTGGTTTCATTATTGGCCAAAAACCACCCTTCATGATTTAATTTTTTGTATTTTGTTATTTTATTTTTTTGTATTCCGGTGGAGATATATATATTTTACTTGTTTTTGTATTCCGGTGGAAATATATCTCCATTGGAATACAAAAAAATAAATAAATAAATAAATAAATAAATACTAAAATTTAAACCATGAAGGATGAATTTTGGCTAATAATGAAACTAGAAGGTGGTTTTTGACCAATAATCCAAACTAGAGGGAGGTTTTTGATAGTATCCCAAATTTAAATTTTAAAAAATTCTAAAGACACTTCATTTTGTCACAAGATTATCCTTTTTATCTTTTTTAATTAAATTATTAAAAAAAAAATTATCTCTCTTAAATCATTAGATTAATTATTACATATTAAATACTCCCTACTAAATTTTTAATTACTATGTTAAACTCTCTCTCCTCTAATACATATCACTAATTTTCTATCTACATTCTTTCTCAAGCAAGACTAACAGTTATGAAAAAAAAAAAAAAAAAAACTTACTAATAAACTTGATTTTTATGAACCATATGTATATACTAAAAAAAAAAAATCAAAAAACAAGTACCTTTTTTTTTTTTTTAAATCAAAATATGAAAAAAAAAAAAAAATTGTTACTGTTGTAGGTATGTGATTGTCTAGAGAACTTTAATTCTTTCATTAGTCTTAGAAATTCTAAGTTTAATCGAATCTAGTTAAAACAATTCATGTTTTCATATATCTTTTTTTTTTTTTTTGAAAATTGACTTATATATATATATATATATACTAATATTAGTAAAAAACTAAAATATTCTTAAGTTTTTTTTTTTCTTTAACTATTAATCAGAGATTGATTAAGAAAATATGAAAATATGAATTTTTTTTTTTGAAAAATAGAGAGAGGTTAATTATGAGAGAATGTTTAATATGGTAATAACAGATTTAGAAGAGAGATTTTTTTTTTTTTTAATAATTTAATTAGTTTGGAGTGTCTTTAAATTTTTTTGTCTTGTTTAGTAATTTTAATTTAGGTTAAAATTATCATTAATAAAAAAAATTAAATTGCAGTGTGAAAAGATAATTTGTAGATTGTAAGGAGATAATTTGTAGATTGTAAGGAAAAGCTCTCATAATAAATGAGACTTTTTAAAATAAAATATAGGGGCATTTTCAACCTTTTAATCCAAATATTAGTCGACTGTTAAATTGGATGGATGTCAACCGTTGACTAGGGGGTCTGCTGCAATTAAATCAGTTAGTTGAATATTAAATCTTTTTGAAAAAAACTCAGGGCGTGTTATTGCAATTAACCCTTAAAAATTAATAAAATCCATTACTATTAGTTGATTACCTAACTTTTGTTAAATATAAAAACGAAATATGGTTATATAGATTATTTATTATATAACTAAATGAAAAGGAGAAATAGTAGGAAAAAAAAAATTACTAATAATAATAAAATAAACTTATTTTAAAAAATAAAAACATCTTCAAGGCTCAGCTATCACCTAATCTTCAAGCCCAGTTTTGCCCGAAAATTATGGCCCGACCCGACCCAATTGACAGATTTTTTTTAAAAAAAAAACCTCTTTACAATTTTTTTTACCTAATTCCAAAACCATAACATCAGATTGTTTAACAAGTTTGATCAAACCTCAGAAGGAGGAATTTTTATAGTTATCATAACCCAAAAGTAAAAGTTTGATTGATTACCATTAAACCAATTGTCTTTAGAATCAATTGAAAACAAGTTTCAGTTTTGGACCAATTTTTTTTTGGATGTTTCATGTTTGATTGCTAAAAATAGATTTACATTGCAGTAAGATTTTGTTGTTGGGAGTCCTGAAGAAGATGTTTAAAATTTATCACTCCAAAGTCCAAATCACTAAAAAGTTTGTGCTAAGATTATCTCAGAATCAAAATAGACAAAACCAAAATCTCTGAAACCAATTACTACTACTACTACATACTAAGAGAAGATTAATTGAAAATCAATAAAAGATTCAATTGATTGCACAAAACTTGCCAACCAAACAATATTACAATTTGGCACCAACTGTGTCTGAGAATCCCTACTTTCTCAATCCAAAATCCGGACCGATGACAAAACAATAACTACTAGTTGTGAAAAAGAATCAAGAGCAGATATACCATAATCATATATATAGTTTGCAGAATACACCCCCCCACCAAAGTATCCCCCACAATTACAATTTTTATACCAATCCCCTCTCCTCAGGAAATGAAAAAACACCATTTCTGGATATTTACATCACCCCCCATTAACTATAAAAACCCCCAACCAGTTTTTTTTTTTTTTTCCTTTCACCATTTTTTTTCTCAGACAGCATTATCCGAAAATTCTCCCAATTCTTATTCATTTATACATAGCAAAACAAGGAAGGTATGCCCTCCATGTGAAACCATTTGGACTCTCTTTTCCTCTCTCTACCTTATACCCCACTTCCCAAAACCACAAAATGGAAACAAATTAAACTTCAAGAAAGCAAAAAGGTCTACGGATATAGAATACGCGAATGCAGGGCGAGGAGAATTGTTCAAAGATGAAACTAGAGTGATTTTACCTCGGCTGTGGCCGCGCTGGAAACGAGTGAGCTTGGCGGAGCTTACGTTGAGGCGGGGGCGGAGGATTCCCCATGATCATGGTCTGTGACCTGCTAACCATGTCAACCATGGATGGGGTTTGATAAGCTTGCACAAGGCTTGTACTATCAGTTGAATCACCTCGTGCAGTTGCCCTCTGCCAGGAATGTGAGCTCAAACCCGATAAAACATACGCCCTTCCGGATGACTCGTATATGCGACGGTTTGCCATCCTTTCTTGCATCTCCTTTAGCTCAGCAGATAATGCAACACATAACCTGTCACGAGCACGGGCAGAGACAGTTTCAGACAGAGCCCTACGGCAACTCTCCAGAACAGAGACTGCATTTGCTAGATCGCCATGTTCAGCTGCAGCTCTAGCCTCAGCCATTGCCTCTGCTGCACGAAGCCTGTTTCTTTGCCTGTCTACTTCCATAGACACTACTTGTTGTGTGGTTATTGCAGGCCTCTGGATCTTTACTTCATTGGGTTCGTCCGAAATCACCATTTCTTTTGTAATGGGATCTCTAAAAGCACATTTAACCTTCAGTAATGGCATCTCTTCACCAGAACTATAAGCTGGAATGTTGACTGTAACCAGAAAATCCCTCTCTTCTTCAGCATACAAGTCCCCGACCTCAATAGAGCCCTTTCTTCCATCTGCTGCCAAGCTAGTATGGTAATTCCCTGCTTTTATAGAACTGATCTGCAAATTTGGATGAGCACAGTCAACAGTAACCTTTACTTCCTGCACCACCACACTTAATAATCCTCCAATGCACTGTGCAAATGCATCCTGAATCACTCCCTCAGCTTCTACGAAAGAAAATGTGCCCCCAGAAATCTCAGATATTGAATGCATTGAGGCGGCGTCATGGTCTGTGCCAAACCCAAATGCATGAACAGGAATATGGCACCCTGTACCACCATTGCGATGGATTGAGACAGGGAGAAGTGACTTGTAATCAGTTTGAGAATGGGCTCCAGCAGGACCAGTGACAGTATACGTATCCTGCCCATCAGATAACAGCATGATACTACCAACCGGGTTCTTCAATTGGCGATCTAATAACACCTTCGCACCTTTTCTCAGGCCTTCGGCTATATTTGTTCCACCATTTGAAATCAGAGAATTAACTGCTTGCAAAGCCTCTTGCCGTCCTGTTTCATTCATTCGACGGAGATGAAATAGGCGACGGGCTGTGGAGGAGAAAGCAATGACAGACAGCCGGTCAGAAGGGGCAAGATTCTGAATCACAAACCCCATTGCTCGTTTTAGCAAAGCGAGCTTGGTACCCGCCATGCTGCCACTAACATCAAGCACAGTTACAAGGTCCACTGGAGCACGAGAATCTTCAGATACTTGGACCTGGTTTTGGCACCTATTATGTCTTCCATTAACAGGAGCCTTGAGATGGATTAATATCGTGAAATTATTATGAGAAACTGCACTAGGTACAGCTGAAACTTCTGGATATGTTATGATTTCTACTGTTCCATTAGAATCATTTCCATTAGTATCTTTGGCGGTTGTGTTGCTATCCTCATTAATGTCATGTTGTTGATCCAAAACTTCATCGTCATTGAAGACCACTGGTTCAGAAGCATGATAAATTGGAGTAATCTGCTGATTCACATCTAGCTGATGGGGAGGGAGTTGTCTTAAAACGGTCATCCAAGCATCATCACGAGACAAGCGTGCAGGATTGATTCTTGACCTTCCATTGGGAAGATCAGCTGCAGGGCTCTGAAAGGGAACTTCCTTCCATTTTGCTCGGCAAACTGGGCAAACTTGGTTCCCGTGTTTTACATTAGAAGTAATGCAGTGGAAGTGGAAAGAGTGAGAGCATTCTGCAGTAAAAATGGCATGGCCCTGGCCTGGTTTCATGTTGGTCAGACATATGGCACAGGTCCTCTGCAGTTTAAAAGGATAAACAGGTGAGTACACTAGATCACACAGCTATTATTTGCAAGATTACAGTGGATACAGTCAACAGAATACAGGAAATATAAAAACATTTGCAGTTACAAAAATACATCTGGAAGCTAAATAAGAGAAGAGACAATGGCTACAGGATCATAACTACCCACATAATCATCTAATAATAAAGAAATGACAAGATCTCCTGAAATGAAACTAAATTACAGTTGAATTATTGAAATTTTCTCTCTTGAATAACTTAAAAACACTTTTAAGCGTTATCTTCGATAAACATATTTCTAGAGGTATTTACATTATATATCAAGTTCTCAAAAGCTTTAGTAGTTCAAAATCACTTCCTTTAAAATGAACAGTTCAGAAAACTTGAATAGTTCTGAATCCATGTAGCTGCACACCAAGCTCAAAATATTTCAGGAACATCTTTCTCAAGGCTTGTCATCAGTTGAAATATATTAACAATTCTAAAGAACTAAGCAGTCCGTTTTAAAACATCCATTTGAATTCAATGAATCACCATGAACACCTCAGTTTTAGAACTTGAGAGAACACCAAAGCATTACAAATTTACAATGAAACAAAGCCTAGTCTGCCTTAGTGAACTAACAGTCAAAAGTTCTTAGGGAGTTATCTAGATACCAATCAAATTATTACAAAGCAATCTTGATTAATGAGTTTCTGTTGCCAAAGCAAACAAATGTGCACATGTGTCTTTCTGCGTGTATGTTACTTAGAATGCATTTCAAAATCTAGTTGCGGCATTGGAACTTGAATTCCAGTATTTCACAATCCCAAGTGCTATGGACTATTAAATAACAACCACCAGCTGTGACATGGATACATGTGAAAATTTTCAAATGTCACTATTGTCAATCACTGACCACTTCTGTCTATACACTGGCCCCTTCTGTCTATACACAGCTCTATTATTGAGGCTGGTGCATGAAAAGAAGAAATAGAAATGCAACCAATCAGCACTATAATTACCTATATACAGAATATCACATAATTGTTAAAATTCCAAGTTTAAATTCACAGCAAATCAAAAAAAAAAAAAAAAAAAAAAAAAAAAAAAGGAAGTCAATGTTAGGCGGTCAAAAAAAATTAAAAGGCCAAAATGGGGAATAAAACAACCAAGGCGATGACTTTTAAAAGTAAGAACAATCAAACAGCCAAACTAATGATGAATCTTTCAACACAATAATCAAAAAGAATAAAAATAATCACAAAGCTCATAAAAAGAAGGAAAAAAAATAAAGATGGATTGCTCTTAAAAATCATATTTGATTTTCTATTTCTCCAATCAAGTATCAACACAGCCTTTTTTAGGCCCAATTCCAAATAACATGAAAAGCAGAGAGGTAGGGGGGGCTTGTATGTGGAATAGTGCACTTATGCTGACCAAACAAAGCACTTTTTTTCTCAACAAGTGAAGAGGAAAAGTTAGGAGAGGTACAGTAATAAGTGTATTCCTTTTCTAATAAGCCAAATGACAATGGTCCTTAAAGGGACTACTCCACCTTTATCACAAAGAGAGTTGAAAATAACAAGACAACAAATTCACATCTACACAGGAAAATTCAGAATCTATCACATTATCATCCACCAAGACTCTGCCCCACATGACAAGAGCCTTGCAACTTGTGAGATGTGGTAAAACAAACAAACAAACAACAACAACAATGACATTCTACTGTGACTTTTAAATATAATACACATATACAAAATAAAGCTCTTGCATTATTGTTAAAAGATTAAAAATTAAACTGACATTAACAGAAAATGATGTCTTCGTAATCTGTATTACATGAAACTATACACATATTATATAAAATAAAACAAAAAAAAAATCAAATACCCATCGAATCACATGGTCACTTACACGTATAACCTACCATGGAGATCCATTGATCCTAAATAAGCAATAATAATCGAAATAGAGAAAAGCAAAATCGTAAATGACGAACCTTAGAGGACTTGGAGGATTGTAAAGATCTTGAGAGGCGGAGGCCGGAAGAGGAGGGAGCGTGAGACGGCGGAGAAACGGCTGATGCGTCTGAGTGTCTGGATTGAGTGGTGGGGGAGGCGGCGGCTGCGGCGGCGGAGGCAGGTGGTTCTTGGTCTGAAGTCTTAGGAACGTATAAGCACATATTCAAACCCAAAGCCAATTTGGCTTTTCTCCATTTACTATTGCTTCCCATTTTTACCTTGTTTTAGAAAACAGATCTCTAAACAAAGACAAAATCGCTTGTCTGAATTGTTAGATCTTGCAATCGAGAAGAGACATGACACAACTGTGTTTTGGATGTTGAATGTTTTTGTTGTTGTGTCAGGAACCTGTTATGTTTTAGAACATATTTTCACACGAAAATAAAAATAAAAACAAAAACAAGATGATATATATATATATATATATATAAGATGCAAAACAGAGCACAGCAAATATATAAACAGAGCAATACACAGAGAGAAAGAGAGAGAGAGAGAGAGATTTTGACCTTTTTGTTTTATGGGGTGATTGTGTTTTATCATTTATGTTAATGGTGATGGTGGAGGGTTCTGTTCAGAGTTTAGCAATTAGCAGTCTTTTCAAATACATCAAAATAAATTTATATAAAAAAAAATTTTAAATGAGATAACTGTTGAATACGAAAGGTAGGATTGGAAGATTATTAATTTATTATCATTAATTTATTTTATTTTTTAATTAATTATGAGATTTGGTTTTTTTTTTTTTTACTTAATTATCTTTCATTGCTGTTTTGCGGCCGGCTTCTTTTCTTTATTTTATTTTATTTTTGGTTTATTAAGCGGATCTATTCGAATAAAAATAAAAATAAACTTATTTACTTTATTTATTATTATTATTATTTTTTTTCATATGAGGTGATCGAAGAAAATTCAAGTGATGAAGGGTACGACAAGATAAGGTTGACCTATTGATAAATAGATCACGCATGGGAGTTTGAATCGTTTTCTCTCATGTCTCCTCATAGAGGTGGCCACGGTTTCGGTTAAACCGTCGGTTTCGTCCGCAGTTTAACCGAAACTGTACGGTCAAAACCATAACCAAAACCGATGGTTAGAAAATCGGTTGGGAACCGGTTAACCTACGGTTTAGTTACGCTGTGGGGTTCAAAAAAACCGCCGGTTTTCTAAATATATATATATATATATATGTTAAAAAAAATTAGATGAATCAAAAGCTGCCACATGGCACATTTTTTGAAAAAAAAAATTGAAAAACCGCTCGAAACCGAAACCGAAACCGAAACCGAAACCGTGACCAAAATTAACAATTTCTTAATCGAAACTGAAACCATAACCGTCAAACCGGCGGTTACAAACCGTGCACCAAACCGGTTGGCCAGTTACGGTTATAGTTTTGGTCTCCCCGAAATCGAAACCATTGGTTTATAACCGAAACCGTACGGTCAAAATCGTAATCGAAACCATGATCAAAATCGGCGGTTAGAAAACCGGTTAACCCACGGTTCGGTTACGGTGTGGGGTTCAAAAAAACCTCCTAAAACCGGCTATTAAACGCCGGTTTTCTAGAAAAAAATAGATGAATCAGAAGCTGCCATGTGGCACATTTTTTGAAAAAAAAAATTGAAAAACCGTTCGAAACCGAAATTGTTGATCAATGGTTTCTTAACCGAAACCGAAACCATAACCACCAAACTGGTGGTTACAAACCGTGCACCAAACCAGTTGGCCGGTTAGGGTTACAATTTTGGTCTCCCCGAAATCGAAACCGGCGATTTATAACCGAAACTATCGATTTATAACCGAAACCGTAACCATGGTCACCTCTATCTCCACATTGTGAGTTTTAGTAACATTTTTCTCCCTCGAATCCCAAAATAAAAAATAATGTGACAAATGGTGTGTTCGGATTAACCTTGTTTTGTAATTATTTTTACACTATCGCAAGGAAGAAAAAAAAAAAGTCTAAAAACTAACACAAATGATTTGATAGGTGATTTGTTATTATTGTCACATCATTTAGGATAATTTTTTTTTTTTTTTTTTGGCTTTAAGCACCGGTATCCAGAAGCCCACTGGCCCTGATTAAATCCGGGTCGAGCCAGATTGGCCCACTAAGGGGTAAAGCTCTCCCAGCGTAGGTTTTCTCCATTCATAAGACTCGAACTCAAGACCTTATTTAAGGGGAAGGAGTGCCGAGCCACTAGAACCAACATGCGTTGGTTTTAGGATAATTTTTTGGATCATATAATATTACTCTTATTTTGAAAGCCATGATATCTATATAATTACCAGAAGAGATGATGGAAGTAGGAATCCCTTTTCGTAATGATACTAGAAAATGAAATCCTAAAATGGTACCTTATATCTCAGTAAAATATAAAGGTATGCTTGTTTTTTATCAGAAGCTTGTGATTTAGTTTTTGATGCAGCAAATAGGAGAAAAATATTCTTAATTGTTAAGTGGTTACTAGTCATTAAATGTGTGAATGGGTTGGTGGTTGAAGATGGATGATACAACCTCCTCCCAATTACTATTTTTATTTTTGAAGGGCAGTGTTGAACACGGGTTAAAACTTAAAACTATAAAAGCATTTTCAATGATATCCTCTCAAAAGTAAAGAGTGATCAAAATATAATTATTTATTTTAAAAAATACAGTTTCGAAACAAAAACAAAAAATACAGTTTATTTTTTAATTCTTTTTCTTTTTTCTCAAAAAAGAGTTAATGAAGAACGCAAGCACCCTTTAATGATCAATTAGTGCCGGTGTAACTATACCGATTCTATAAATATGAATGTTTATCTCATATATTTTTGCCAAATAAGTAGACTATTTCTTTACATCTTTGTAGGATCGTGGTAAATTACTCCGGTTGAATGTTGTAATTTTACCGATATCTCTATAGCAGTAATTTTTATTTTTATTTTTTAAAATTATTGAATATTCTATAAATAGCATGAAACAATAATGAATATTTATCTCATATATTTTCGTCAAATAAGTAGACTATTTCTTTACACCTTGTAGGATCGTGGTAAATTACTCCGGTTGTATGTTGTAATTTTACCGATATCTCTATAGCAGAAATTTTTATTTTTATTTTTTAAAATTATTGATATCTCTTCCTTAATTTTAGGAACTGATCCATACGAATCGAAATTTTGAGGAACGTATCATTAGAGAAGTCAATACATCTAAATATCTAATATGTTTAAATATTCAGAATAGGTTTTTATTTTTTTATTTTTATTTTTATTTTTATTTTTTACCAAATATTAAAGTAGGATTACATTCACTCTTGCCTCAAATATTTTAACAATGATTTTTCAATTTGTGACAAGAGTGGGATTAGGAGTTTCACCTTTGTAATTGGTATATCAAATCTCAAGTTACAAAGATATTATTGTTTAATATCGTCGGTTCTCGATATATGTCTAACCCAATTGGAGTTTGATTTATTATTTTTTTTATTATTATTTTGATATTTTTATTGTTACTATTCTTATAAAAGTATAAATGTATAATTGTGCACCGTCGAGAGGTGAAATTGTTTCATGAAGGAAAATAAAAGGGAAACAATCGTACAATTAGAAAAAGAATTAGGAAATGGAGTTTGTTGCGCTTACTAATTAAGGAAAGAAGAATAATCTATTATTTATACGTAGGATCACGCAATTTAATTCTCATTTTTGTAGTAAACATGTTAATTAGGAGTCCTAATAAGATAAAAGAAAACCTAATTCATGATTTGTGATTAATTTATATACCAGTCCACTAATTTGATTCACGGCAATTTTTATTAAGTACTAATGCACTATAATCACAAATCAAATGTTAAGTGTTTTTTTTTTTTTCCTCTCATAAGGATTGCAGATTAATTAACGTGTCCTTAATGGAAAAGTAACGAATCACATGATGTATAAGGGATTTTTATTTATTTTCCAAAACCATCCTCATAAATTTAATGGATTTGGATCCTCTACTGATCTGATTTTTTTCTTGACCTTTTTAAATGTGTTATTGGTTGTTGTGAAAATCAATCACATCTTAACCACTCATTCATTGCAATGCTTATGTATCATGAGATTAGATGAGATGAAGAAAAAGATCGGAGAATCCAAATTCTAAATTTAGCTATATGATTTCACACTATCTCATTTTTATATGAATGATTATTTTTAAAGAAATATTTATCAATCCAAATAATATTTTAATTGACATTATTAGTCATAAAATTAAAATTAAAACTTTATATATATATATATATATATATATATATCACAACAGAATAACTCCTTTAAAAAAATAAAAAATAAAAACTATATTTAACAGTGAGAAATAATCGGTGTCTTTTTTTTTTTTTTTTTCTTTTAAGAAAAAATACAAATTTAAAGACATCATCATATTCATAAGCATAATTACGAAGAAAATGGATAGAAAAAAATGTTGAAAAGTTGTACACATCATATAATATCATAAACACCAAGTTCTTATGAAAAGCAATTATTAGATAGGGTGAATTGCAACCAAATCATGAACATATAACTGTCACTCATACTTTGTCAATGTCAAAATTCAACATCCAATAGTTAATACCAAAATAGTTTACTTTATCTTTATCTAATTTTTTTCATAAACATAAGATCACATTTTTATCTTCCTAAACTAATCTTAATGGAGGTACTTAAAAACTCACTAAGTTTAACAGTATTTAAAAAATAAAATAAAAAAATAACTCTCTAGCTTCAATTTAGATGAAACCCCCCCTAAAGGAGGTTCTCTTTATCATTGGTTTTTATAATATATTTTCAAACCATAAACTATAAAGTATTTTTAGTATATAATAAGGAGGTTTTTACTTTTTCAAAATAATAATCACAATAATGAGGAGGTGCCCTGAGCCGTAGCTCAGTTGGTAGATAGAAGAACATGTGACTTAAACAAATGACTCACAGGTCAACGGTGGTCTAAATAGGTGGATAGGTAGATACCGTTAAAATAAAATAATGAGGCTTTTGCCTAAATTAGAAATTGGAGGGTAAAACCCCACACACCTATGTTATGAGGTTGTAGGTTCGAGTTCTCCCCCTTTTCCAAAAAACCCTGATTTGTATAATATTAAAAAAAAAAAAAAGAACCGGAGGGTTGATTTTGAAAAACAGTCAAACCGTAGGGATATTTTTGTCAATACCCCATAATCTTAATATGATGAGTGAAACTGTGAACTAAAGTCCGCAATATTTGAAAAAAAAAAACAAACAATTTAGACCAAAAACATTCTTCTACTATTTTCAAGTGATGTGGCAAAAAAAAATACAAAAATAATACACAGTAGAAGTCAATTTATTTAGATTTACTTTATCTTTATTAATGGCAGTGGATTACATCCAACTATCCAAGTCACTTTCAGATAATTACAATTACCCATAATGTTTCTCAGTCACTTTCTTGACTTAAAATCCAAAATGACAACGTGCCTTGGCCACCCATCAACGATGGAGGATATTTCATATTTTGGAATCAACGGTGGAGATTGCATCTTGAATAATGATTGTGTGTTTCTCTGGTTGCTTCACACGTGCGTTACAATGCACCATATATAATCCATTCTAATAATTGTAGTACTAAAACAGTAGTGTTCAATTTCATGTTTGGTTCTTGAATTTTTTTCTCCCACATGTGATGTGAGTGAATACTTAAAAAATTAATTATGAGGGTTGGGGGTCAATATGTCAGAGATTTGAATAATGTTTTGTGTTCAAATGTTAAATTAGTTGATGGGTGTTTTTGTTATAGTGAAGTTGTTCACTGTTTTTGTCTTTGATGTATGGAGAGATGTATAAGAATCTTGATCTACTTTTAGGTAGCCTACCAATTGTCACAACTATTTCTTTTTGGGTAGATCATGTCGTAAGCATAGTGTGTATATATATATATACACGGAATTTCAATTTGCATCGATATATAATAGACCGAGAGTTCAATTTTCATGTATGTTAATCGGAATCCCGTATGAATTCGGCACCCAACATAAGATGGTCATTATGTATTGTAGAACATGGATACGTTTTTGTTTTTTTGTTTTTTAAATAATGGCAACTAAGAGTATTTCCAACTATGCTTCCCATAAAACCACTCTTTAGCCAAAATAGCTAGTGGGGATAGTTTTTTTTACACTCTAACCACTTCCTATTATAACTCTCTATTTCAGAGAACTACCACGTCACTCTCTAAATATTAGCTATTTTCTCTTTTCTATTATTTTAAACTAATTTTCTTACCGTTGAATACGATGGTTAGAGTGATCCCATGAAAAGTTACTAGCTAAAATAACTAAAATTTAACTAAAATTTAAAGAATATGGTTAGAGATGCTCTTATACAACTATACCCATTTGTAAGTATGTATATGTGTCTACTTATATAGTTATATATAAAATAGTCTGGCCGTAGATTACAAATTTACGAGTTTTATTTGTATTTAGCATTAAAACCCAATAATGTATGGATATTCGGATGACGGTGGGGTTTGAGTCTTAGGAGTGTTTGATCTTGAACATACATACTCTTAACTAATTCGATGTAGAGATACTTAAAAAAAATGTTTGAACATAAATCAAATAAATAAATGTAATTGGGAACCAAGTATGTATGAGAAGCTTTCTACCGATGTTATAAGAGTAGATATTCAGTCACACATATAGTGTTTAATATCGGTAGATCTCGATAGACACCTAATCAATTCAATGCATGGATACCTAAAAAACAAAAAACATCAATAGTCCAATAATTTAGTGAATTCTATGTGAATTAATGTATTATATATTATATAATTTATGTCAAATTCTCGTGATACACAATGAGAAATCCGAGTCCCACGGACAGACAACCCACAATCTTAAGCGGAGATATGTTGAGCTTTAATACAACCAGATAAAATTTAATTAAAAGAAACTCTTCTTATTCATCAATCCTTTTATGTGATCACTATTTTCACTCATATCAAAGTGCTATGCCTACCTACATTTGCGGTGTATCCATGCACCGATGCACAGTTCAAAAGACACAAGAAATAACACTATTTCACTCTTGATTGTGTTGTTTATATACACTTTCTCTTCAATGTTGTTGTAGGTATAAATATTCGGTTCATACATGTAGTGTTTGATCTCGATAATATTCCTCGTGACCCTGATATAATTGAGTAAACGAGAGCACTTATGATATAATGTAATTAGGAAAATAAGAGACATGATTATAGGGGATGTTCCCTTGGAAAAAGCATTGTTTGTGCCTTTTATGTTGACTTGCCACATAAAGTGTGGCAAATTTAGGGCTAAAAGAGAAGAGACTTAACCCCACAAAAGCAGCCTTGTAAGGATCTTTATTGATGATTCTCCACTAAATGTAATTAAATCTCTCTACCTCTCTCAAAAGGAGTTAAAATGTAAAAAAAAATTTAAAAAAAAAAAAAAAAAATCCACTGTCTTGGGTCCCTTGTTCATGGGGAGGAATAACTTTTACATGTACAAAAAAAAAAAAAACGTTCTTTTTAATAAGCTAGGGGCCCCTCTATTGGAGAAAAAAAAATAGGTGGGTATTAGTCTACTAACATAAAAAT
The DNA here is from genome assembly GCA_035582765.1 of Acer negundo. NCBI lineage: Eukaryota > Viridiplantae > Streptophyta > Magnoliopsida > Sapindales > Sapindaceae > Acer > Acer negundo. Next base: position 24,892,759 of record CM069235.1, on the reverse strand, counting down.
AAACATAAATGAGATTCATATATATATCTCTACCCACCGTATTTATTATAAAATGTTGGTTTAATAAAATGATCACATTTAATATTTCTTAAGAATAAATTAAACACTAACCGACTAACCTCTAATTTGGATTTGTAGGCTGTACCTGTCGCTGCCACTGTTCGTGGAGAAAAACTTCAGTGGGACGATCCTAGTGACGTGGATATAGAACCGTCCAATCAGAGCTCGCAACAAGTGTATATATGGCGTGTTCTGATTGGACGGTCCCATATCCACGTCAGTGGGACCGTCCCATGCAAGATTTTCTCCTGTTTGTGGTGTATATGTATTAAATATTATAAAATTAAAATGATTGAGATAAAGTATTTTAAAGATAGATTTATGGTAATATTCTTAAATTTCATTTAAAAGTATGAAGAAGTTATAACTATCTTTTGAGAAACTTATTTTTCGAAAAGAAATGTAAAAGTTTTCTTTAAAAATTACGAATTTATCATTAAATTATGTAATTTTACACTTTCGATTCCTCTGAAATATTTTCTTTTCAATATAATTGAATCTCCTAATAAAAATTCATGCTCCGCTCTGCAACTATACAATTTATGTATCGGTGGAATCTATACTTTTCTTCAGATAAAAAATATACAGATAGTGTAACTAAAACAAATAAACAGACTTTAATTCATATGTCACACAAGAAATAAATTATCATCGATAGTTAGCAGAGACGTAGCTTAACTGGTAGATAGACGATTGTATATCAGCTTTAAAATAAAAAAATAACTGATCTAGATAAGTGGATAGATAGATGTAAAAAAAATCAGTTCAGCAAGGTCTAAATCCAATTGGAATATCAGTCGGGGAGTGATTTTTAACATAACCCTTTTTGAACAGTGAGATAAGTTGATGCATGAAAAGCAAGTGACTGTTTTCAATGCTTGAAAACCTAACATGGAGGTGCAGAAAGTTATGGTACCAATCAAGTTTGAATGCTCAACTAATAATAACATTAAGAGGTGGATGAAATGACAGGTTGTCATGCCTGAAAAAATAAATTAAAGTTATTGTAAAAAAAAAAAAAGAAAGAGAAGAGAGAGAGAGAATGGAGTTATATCATAATATGTAGTATGGTGGTTTCTTAGTTGTCAAAATTGATTGCTTCAAAGAACAAAAAAAAAAAAGAAAAAAAAAAGTGAAATAGTCAATGATATATATGTTACATAAATGGAAATATGTGATCACATCACCCACCTTTGCTTTGAAAATGAATAAAAAAAAGAGCTATCCATCATAGCATTCAACGTTGTAAATCTGAGAGAATACTATACAACTCATTGTCCTAATTAAGCACATTAGTGTATACATTACCACTAAATTCAGTCAACAAAGTGGCTTCGTCTACATTCATGTGAAAACTTTTGAAAATCCATCTTAATATGAAACATAAAATTATTAACAAAAAATTCTCAACTTCATCTATGAATCATTAATATTGGATAAGTTTAGATATTCTTACATTATATTTAAAAAAAAAAAAAAAATTCAGTTTGCCTCTCACATTCACTGTTAAATTAAAATAGATATCTAATTTACAAGATAAATTCGAAATATCTAAAAATGTGTTAACTTTTTATTGTAAAGTTAAGGTGATTCATTCATAAGTATGCTTGGCAAAATAAGGATTTAGACCCTACCTGGAACCGGACGAGTAAAAGACTTGCAAAATTTTAAAGGTTCCAGACCCGTACCAGACCTTTAAAAGTTAAAATAAACTGTAGGTTCGGGTTTAGACCCGACCTGCAACAGGTCTGGGTTTTACCTGATCCGAATTTATCTTATGTTTTGATTAGGATATGTCAATCCGAATTTTGACCCATATTTTTGACCCGGTTTTTTTCTTACCTAAATTTTTACAATTTCAAGGTATTTCATCTTAAATAACTAATCTAAATCAATTTAAACATATATTTCTTTATATACCATTGACCGATGACATCAGTACTCTGAATAAATACTTTTCTAACTCGAATCTGGGATATTATCTAGACCCAATAACCACATTAAAACAAGTAATCAATTTAAAATAATATTTACAATCAAATATATATATATATTTTTTAAGAAACACCTGGTCTAAATTATAATTCCAGATTTTACAACACAAAATAACTAAAAGTCAACAATTTTTTTTTAAAGAAGTATTTAAAAAAAAAAAAAAAAAAAAGGTTGTAGCTAGGTTCAAATTGTATCCTGTCCTCCAACTCTAAAATTGAAATATATATATATATATATATATATAAATATATATATAAATTAATAATTTCTTGATACACATCTTTTAAGTATGATCACAAAATAAAAACATTCTTCCAAGAGTCAAAACTCAAAATAGAATTTTCCGTTTATTTTACGTTCACTTTTTTGTATCACTAAACACTATCAAAAGATCTTATACTAGTTGTGGTTGTATGTACAGTAGCCAAAGTTCAAATTTCCCTGTCTCAACTAAAAAAATAATAATGATAATAATCTTATACTACAAGTCAAATCCATTTTTTTTTTCTTTTACTATTCGCAGTTTCGCACTCAATGTTCTTGTCATCTTAGATCAACCAATTAGTTGAATTTTGATATTTGAACAGAATATAAACTTCACACTTGATATATAGGTTTAACAAGTCACCATCTATTGATTGAAGTACTCAAATCAAATTAGAATGTTCTTATGAATTATCACCATTTTAATGTTCTTTGAAAAGTTAAAATATGAAGTTGACAAAAAAAATACACATCTTCATTTAAAGCTTGTCAAATTCTCTACGCAATATATACCCTAAAGACACCACTAGAGACTTGTTGGCTTTCTCACAGCTTCATATATTTTCTGATCTTTTGAATTTTTCAAATTTAAAGTCAAATAAAAACACAAACCTTTAATTCTGTATTCAAGAAGACAGAAAATTATAAAATTTGACTCATAATTTTCTTTCCTTCTCAATTATGATAAACCAACTTCATATTTTTCAGCTTATATTTCAATTTTTATTTTTGAAGTATTACGATAAATTAAGACACTAAACAGATCACAGGTTTGTTGGAATTTAGAACTCAAGATCTATTAAGATTAAATACTATATGTGTTGTTCGTATATCTATTCTCAGGATACAAGGAGAAAACTCTTCATATATATTTGTAAAATATGTACGATTGTTAGTTTGTTGCTAAATTTTTAGTATTTGAGACGTGATTTGCGGGTAATGTTAGAGAAATTCCCAACTGTGATTTTCTACTTTTTTTGATGTTCAACTTTCTTAAAATGGAATAATTACTATACTCAAAACAGGATTTGATGATAAGAGATTGAATCGGTGAATGTGAGACATGAAGTGGCAAATTAATTTAGACAATTTTTCAGTTTTCTAATAAAGGGGTTTAAGACTACATTAATCTTACCTGAAATGAGTTTTTTTCGTGGTGCTGTGAAAGTAAATATCTAGATCGCATATAATGTGATTGATTTCGGTAAATCCCGATAGACTCTTGACCCGTTCACTGTCATACAAATAAACAAAGGGTGGTCAAAGACTCGATAATTTTGAAGATCATGAGTAAATGGATTGTATAGTTGGCATCTTATTTTAAAACCATTAATTTACCAATTTGAGCAAAGATTACAAATATCATTTTCATGGTGTGTCATGTATTGCTTCAGATCGAGGTTGTCTCTTCTTGAAAATAAGATTAAAATCAATCAATAATATATATATATATATATATATATATATATGTATGTATATAGTAAGTGGGTTGGGTCTACCAAATGTGATTTGAATTATATTTTTATTATTAATATTAAAAGTTCTTGGTCAGTTTAGAAGAATTTATAAAGATATATATATATATATATATATATATATATATATGGTGATTGGTGATCAGTATGTAGTGATCTTCTGAAAAAATAATTTTTAAAGAAATTGAATTCAAACTGGATTATTATCTTCAAATATGTCTTGCGCCCTCTCTATTTATATGTATTAAATTAGGTTTGAACAATTTTTTTTTTAAATGATAAACTTAATAATCTTTTTCATAAAGTATTTCTTTCTGGATGGATTTTTCTTTCTTTCTTTCGTCATTTTGGATGCATTTACTAATCAAAAATTCTAATAAATGAAAGAAACCTTAATTGACTGATTAATGTATTTTAATGTTTACTAATTTCTTTTGGAAAAGTATGTTGATCTCACATGCAAAATAGAAATTAACATTTTTTTTTTTTTTTCTCTTAAGTATTAAAAAACCTTAGTTTAATTAAGTACTTAATGTCACTTAATATTTAAGACACTTTTGTTTGTTTGTTTTTTATTTGAGATTTTCTAACTTAAATATTAAGTGGTCAAAGTTTTACTATTTTACCCTCTTTGTAACAAGTGATTTAACTTTTAGAATACTTTAGCTCATTTATTTTATATTTTTATGTATTTTCAATCTTTAAAGTATTTATTTTTATTTACAATTATTCATTAATTTAAAATAAATAAATAAATAAATATAGTTTCATTTAAAAAAAAAAAAAAAATTAACGAGCCTCACTTTTCAATTAATAGGTGGCCGCTCAGCCTCCTCTAAGAGTGGCATTGGAAGGCCACCTCCTCCTATAGGTCAATTAAGTTATTTTAGGAATATAACGCCAATAAGTTAGTTATGTCTTAACAACTAAATGAAAAGTCAGAAATTAGACCTTTTAATTTAAGATTTAAGTTATAGGAAAAAAACAAACGACCTCTAAAAGCATTTCTAATGTAAAAGTGGCTTTCATATTAATAATTGTTGACATGACAATAATGTCAAGAGACTTGTTTCATATATGGTATAAAAATAGACTTGATAGACAGTCAACTCAAAATTTGGTCTCCAATGCTTCCGTCTAAAACACAATTTTTTAATGACGTGTCCATATTTTTTTCCTATTTTATTTTTTATTTTATTTATTTACCAAAAATATATGAAAAATTAATGTCAGTTTTAAATATTTGCTGAGTCAACCTAAAAAATAGCTGTGCAACAGACCGTCTGAAAGACAGAAATTGGACGGTCATGTTGACAATGTTTAATATATTTTTTTTTTTCACGTCAGCTTGAGGTTGAATATGTACGATTGCATTGGAGATACAATTATTAACATAACGTTTATTTATCCTACGTGACAATTTTTTTTTTTTACAACTCATATTTGTATCGGAGATGTTCAAAGTTATTATTAGAAAAGAAAGTTGATTTCTGTATCTTAATAATTTTTTTTCCTTTTTTGGGGAGAAATCATAAAGGAAGAAGATATGACGTGTGTATTTTTAAGAAGTGGGTGGGGTGTGTAAAGAATCACTCTATCAACAATTCTTGTAATCGATGTAATGGGCTGCTAATTAAATAGTGATAATTCAGTCCATTAAACAGAATGGGCGTGATGGTATCAATTATCCAATTTGTTCAGTGTCACAAAATCTCTTTAAGATATATGGTGATTATGAGAATATATAGACGACGATTTCTCAATATTAGTCTGTTATGACTGTTTTCTGGGTTGATTGGTCATGATAGACTTAAGCTTTGTTATGTATTTACTATGTAGATAGATGTTTTAATTTTAAGTAATATTAGACGTACCAATTTTATTTTTCAAATTATATTTTAAATATCGTAGTATGTAAGGTGTCAATATCAAATCAGTTATCATATGATTTTATGATTTATAAGATGCTAATACCTCACGTGCCACATCATTTAGAACATAATTTAGGAAGTAAAAAAAATTATGACGTGCAGAATTACTCTTTGATTTTACATAAAACTATGACTTATCAATGAGATTACATAATAAATGATACAATATTAACACTCACATTCCTCTATATTTCAAAAAAAAAAAAAAAAAAAAAAAGAAAAAAAAAATGAAAAGAAAAAAAAAAAACCAATAGAGGAGAGCCGAGTTTACATTCATGTGACTAGGTAAAGTGTGGAGCTGATAGGCTGTCCACGAGGACCACGAATCTACCAAAATAGTGATCCAAGTTTCAAAAACATAAACATAAAATAGTAAATAATTTCAAGAAATTATTAAAAAACATCTCAAAAATATAATTCTTATAGGTAAATTCAATCATTTTTAAACATAAACATAAAGCATGTAGTCAAAATATTTGAAAATCGTAACACTAATAATCTAATAGTTACATTTATTTCTCTAATTCTCTCTTCTTTAGTTTGTTTCCACAACATGTTCTTGAATATTTACACAATTTTCTCTTGAAAACATCAGTATTAGGTCTTCACTTTAAAGTGCATCTGTAGACATATTTATGCCTAACTGAAGTAGTGAAAAGCGAATTAAATTAAATTTAATTCAAGAGTTGAGAATTATTAAAGTAATAAACTTGAAAAAAAAAAAACGTTGTTATTAAACTTTTAATTTTAAAAGTTATTTTTAGAAAGAAATTTATTGTATGTCCTCTTTTGTATGAGGTTGAAGCTTGAACGATGAATTTCGAGTTGTTTAAGGATTAGAGATCTAGAGTTAAAGTTAGCGGGTAGAGTTTCTTTAATAGTATTTTGGTTTGTTATCTTATATTAAGTAACGGTGAAGAGATGTAAAGTTATTGTTAATGTATTTATATATATATGTGTTTTTTTTAAATATATTTATTTTTTTTGAAACTACGTAGTTTAACTAAATATTATTTTAAAAGGACAGACGGGTGTGAAGCGTGGAGTTGATAGGCTGTCCACGAGGACCACGAATCTACCAAAATAGTGATCCACGTTTCCAGTTTCATTCTGTTTAGGTATATATATATATATATTAAATAGTGTGATAGCAATACCATGCCTCTTCTTCTCTTCATTGATTGTCACATATTACCATTCTTGGCAACTTCCTCGCCATAATAATTATTATTTTCTTTTTAAAATAAATAAATAAGTTAGGAGTTGAGGATAATTAACCTTTATTCTCTTCATCCTAATTTGTAATGAATGGGAGGAGTCTTCCCGTACTTTACAATTTAATGAGTAAATATAAACATATATTTACAATACCAAGATTCAATGTCTGATAGTAGAATTTCAATTTGAAATCTCCAACTACCAAATCAATAGATTCTTATTGGTTGTAGTGAGCAGTGAGTGATGTTACACTTAGAAATTATGGTATGCCGATATTTTTATTTTTTTTATTTTAAAGGATACTTCATAACAAAGAAACCAAGCATTACAAAGAACTCTGACAATCTGCTAAAACATAATGCCTAATATACACTCCTCCAACCAAAAATGATAAATGATCATTAATTCATTATCAATAGGCAATGCATATTTTGCTAAAATATGGCCCACTGATTGGCCTTCCTAGACACATAGCTCCCATCAGAACTATTCAGAGAAAGATTTAGACTACAGATATCAGCATAATTAGATCCACTTCAGAACAGCCCTGGACACCATTCTTAATCCATTCCACCACAACTGCAGCGTTAGATTCAACCACCACCGAAAATGCTAATTTTTAAGAACATTAAACACATCCAAGAAAAGTAAATGGGTTAATATTAAAACCCCTTCACGTTTGAACTATTATTGAATGTACAGTTATAAATATTTTTATTTTAGAAACCTTCCCTATGAACTAACACCGTTAGCATTTCGTTTGTGTTGACTGTGTTTCACTATTAAATAGTCTAAAATAACAAAATTACAAATGAACCAAAAACATTGAAAATGAGTATTTGCTTGGATTTATAAAAAAAAAAAAGACAAATAAATACATAAATAAATACATATTCTGATTTATTTTCAATACTTTTAGTTCATTTGTAATTTTGTTATTTTTAGGGATAAAAGTGTCTACAAAATAGCTTCTCATTTACAAGTTAACATTCTCGTCTTTTGTATCATTTTATTAATTTATTTGGTAAAAGTATAAAGGTATAATGGTTGATTCATACAATTGAAGCTTAAATAGAGACATTTTAGACATTTTAGATATTTTAATGGTCAAACTCAGTCAACACAAAAAGAATACTAACGGTGTTAGTCCATAGGGGAGGTTTTTAAAATAAAAGTATTTATAATTATACATCCAATAATAGTTTAAAGGTAAGAGGAGATTTTTAATATTAAACTAAAGTAAATTGATTTTCATAGTGACATAGCGTCAATCTATACCTGAAAATGCACATATGATTTTGATAACAATAATTTAGTAAATGTGTTTTTATTAATCTTTCGATTTATGTGGCCTACCTCATTTATGTGTTTTTATTACCTCTTTTCTTGTCGGATCCTTAGCTTATCTCTTCACTAGCATTCTAGCAAACACTATAACACGATCGAGATTTTTACTCCCATAACATCAAAAAATTCCTTATATGTGTGGCCTACCTCATATATGTACATGCATACCTCATATATATTATTCATTCAGAACTTGGATCATCCTCTCACCTCACTTAAGGGTTGCTTGTTTTTTTTATCTGAAGAATGAATAATCCTGGATTTTACTGAAGACTAAATAGTGACTGAAACTTGAATCTAAATGACATGTTTGTTTTGTTTTTTTTTTTTTTTTTCTCATATATGAATATACTATCAACATGTTTGTTTTTTAAAAATAAAATTGTCTGAAAAGAAATAATTTTACATCTATACCCATATTAACAATTATACATATAATATGGAATAAAAACAATCCAAAAACAATAATTATATATGAACACATATGATCATGATCTTCTTCTTTGATTATAAACTAACTTTATTTTTACTAAAAAAAGAAAAAGTTTTTTTTTTTTTATCAAAAAATAAAAGGGGCAGTAGGAAAACTCACACAAAACACTCTAAAAATAATAATATATAAATACATCACCCTAATATCATAATAAAGTATTGATATTAAACATCAATATGAGAAATGATTATGGTTCTTTTTTATTTTTAAAGCTATTTAAAATAAGCAATATATTAAAATAAAGATTTCTATACAATATATAATTATCATGAAATTGGAGATATGTTATACATAGAGAATAGTATCGGAATAAAAGATTTTGGATTACATTTAATGTAATTCAGTGATTTACAATTAAGTGAAAAGTCAGGATTTTTTACTTTTTATTTTAAATTGTTTTTTAGTATTTTTAAGTTGTTTGATCACTTAAAAAAACAAACAAAACAACTTAATAATTATGATTCAGACATATTAAGTTTTAAGTGGAAAAAACAAACGAACCTTTAATCTCATGACGTGTAAGTATTGCAATAAATTTATAGTTAAGATGTAATATATTGTCATTTTATCAACAACTAATTATATGCTTTAAAAATGTGAGGTGATATGCTTTAAAAATGTGAGGTGAGAAGAAGATCCTATTCCATTCAAACGAAATAAATAGATATTGAAAATTAATGGAAAATCAATAAAAGATAGTTGAAAGAGAAGCTTTCATAAATTACATCTATTTTTGTCTTTTTTCAAAGGGAGCAGTGTTAGGTTAAACATGTTTAGTTGTTTGAATGCGTGTGGCCTTACCTTAAATTCTTACCTACCACCATGATATCTTGCATTCCTCAGGATTAATTGCACAAATATACCCTCTATTTATTTAATAAAGTAAAATTTTAAACAAATGCCTTATTTAAACATAAACATCTCAATTGGAATGTGCTTAGGGTATGGAAAGTTAATAGTGCCTTTGGGTAAAAGGGAGAGGTTATTTTAGTAGATAAATTTCACAAACAACCTTGAATTTAGGTGAAATTGTATAAATATTCATTTTTTTTTAATAATTATATAAATATACCCTATTGTCAGTTGACTTTTGTTAACTTTAACTTTTAACTACATCTGTATCCCGAAATGAATAAACTACACTTGAAAACTTATTTATCTTTTCTTTTATTATTTAAATATATTAAAAAATATTTACTTAAAAATCAAAAAAATCGGTACAATTTTTTTTATTGCTTTCTTTCTATCATTTTTTTTTAACACAATAAGAAGCCACAAAATTGGAAAAATGGTTATGTTTAGTGGGTTTTGATTTTGTTGATTAAATGTAATTGTTGGTGGGTTTTGATTGTGTTGATGAAATGAAATTGTTTGTGGGTTGATGAGTATGAAATTGAATGTTTTGGTGATAAAGTTGGTTTTTGAAAATTTATGAAAAATGTAAAAAAAAAAAAAAAAATGATAGAACAAAAAAAAAAATAAAAGCAACAGAAAAAAAATTGTACTGATTTTTTTTTTTTCAAATTAAAGCAACAAAAATTAATAAGTATTCATACTTATAATACTTAATAATTTTTATTACAGCTAATTGATGGGTAATGTATGGAAATTGTGCTCCATCATTGCGTGTAATAGCAGTTCGCATACTGTCACAAACATTATTATCTTCTGCATGTGAAAAAAATTGGTCCACATTTTCTTTAATCCATACAAAACAAAGGAACTGACTTGTCTATTTTAAGTTTGAACAACTTGTTTATTATTATTATAATATGAATTTGAACTTAGGGATATGACAACTGAAAAAGATAAAGTAAATGAAATTGATTTTTTGGATCTACTTCAAGTAGCTGCTAAAACAGGAGACGATAATGAGAATCCTATTTTTGATTGGGTTAGACATGCCTCCTTAGATGATGATAAGGGAAATCCTGATCCACATATTTCTTATCATGCTCGAGACATGAGAATAAATGTTGAATAAGTGATTAGAAAAGAAGTTGGTGTAGATCATGGAGTTATCGTTACCAGCTCTTCCGATGACCAACATACCTCTGATGGAAATAGTGGAGGAAAAGATGATGGAAAAGATGTGGATGGTGGGGATGAGGCAAGATGTTAAGATTTTAGTGCAGGAGGTTGGAATGCTGGTGCAATAAGTTGGAATGTTCGTGCTGGAGGTTGGGATGTTGGTGCAATAGGTTGGAATGCTAGTGCAGCAAGTTGGGATACTCATGCATGTAATTTTGATCAAAATCGTGGTAGACAACATGGAGGAACAAGTCAAATTGATAAAGATTCTTTGAATATGACTCTCTCCTTAATAAATATAGACACAAAATAGTTATTTTGGTGATTCGTAGACAATGTCAGGTTCTCATGTACCATATCATGGTAGTTATGGTGGCTGTAATATATTTGATTATCCTTCTCCACAAATGCTATATGCAACAACTACCCAATTCATGGATTAGTTGGAAGAGATCAAGCAACATTAATGTGATATATTAATAACTACCTTGAAAACTATACAAGAACGTTTTCCTGGGAAAATTATTGTTCGAATCAAGATAAAAATGTATTTTATGTATTTGAACCAATAAGGAATTCATTTTAGTTTTAAATTTCAGACAAGCAATGCATTATTATGTATGAATTATGACTTATGATAGAATCTTGGAAGTATGGAACTATATATATTGTAATGATAATTGTATTTATTAAATATTTAATTTCTTTATATTGTATATAATATTGTAAAAGTGAAACAAAATATTATTCTATTAAATACTCAATTTAAAAAATTATATACAGATTTTATTTATGTTATAATTTTTAATACATTCATAACTATGCTAATTTATCGTTGACATATGATTCATTTGATGTATAATTACTTGTTTAAGCTTGTTCTAAAATTTCACAAAAAAATTCTAACTTTAGATGTAAATATCCATTATTATTATTTTTTTAATTTTTGACCGAATATCCACCGATATCGATAATATCCCCGAAATATCTATAAATTTAGAAGCCCGATATCGATACCGATACCGAAACCGATACCGATATTTTATTACAATTCTGAGCAAAAAGTAAGGGTGTGCAGGATCGGATCGGATCTAATCCAATATGATCTATTAGATCGGATCTAGGGAGGTGATTAGATCGAATTGGATTCTAAATTCTTAAATCTATTGGATCGGATCTTGGATTTTCGTTTGGAAATCCATTGAATCCGCCAATCTGCCTAAAATATTATACCTTATTTTTATATTGGATAATTTATTTTATCCATTATTTTCTAATGTAAAGGCTCAACCTAAATACAATTTCTAATGTTACTATTTTGAGTTTTCTTTCTTAATTTCTCTATAGTCAACAATCAACCATCTTCTTTTCTTCTATTCTTCTTCATCAACAACATGGCTTATTAAGTTTACATTTGGAACTGATGTTTAATGCTTATAAACTTTTTAAATTATATAAAGTTTACTAGTTATGTTATGTATTTTTTTAATGTTAGTTTTAATTGAATTAGTTAGTAATGTTGAATAATTTATTTGATTTGATTTATTTTAGATTCTAACTTTTATATATTAAGAATGATTTTATATTAATTCGATCCATTGGATAATATCGGATCGGATTGAAGTATTTTACAATCGAATCGGATTAAATAGTAATTGGATCGGATCAGATTGGATTGCAATTTCTTCGATCCAATAGATTTGCCTTGACAAATCTATTGGATTCGATCTGCCGCACACTCCTAGCAAAAAGTTCATCTTACAGCCAGGGGCAGACCCAAGTATAGACCAGGTGGGGCCCATTCCCCACCTCAAATTAAAAAAAAAATTGAATCGTTTATATATATATATATATATATATATATAGTAATAGTCCAGACACTTCCCACAATATAACCTGTTGGTAGGATTACTCTCATCAACAATGAAGATAGTGGTTCAAGTCCCACCATTTCCATTTAGTTTAATATTTACAAAATTTTGTATCTTTTTTTATTTTCCAATTTATTTCTCAAATTTTCATCTTTTTCTAAAATAAAATAATTCACTTTCTCTTTTCCAACCTCTTAACTACCTTTAATTTATGGTTACTTAATCTAATTTTATGTTAAATTAAATCATATATTATTATTTTAAAATTTTATTATTTCTAATAGTTTTAGTTTGACATACCTAATACATCTCATCGATAAATCCTAAAATCTTAAATTTTAATTTATTGTATTAATATAGTCCATCTATTATTAATTTATTATGAATCATTTTTTTTTTGTCCTTAGTATTTCTCTTTATTTTAGAGTTTTAATTTATTTACAATCAATAAATCAATAATTTACTAATAATTAGTTCAAAAACATATCTAGTAATATTTATTAATCAATTATTTTGTATAAATTTAAAGTGAATTCATAATAAACACAAAATAAAATTTCTTATTATAAAATTAGATTATAATTTTTATTGTTATTAGTTATTTATTAATATTGTGTTTCTTGTTTTTATTTCTTTTTAAATATAAGATTATTTAGTTTTTCTTAAGTAAGCGTTCCTTTGTTTTATTTTATACCCTGAATTTTATTATACCATCAATTTTTCTTTATATAAAAAAACTCAATTTTGTTTAATAAAAAAAACCTTATTTTATTTGGATCTTAAATTTTCAGGATTACTAGACCCGCCACTGTTATAGCAATTACATCAAAAAGAAGTTTTTGTAATTTGCCCATTAAATCACAATAGATTCCTTGGAATTGCAGGGAGCAAATAGTAATTTCACTCTCCCCCTAAATTTTCCTGTCCCACAAAAAATGGTGATATGCATCAACTGATCAACAACACCACTAAGGGGGGTGAGTCGGGTGACTAAGCACCATACAACCCAACAACCTCCTCCTCCTAAATTGATCATGCATCTCACATTTCCCCTCATATATGATATCCACGTGTCACCATCACAGCCCTTGATTCCATGAGATCAGACGGTCAGAAACCTTCCTCAACTAACACCCCCAGCTTCCCACCCAACAACGTTTTTTTTTTACGTACCCTTCCTATTTAAACAAACAAACTCTCAAGCTGGTAAACCAACTCACAAACCATAACCCTCCATTTTTTATTTTTATTTTTATATAATTTTCCCTCACTTTCCCAGTTTCCCAGAAACCAAACATCTTAACTAGTTAGAATATCTTTGTTTGGTTTCTGTATTTTGAGCTTCTTCTTCTTCTTCTATATATATATATATTTCTTGGGTCCCTTGATTCTTGTTTGCGTCGATTCTTCTGCTGCATCAACTTGTCTCTAAAATATATTCCCTTGTGAAAACAAATGGAGGAGGTGTGCCAGCAGAAGCAGCAGAGTGATCCACTGAACTGGGGCGCGGCGGCGGAGTCGTTGAAAGGAAGCCATTTGGATGAAGTGAAGAGGATGGTGGGGGAGTATCGGAGGGCGGTGGTGCGGCTGGGGGGACAGACGCTGACCGTAGGGCAGGTGGCAGCCGTGGCCTCACGGGAAGATGCAGTGGCGGTGGAGCTGAGTGAGGCGGCGAGAGGTGGAGTGAAGGCTAGCAGTGATTGGGTGATGGAGAGCATGAACAAAGGGACTGACAGTTATGGAGTCACTACTGGCTTCGGTGCTACTTCTCACAGGAGAACCAAACAAGGAGCTGCTCTGCAGAAAGAGCTTATTAGGTATCAAATATAAAATATTTTCTTGTGATTTTATTTTCTTCTTAATTTAGATTAATGAATTTTAATTGTGATTATCTGGACAATTAATTTCTGTTTAGTGGGTGTTTTGGATATTAAGAATTTTATGTCGTCAATTAAGACATAGCACGACTTTTAACCGGATAGAATTTTATTTTTATAAGTACGTTTTAGATAATTAATATCATATCATATGATATAAGTATTTTATTTTAGATTTTATTTTAGAATATAATGGGTAAGTTAATGTATTAAAATATGACAGCAACGGGTATAATTAGTAGGTTAGTGTAATAAAAACAATAAATACATGACATGCTTTTATTTTTATAAATAAAAATAAAATAGTTGTTATTATATGCCTTTATGACACTGTTAATGTTATCCTAATTAATATAAATGTTTATTTATTTATTTAATATAGATCCAAAGAAAAACAAAAAACATTTTTATTTTGTGAGATATTTTTTTTTATCTGGGTCCCAAGCATTAATTAAATTTGAAGGTGTGATTGGTAGCTTAGTGGTCTAGTGGTCTTGCTTGCATGATATGGCAAATGTCAAAGCATAGACAAATGGTGTTAAAAAACAATATAGCAAATATAAAGCATAAAAATTAATTGTCCTAGATAGAGAAAAATAGCATTAATAATAATACCATATAAAAACAAATTGCCATTAAAATATTATTCTTATTTTTATTCTAAACTTTTCATTAACAGTTGGGTAGTACCAAGATTTTTGTTTAATTTATATTCTTATAATGTAGACTAATTGTAACCAACTTTTTATTAATAAAGAAAATCTAACAAAATAAAATTGATTTAGCGATATATCCCTCACATTTGCACCATTGTTACCGTTGCGAGTTCAAGTCGTGAAAACGATGAACATATTCCATATATTTTTTTTACTTTCATTAGACAATTAAATTGAATTAAATTAATATATTAATTGGCTCAATGATGTTATCAAACTTGTGTGGTGGTATGATCCATTGACACAATAATCAAATAATTTAGATTTTAGATTTTTAGTATTTTCTGTTCATAATCTAACTAACCCACTACACTGATCTTACAAAAAACCAATGTTAATCATATAAACATTATTGATACAGATTCTTGAATGCTGGAATCTTCGGTAAAGGAACAGAATCGTCCCACACATTGCCACACACAACAACAAGAGCTGCAATGTTGGTGAGGATCAACACACTTCTCCAAGGCTATTCAGGCATAAGATTCGAAATCCTGGAAGCCATCACTAAATTTCTCAACAACAACATCACTCCTTGCTTGCCTTTGCGTGGCACCATCACTGCTTCCGGAGATTTGGTCCCCTTCTCCTACATTGCAGGACTCTTGACCGGCCGCCCGAATTCGAAAGCCGTTGGACCCTCAGGACAGACCCTCAATGCTACTGAAGCTTTCAAGCTTGCAGGAATTGAAAATGGTTTCTTTGAATTGCAACCAAAGGAGGGACTTGCACTTGTTAATGGTACAGGAGTTGGGGCTGGTTTGGCTTCTGTAGTACTTTTTGATGCAAATATCTTGACCCTTTTATCAGAAGTTTTGTCCGCGATTTTCGCTGAAGTTATGCAAGGAAAACCAGAGTTTACAGATCATTTGACACATAAATTGAAGCACCATCCAGGACAAATTGAGGCTGCAGCTATAATGGAACACATTTTAGAGGGTAGTTCTTATGTTAAAGAAGCAAAGAAGTTACATGAAATGGATCCTCTACAGAAGCCTAAGCAAGATCGATATGCTCTTCGAACATCACCACAATGGTTGGGGCCTCAAGTGGAAGTGATTCGATCATCGACAAAGTCCATTGAGAGAGAGCTCAACTCTGTGAATGACAATCCTTTGATTGATGTTTCAAGGAACAAGGCTTTACATGGTGGGAATTTTCAGGGTACACCAATTGGTGTTTCTATGGATAACACAAGATTGGCTATTGCTTCGGTTGGGAAGCTCATGTTTGCACAATTCTCCGAGCTAGTTAACGATTTTTACAACAATGGGTTGCCTTCAAATCTCTCAGGTGGTAGAAATCCAAGCTTGGATTATGGTTTCAAAGGTGCTGAAATAGCAATGGCTGCTTATTGTTCTGAGCTACAATTTTTAGCGAATCCTGTGACGAATCATGTCCAAAGTGCTGAGCAACATAACCAGGATGTGAACTCTTTGGGGTTGATTTCTTCAAGAAAAACAGCCGAAGCAGTCGATATCTTAAAGCTCATGTCCTCAACTTACTTGATTGCACTTTGTCAGGCTATAGATTTAAGGCACTTGGAGGAAAACCTGAAGAACACCGTTAAGAACACAGTTAGTCAAGTGGCTAAAAAGGTTTTGACAATGGGGGCCAGTGGAGAGCTCCATCCTTCAAGATTCTGCGAGAAAGACTTGATCAAAGTTGTCGATAACGAGTATGTTTTCGCATACATTGATGACCCATGCAGCTCAACTTACCCACTGATGCAAAAACTGAGGCAAGTACTCGTCGAACATGCCTTGACAAACAACAACAATGGTGATTTGAAGAATTCAAATGCTTCAATCTTTTTAAAGATAAGCACTTTTGAGGAAGAGTTGAAGACCCTTTTGCCGAAAGAAGTTGAGAGTACTAGAAGCGCTTTTGAGAGCGACAAAGCTCCTATATCGAACAGGATCAAAGAATGCAGGTCGTATCCATTGTACAAGTTTGTGAGGGAAGAGTTGGGGACTCAGTTTTTGACAGGAGAGAAAGTGATATCACCAGGTGAGGAGTGTGATAAGGTGTTTACAGCAATTTGTGAAGGCAAAATAATTGATCCTCTGCTTCAATGTCTTCAAGATTGGGATGGTACTCCTCTTCCAATTTCCTAGACCCTTTCAAAGTAATTTGTATGTCCTTTTGTTTTTATTTTATTTGTTCTTTCTGTTTAAGACTTTCAAGTTTGTATTTTGTTGAATTTGTGTATAAATATCTCTGTTAGTAAGGCTTTGTCAATCGGTCAAGAAGCTAAGACCCTACTTTTTGTGTGATTTATCTGGTCAAAACGTTTCTATAGACTTGTATGATCTCACTTTTTCTTTTTTTAATTTACTTTTTTATCTCTAAATTATATTAATTTGGGTTAGTCTCGAAGTTATCGGTTCCTAGCTAAACATCTAATTACATAATGTGATATGAATTTGATCCTAAAATGTTTTTTTAAGACCGACCTAACCAAAGAATAATGAGAGTTCCAAATGTTACATCAAGCATAACACTTGAATGCAAATGTGATTACAACAATTGTATTCGGATTTGGGCTTGGCTAATCACAATATTTCTCTCACAAGACAAATGGCAAGCAGAAACATCAAAATGATTGGAAAATAACAAAGCAGAAAACATCCAAAAATGGATATTGTATTTAATCTGCAACAATGACCACCACTAGTACATTAGTTGGCCGGCTGTTGATTTTACTTCAAAATTTTCATCATGTCCTCTTCTCTATGTACTTCAAACTCAATTGTAGCAGTTAAGCAAAGACTTGTGTCTTATAATAAAATAAGTTTGTCTGATTCTGATCTCTTACACTGCATATGCATCATTTTAGTATTATATATTGTATCATATGTCATTCGTTGTCTTTCAAAATTTTTATAGTTTCAAATTCAATGAAGAGTAAATCATGATCTAACAAAATGCAACTTGTTTGATCTCAGAAACCATGATTTATTATCTCTGTTTGTTCATCTGGGTATGCATCAATTTAAGCTATGCTCAACAATGTTACGACTCATCCAAATGCTCATCGGATACTAGCTCTCCAGGTTCAAGATACATTTGCAATTCCTTGCATAATTCTTGCCATACATTCCTGGTGTACAGAGCTAACCGATATTTTCAGACCCTTTCGAACATCACTGACCTGTTCGATATGAGTTCTGACAAGTCCGGTGAGGTTCTTCACTTGAACAATCTTACATCTCCTTCAGAGATACTCAAACCAGGTAGAGAAGTTCTTATCCCTATCTTTTGTTCTTGTTCAGGGCAGTTTTTTCAAACAAATTTCAGTTATGTAGTCCCTGGAAGCACAACATACTCAGAAATTGCTTGTGGAGTTTTCGAAAGTTTACTAAAATCTGTCACACTTGCTGAGGAAAACCAGTCTCAGGAAAATGGTAGTCTTCAGGTTGGTTCCAAGCTTAATGTGCCTGTAAAATGTGCCTGTCCTAACGTCTCAAGTAGTCAAGGAGTGAAGTATTTGGTCACATACCCTTTTGTAGAGGGAGATGGGCCAGTTTTATTGAGCCATAAATTTGGTATTTCACTAGAAGATTTATGTGCAGCTAACCTTTTAGAATCCAAGCCAACTGTGTATCCAAACACAACCTTTCTGGTCCCCTTGAAATCGGAACCGTTTATAGATTTCAATATCCCTGATTCTCCACCTCCTCCTCGTGATTTTCTTCCAACAATCACCATTGAGAACACTAACAAATCAAAGCTTATTAGGATTTTGTATATTGTAGGGTCAGTTGTTGGGTTCTGTTTAGTACTTGTTGCAATTCTTGCTTGTGGATTGTATGTGAAGGTCTTAAAAAAATGGAAAGGTGAGAGGCTACAGTCATTCAATGCAAGACTTAGTAGTACTCCAATTTCAAGTACTTCACCAGCCAGAAGCTCTCCATTATCTGGGCAAACGGGTAGAAGCTCAACGAATTCGTGTCTATCTCCTGATCTCCTCATCGGGATAAAGTATTCGTTGATCTGTTACAGCATAGAGGAGCTCAAGAAAGCAACAAATAATTTCAGTGAAGATACCAAGATTATTGGAGATCATGATCAAGAAGACTATTATAAGGCCAAGATTGATAATGTTGAAGTGTTGATCAAACAGATGAGATTCGAAGACACTCGCCATGTAATTGATGTACATTCCAGGATCAATCACATAAACATTGTAAGTTTACATGGTGTTTGTTATGGAGAAAATGATTTTTCTTGGTCTTACCTTGTGTTTGAATTCCCTAGCAATGGCTGCTTAAGAGACTGCTTGTCGAATCAATCGAATTCTCTTGACTGGAAAAGGCGAACACAAATAGCTTTCGATATTGCCACTGGACTTCACTATCTACATTACTGTATTTTCCCAACCTATGCTCACTTAAACATAAACAGCAGACAAATATACTTGACATCAAAGTGGAGAGCAAAGCTTGCAAATGTTGGTACAAACCCTGCTGGATCTTCGAAAGGTGTTGCGCCGGAGTACTTGATTCATGGCTCAGCTTCAGAGAAGGTAGACATTTTTGCATTTGGGGTTGTTCTGCTTGAACTCATTTCGGGTAGAGAGGACGACGTAATGGATGGAGAATTATCATTGAAGGAGTCCATTGGATTTCTTGGAGGTGGATCAAGTACTATAACTAGTGAAGGTGGGTGCTTTGAACAACTGAGGAATTTTATGGATCCATCTCTAAAGGAAGATCATTACCCTCTAGCAGAAGCTTTGTGTTTAGCAGTTTTAGCTAAGGCTTGTGTGGAAGATGATCCTCTGCATAGACCATCAATGGATGATATTCTGAAAGTTCTTTCTAGAATGGTATGATTTATTGTAAATAGAATTAATTGTCAAGTGAAAACATTACCGAATTTTATTTGTTAAAAGATATATATTATCATGACATCTATATTATTGATAATGATTGTTTCAATGTAAATTTGATTGATGATCCCTTAGAAGCTCTACCTGGTTTTAATCTTTCTGATATGGTATGGTAGGCTTGGTCCTTTAGAAGCTCTAACATTCGTAACAGTATTCCGTGTTACTGAGAAAGAAAAAAAATTACTTTACAAAATCAGCTTTGTAACGTTACAAAATGACAGTCTTGAAGAACAATTTCAGAACCGTCGTGACTAGAGAAAGACCCTTTAGTGGACCACCTGAAATTAATATATTGATTATCTTACAAGGAAAATGTTGGGAGTTATTGCCTTGTTGGAACACAATTACGTACATTTGCAATTGTAAGTATTTGGGATTGTGATAAATTAATGTTTCCATGGTCCCTCTCTTTCTGTGACATTGATTTTTATTGATCTTTTCAAAGGTTTGGTAATATGCACACAGAAATGATAACCATATTTACAACTTTATCAAAATCATTCTTGCATAATTAAGAGATTTTCAATTGAGTTTTAAAATCAGCATCACTATACACCAATATTTTCTTTTAATTATGCTATGATTTTGGAAACATGATTACATGAATGCTTTTTTTTTTTTTTTTTTTTTTTTTTTTTCCATGACAGATGACTGAACATAACACATGATTATATGATAGCTATCAAGTCACTTGGCTGTTAGTTAACGATCGATCTTGTTAACATATAAAAGATATTTTTGATATAAATAATTCTCTTGGTGGGAAAAATTTCAAGACTTTAGTTTTGTCATTACAGAACCAGCTTGTAATGTTACAAAACTATCGGTGTAGATTTTCCTGGTACTGATGCTTATGTGTAGGTTCCATTGTTATTTTTTTTTTTCCTTTGTTCTTTCATTCTTTTTAGTCGAAAAAATTCTTTAAAAAAATTATTTCTCAAAATCTCAGAAATTACAACACACATAACGTGGAAACTAAATTGTAATTGATATATTTACTAGATTATACTATTATTTAAACCATAGTTTACAACATAATTTTTACATTTTTAAAGATTTTTTTTTAGACTATAATCTCTCAAATTAAAATTTCATTCTTTTTTACTTCAAAAAAAATTCATTCTTTTTGGGCTATTAATCTATTTTTAAATGGCAAGTGGTGGAAATGGAAGGGGTCACAGCCGTGACGGTCCTAGGCGTTCAATTTCGATGAAAGGTAATGGTCCTATGATCGATAATCTCAGTCATAACGACACCACCTATTACGAGTATTTGCAACGCCAGACTTATGTTGAAGTCCTACTCCCCATCTAACAATTTTAGAACCCGATCCTAATGAACCACACCCCCCACCCCCCCACCCCCAAAAAAAAAATAAAAATTGACAAGTCAGTCAAAAAATATGCCTGATATTAATACACTCCCGAATTTTGAATTTGATCCACCGGAACCAGAAGAGTAGGAAGATCTGATACAGAAGTAGAGCAAATTTGATCTCTTCGTCAAATATATGAAGAAAGTTAGGAAAGAAGATGGAAACTATGTAGATGCTTGCAATTACTACATAAGTGGACCAAATTCGAAGGATATGACACTTATCGGAAGCATATTTCAACCAACATCCAGAAATAGAGACCAGATCGACGTCACTATCACAAATTCCTAGGTACGCTACTCCTAACCAACAATTATTTTGTTATATTGATGAACAAAATAGAGAAGAATTAGCTAGAATGGTAGCACTAGAACACTTATCATTCAATTTTGGTGAAAAGGTTGATGAGCATTAAACCCTGCTGCCGTGTTCCTAGAGCCACGCTTGCAGCAACACTTGAAAAGAAAGATTTATGAAAAAGAAAAAAGAAAGTTAGAAAAATATTTTGAAAAATATAATGATCATGTTTCTGTATGTGCTGACATATGGAGCGACCATTGGCGATTGCATTCATACATGTGTATCACTTGCCATTTTATGGATGATGCATGGAATATCTATAAAAGAATTCTTGCATTTAGAGTTTTTGATGATGCACACACTGCTCAGAATATTTTTAGACAATTTAAAATTATTTTTTCAGAGTATAAAATTGAAAACAAAATTTTTACAATTGGTTTAGATAATGCTTCTAGCAATACTGCTGCTATTTCATCTTTAATTGATTTTTGCAAACCTTATCTTGGTGGTACATTTTTTCATCAAAGATGTGCATACCATGTTTTAAATTTATGTGTTAAAAAATGATTAGAAACTCTTGACCATTTTATTCTACCTATTAAAAAAGCCCTAATGTTTTTATGGAAACATTCTTCTATAATGAAAGAATGGTAGATGTGTCGTTAGATTTCCTCGTGATGTTCCAACACGTTGGAATTCTACTTATAAATTGCTTGTTCAAAGTTATGATTATATGGATTTATTAGTTTCTTTTATTCAATTTCATATTACTTACATTGAGCTTTATCAAACTCATTGGGATGCTTGTTACAACATTTCAATTTGTTAAAAGTATTTTATAATGCTACTAATAATTTATCTGGTGTTTATTACCCTACAACTCATTTATTTATTATTGAGAGTTTTAATATTGCTGGTGTATTTGCTCATTGTGAATTCAACATAGAAATAGCGGAAGCCGTTAGTGCTATGAATGTAAAATTGTTAGATTATTATAAGGAGTTTCAAAATATTTTTTTTAGGGGGACCCAAGTTGAGGAAATGGTATAGGTCACCTAATCTCATCCCAAAAGACGAATCGGGCAAGAAAGACCAAGGCAAAGATGAAGATGAATATCCAGATAATCAATGAACCTTGAGATACATCAATTCATGGAATGTTTACTATAATTGTATTTATATATTTTTACGAGACATTGCCTTGATGTGTTTTGAAAGAAGCTTGACCTTGTAACGAGTATTTCTTAAGTTTTTGTGAATGCATAATTAAATTACAAAATATGTTAAAAAAAAAAAAAAAAACTAATTAGGCCTAAAACCGAAATGAACCGAACTGAATCGAACCGAATTGTTAAAAACCAATTCAGTTTGGTTCGGTTCGGTTGCTAAATCTTATTCGGTTTAAACCGGTTTCTAATTTTAAAAACCGAAATTTTTTGGTTCAATTCGGTTTTAGTCATAACCGAAACCGAATCGTATTGAACCGCACCCACCCTTAGTTATTATGGCCAAACACTAATAAGAATTATTGTTCCAAATTTTAGCTGTCCAATTATTACATTAATTTACATAGATATAATGATAGTTATTATTTGAGTCAGTTTTAATTGACTCTCTATTTTCATATTAACGGGGATTCAATTGTTTTTAATTCTCTATTTCCACCAAAACTAACTGATTTAATGGTTTTAAACTCTCTATTTCCTCAAATGTCAGTTAATGTTCTAATATCCACTAATTTTCTATCATTAACTAATATTGATTATATAGATATATCACACATGATAGTCTTAATTAAAATGTTTCATATTCCACTAATAACTCTTCATTTTTCCCTGTCTCTAAAGTTGTTAATTCCACTAAGAACTCTTCAATGTCCACCATTTTCTATAAAGAGTCCTTACACGTGTCAATGCTAGAATAGATTGATACATTCTTTTGTGTAAAGGTACATCTTCTTTTGTTTTTTTTTTTTTTTTTTTTTTTTTTTTTTGTTGTTGTTGTTGTTGTTCCCATTCTTAAATATGTTCATAATTGTATAATTGTTTTTCAAATTTGTGTAGATTGATATCGTTCCTACAACCATTCATAGAAAGGTACATTATTTTCCTTTTCTTTTGACGAGATCGTTTCAAAGCTTCATAATATATCCCTATCCGTTTAAGATTGATAAGAAGTC
This sequence comes from Acer negundo, assembly GCA_035582765.1. Lineage (NCBI taxonomy): Eukaryota > Viridiplantae > Streptophyta > Magnoliopsida > Sapindales > Sapindaceae > Acer > Acer negundo. Next base: position 24,868,733 of record CM069235.1, on the reverse strand, counting down.
GTTCTAATGATTCCAATGTGTATAATTTACCAACAGGATCAGAAGTTGCAACTCTAATTATCGAGGATCTAGATGATAACGTTATACGCGATATTATTGTTGAGCATAAATCGGATGGATTGCAAAGGATTAGCGAGCTACACCCATCATTTATGGCTATGCATTATCCATTGCTATTCCCATATGGTGAAGATGGTTTCCAGCTAGGCATTAAGTACATAACTAATGATGGCAAACGAAAACCAAGAGACAGTGTGTGACCATAAGAGAATACTATGTGTACAGATTGCAACAACGACAAAATGAAGCACAAACAATTTTCTTAAGTGGAAGGTTATTTCAACAGTATCTAGTTGATGCCTATACATGCATCGAAGAGGATAGATTACGTTGGGTTCGATTAAACCAACTGCAACTACGAGTTGAGCTTTACAAAGGATTAAAAGATGCTGTCTTGAAAGGTGATTTAACTCCAGCATCTACCGAAAAATACATGACTACCAGAAAACGCATCGTGCTCCCTTCAAGTTTTACTGGTGGCCCTCGATACATGGCTCAAAATTTCCAAGATGCTATGATCATTTGTAGATATTTTGGATATCCAAATTTGTTTATTACTTTCACAACAAATCCAAGGTGGAATGAAATACTACATTTTTTGGAATCAATACCAAGACAAAAGCCCGATGACAGACCTGATATTGTATCAAGAGTCTTCAAAATAAAGCTTGATCATTTACTACGAGACTTGGTTCAAGAAAAACATTTTGGTACAGTTTTGGCCGGTATGTTTATCATTCTAAAGTATTGTATCTATAAAACTCAAAATTTATATATCATATACTTAACTTTTATTTTAAAAAATTCATTTCAGCTATATACACGATATAATTTCAACAAAAGGGGCTACCGCATGCACATATCTTGCTTTTCCTTCATCCAGACAATATGTGCCAAACTAGTACAAATATATATAAGATTATTTCAGCATAAATCCCAAACAAAGAAGTAGACACAATTGGATATGAATCTGTTGCGCAATATATGATTCATGGGCCATGTGGAAGTGCTAATCTCAAATCTCTGTGTACGGTGAAAGGTTCTTGCTCAAAGCATTTTCCTGAAAAATTTACCAAACAAACAACAATTGACGATAATGGATTTCCAGTTTATCCAAGAAGAGATGACAAAAGTTTTGTCAAGAAGAACAATATTAATGCTAAATAATCGATTCGTTGTGCCTTATAACCTTGACTTGGTTGTTAAATATCAAGCACATATAAATGTAGAGTGATGCAACAAATCGAGGTCAGTAAAATACCTATTCAAGTATATAAATAAAGAACCTGATAAAGTAACAATGGTTTTGGAGGAGAACGTTATCCGAACTAGCACAAATGGATCAGAACAAGAAATGGAAGTCGATGAGATAAAATCATTTTTAGACTGTCGATATCTATCTGCGTGTGAGGCTTGTTGGAGAATATTTGAATTTGATATTTAATTTTGAAGCTTGGGTGTAAAGAGACTTACCTTCCACCTTCCAAAAGAAAATGTTGTCACTTTCAGAGATTCAAATTACTTGAACAATGTTGTAAACAGATTAGATGTACAAAAAACTATGTTCACAGAATGGATGGAAGCAAATGCTAAATATGAGGATGCTAGAGAGCTAAGTTATGCGGATTTTCCAACAAAATGGGTACAGAATTGACAAAATAAAGCATGCCAGAGGAGGAAATCTAGAAAATGTATAAGTCGGATGTTTTATGTACACCCATCATCTGGAGAGAGATTTTACCTTCGAATGCTACTCAACATTGTGAAAGGAGTTCAGAGTTTTGAAGAGAACAGAACTGTCAATGGAGTAACATTTGAAACATATAAGGCTACATGTTATGCTCTTGGTTTATTAGATGAGTATAAAGAATGGCATGAAACCATTGTTCAGGCATTCCAATGGTCTACTGGATCACAATTGCGTTAGTTATTCGTCACGTGTTTATTGTTATGTGAGGTTTTTAAGCCGTTAAAACTTTGGGAAGATAATTGGGATTTGTTATCAGACGATATTTTGCATCGTCAACATAGGATCTTAAACTTTCCTTAACTTACCTTGACGGAGGCTTAACTAAAAAATTTGGCGTTCTACGAAATAGAACAGATTTTACAAAAGAATAACAAATCTCTTAAAGATTTTCCGCCTTTACCCCTTCCAAATCACTCTCATATTCAGGATGCTAATAATAGATTAATAAGGGAAGGACTTTCATATGATATTCAAAGGTTGATTATGGTACAAAAAGAATTGTACAATGGCCTCAATGTGCAACAAATGAATTTTCATGATATCGTTGTGCAATCGGTAATTGAAAACAAAGGGGGTTTGTACTTTGTATATGGTGTCAGTGGGACTGGAAAAACGTACTTATATAAGACCATTCTCTCCCGCTTAAGGTCAGAAGGGAAGATCTGCCTTGCTATTGCGTCATCGAGAATTGCATCTTTATTATTACTGGGTGGTAGAACTGCACATTCAAGGTTTTCAATACCAATTAACTTAAACGATCAGTCAACATGCATCATACATCAAGGAACACATATGGCAGAACTTATCAAAAAAATCAGTTTGATCATTTAGGATGAAGTTCCAATGGACCACTGAAACACCTTCAAAGCAGTAGACCGATCATTGAAAGACATCATGAGATTTATTGATGTACACTTATATGAAAAACCATTTGGTGGGATAACAGTTCTTCTTGGCGGAGATTTTCGACAAACCCTGCCTATGGTTCTTAAAGGACGAAGAGAGGATGTTGTTCAAGCTTCAATTAATAAGTCACTTATATGAAAGTCGTGTCAAGTATTAGTATTAACAAAAAATATGAGAATAAAAGACTCGACATCCTTTACCGAATGGGTTCTTGCACTAAGTGATGGAAAATTGTCAACTGTTTCTTTAGAAGGTGAAGAAGACTCATGTTGGATTATAATACTAGATGATCTACTTATACCCAATTATGCTAATCCTGTTGCATCTATTGTCTCAAGTACATATGCAGATTTAATTAACAAATATAAAGATCTAGAATACTTGAGAAATAGAGAAATTCTAACTCCAACAAATCAAACAGTTGATGAGATCAACTCTTATGTTTTGAATATCATTCTAGGGGAGATAACAACATATCTCAGTTCTGATTCAATTTGCAAGGCTTCTGGGAAAGTGTTTGATCAAGACATGATGTTCCCTGTTGAGTTCTTAAATAGTTTGAAATTACCAGGACTTCCCAATCATGAGTTACATTTAAAAATTGGAATCCCAATAATTTTGTTGAGAAATATAAATCCAAGTGTAGGTCTTTGTAATGGAACATGGTTAATAGTCACCCAATTAGCATCGTTGGTAATAGATAGGAAAATCATAACAGGCTCAAACATTGAAACAAAGGTTTTCATTCCTAGAATAATAATGACCTTTTCAGACCCTAAATGACCATTTGTTCTTAGGTGTAGGTAGTTCCTAGTCCGTCCATCGTTTTCAATGACGATAAACAAATGTCAAGGTCAGACTCAGGAGTAGATATGTGTTTACTTGCTGAAACCTGTTTTCAGCCACGGTCAACTTTACGTTGCTGCTTCAAGAGTTAGATCATGTCAAGGATTGAAATTTTTTATTAATAGCGATAACCCTAACCATCACAATTATACAAAGAATATTGTATATGAGGAAGTGTTTTAGTTTTCTTAAACAGGTATACTGTAACATATTTAATTATTATTTGTCAAATATTTATTCTTCCTCAAATTAAATTCTAATAAGAAGATAAGAACATGTGAAATGACAATTATTTGAAATTCTCAACAAGTAATGCAATTGAACAATGAATGGACAAAGTAGCTATTTGTCTAATATCAAAAAAAGAAAAAGATGATTGGAGAATTACAGTAATAATATCAATAAAGTTGTGGGAATCAAGAAACTTTTATTCAATTGAAACCTACTCTTTAGACATGTTACTTTTGGATGAATATGTACGTTACCCACTTTTTTTTTTTTAAGACAATTTCGTACTTAATCTTTTTGTAAAGAAAAAAAAAATTTTAACTAACAAAATTCTTAATCAGGGTGCTCACGTTCATGCTTCAATCCAAAAATTCTTAATTCCAAAATTCACCAAATTGGTAGATGAAGGGACGGTTTACTCTATTCAAAACTTCAACGTTGTTGATAACAATGGAAATTACATGCCAGTTACACATCAGTATAAGCTATTTCTCTTGCCTAATACAACCATCAACGAGTTAAGGGGAGACCATAGTTCAATTCCTGTTCATCAATTTGAACTTTAAGACTTTGAAAACTTGGAAAGGAGAGTAGACGATAATACACTGCTCACAGATTATATAATAAATTTACTTATTTTACTTTTTATGCATAGTTACAATATATATTATTCTACAAGATAGTTAATACTCTTTAACACATATGTTGTAGGCCATCTGAATGCCATGTCAACTGTTGAAAACCAACAAGTTAGGAAATCAAGCTCAACATGTAAAAAACGGATTCTTCAAATTAAAGACATCAGGTATGTATTTCTTATACTTAACATATACTATTATGATTTCATACACTTTCAATAACAAAAAATTCTATTTGTAGAGATAATATGATTCAAATAACACTATGGGGTGAAAAAGTAAATGAGATCGATGAAAAAATGTGTGAGACAATTTTTAAACCATTGAATGTGGTTGTTACATCAACCTTGGTTAAAAAAATTCAAAGGTAATCAAACCATCAAATATCCAATTCCATTACAACAACTTACATACCAATTTTTCATAGTTAAAAAAAATAAATCGCACGCTAATAAACAATTTCATTTGCAGGGAACATATGTCTATCCACAACTAATGCAAGCAAGGTATATATAAACATTGATATTCTAAAGGTATCAAACCTTATGAAAAGGTAATAACATTTTATAATTTAATCAATTTTGTTATTTAAATTTACAATGGATATATATATATATAATATAACAAAAATGTATTCCAAATATCAACGAAAAGGTGGAACAACTATCAAAACAAGAATTACATAAAGGGAATGAAGCCACCTATTCAACTTTGACAAAAACAATTGAAGAAATACTTCTTATGACAACAAATTCAGAATCTGAGGTACATAACTATATACAAATTTCATATACTTATAGTTACACACGTTTTTTTTTTTTTTTTTTTTTGTTTTTTGTTTTTTGTTTTTTTTTATTTTATTTTAAGACTTCCAAAGAGTAAGCTTAGTTAAGGACACAAAAGTTGGTGGAAAAACCACATGCATACAATCAAATAACCCCCATCAATTATTATACTTTAATCAACATACTAATTATCCATTTTACGTTTTCACATTTTTTAATACATTAAAAAATAAAGAACTTTTTAAAAAACTTTATACATCTTATTATGAAATTTCGTACTAATAATCTAAATAATACAGGTCATAACTGTAACCTGTGAAGCCAAGATCATTGTAATTAATTCAAAGTACGACTGGTATTATGTATTTTGCAAATATTGCAGTCAAAAATTGCATGATATTGGTTCAACTTTTTAGTGTGCCAAGTGCAATACTCAGGAACAATCTCCAACCCTGAGGTACAAACATGTACACATCTTCAATGGACTTCATAATTCATATTACTTATAACCAAAAAATTCCTCTCCCTTCAAATACAAATTGCAAGTAAATGTTGAAGATGAAACAGAAAGTACAATATTTGTCGTTTTTGACAAGGAAATGGAGAAAATACTTCAAATACCTATTTCTGAACTATATTCTGATCAACAAGTAACACCCATCTTTATTTAAGTTATTAATATTTCTTCAAAGAAAGATATATTAAATTACTAATGTCTATTGTCGTATTACATGTCAAAACATACCATGACAATCAAGCACCCGGTGTTCTAAACAAAATCGTTGGGAAAAGATACACATTTCGACTAAGACTCAATCATTTCAATTTAGTATTAGGGCGAGAGAATTACACAGTCAGTGGCATAGAGACAAAAACCCTCAATACGTCTCCTGTTAACCATTCAAAGGTAACAAATTAGAAAATACTAAAACAACATTCTACACTAAGGGGTCGTTTTTTTTTTTTGTCTGAAGACTGAACAGTTATGAATTTTTCTGAAGACTGAACAGGGACCGAAATCTAAACCTGAATGACATGTTTTTTTTTTCCTCATACCTGAATGTATTGTCAACATGTTTGTTTTTTAAAAATAAAATTGTCTGAAAACAAGTAATTTTACATTTATACCCATACTAATTAAAAGAAGTAATTTAACATGCATGCTCTTATGCAAATAAAGTTCAATTTAACAACAACAACAAAAAAAAATAAAATCATCAAAGAAACAAAGTTCAAGTTTAATTTATTATCAAAAAAAAAAAAAAAAATTCAAGTTATTTTGCATGTTGTCCGCGTTTCCAGTGTATATAATTGAGGAAACCATTTTTGTTTTTTTGGTTTCCTAGATCATATGCACTGGAAACCAAATAAAAAAAAGGATATTAATTGATTTTTTTTTTTTTTTTTTGAAATAGGCTCCTGAATTATATGCACCGGTCTCCATGAAAGTGATTTAGATTTTTTTTTTTTTTTTCTTGAAAGCCGTTTAAAATAAGAAATATGTTAAAAGAAAGATCTTTACATCATATCAAATTATGATAAATTTGGAAATATATCTTTTTTTTGGGAGGATAGACTTGGAAGAGAATATTTAATTGTAATCTAGTGATTTGGAATTAAGTTAAAAGTTAAGATTTCTACTTTATTTTTTAAGTTGTTTTTTTTTTTTTTTTGTTGATATTTTTAACTTGTTTGACCACTTAAAAAAATAAACAAAACAATTTAATGAGTTCAATTCAGACTTATTAAGGCCCTGTTTGATTTTTCCACTTAACACTGAATGATACTTAATGTGTTCCATTCAGTTATTTTGTTTGATTTTTTAAGTGTTAAAATCATTTAATAAACCCCTAAAACCATTTGTTTTGAAAAGTGAAAAATTTTCAATTTTCAATTTTCACTTGTCACTTAACACAAATCCAGTAGAATTTAATACAAACTTTTACTTTCAAAACTATGCTCACTAATTTAATTTATTTTCAAAACTAACCATTGGTTCTATAATGCTTTTTTTAATTTTTTTTTTTTTTTACATGAAATCTATAAATTATATAATTATCCAAGTTTATTCCAAATCAATTAAAGAATAAATTATACACATGAAGTAGATTGCTAATAAGAACATATTGATGAATCTCATTTTGTCCGTAATATACACATGAAGTACCCCATTAGTTTTATAATGTCACTAGCTAAGAGCTTAGTAATTATTAGATTCTATACAATAATATAAATTTGAAATATTATTAAAAACTAAATAAATTTATTTTAGAATTAATTCATATGTTAGAGTTGTCTGTAATGTATTAAAATGTAAATATATAACAAGTAATAGTTAGAAGGGCATAGATGTAAATGTATTTATTTTCAGATATTTGTAACTTAAAAAAACAAACAACTTATCACTTATATTTAGTTTTCAGTGAAAAAAAACAAACATGTTTTTCAGTTTTCAGTTTTCAGTTTTCAGTTTTCAGTCACTATTCAGTCTTCAGTAACATTCTACACTGTTCAATCTTCAGACAAAAAATCAAACGGGACCTAAGTTTTAAGTGGAAAAAACAAATGACCCCTAAGCTTTTAATTTTGCCAATCTCATTTTTTTTTCAAGAAACTAGAGGTAACAAAATTTTTAACAAATCATAGGAAAATGAATATTTTCATATCTCAAATTCAAATCATTTTCAACCTTCGACTTTATTGAAAAGAAGAAACGAAGATGGCATAGAAAGCAGCCCTGGCAAGGAATCTAAAATAAAGAAATCAAAGAAGTAAGCTTCAGGTATATTATTTAAAATATATGAAAATTATATCGGTGTTCACTTTTCTTTAATTGGTTTCTATTTTCGATATAGGAAAGTATTTGAAGATGAAGATAAAGATTGAAACACAAATAAATTGATTTTATGGTACAACAATTGTAGGCTTGCATTTAACTTACCTTATTTAATATAGTGACAAACATAAGACTTTTAATTTATTTCCATAGTGAATTATTTTTATGCAATCGTTAGTTATTGCATCAGTATGACATTATACTATTATATATTGTTGATGTTCGAATTTGCACAATTTATCTTTCATTGTTTCAACTCTCTTTTCATTATTTCTATCTCTTCTCTACCAATTCATTTCCACTCTTGTTCCCAATTCATATCGCCCACTCTTTAACAACCTCCATTTTAAGATAACTCCCTTTACCCAATCCACCAAGTAATATTGCAACCATAATCTCCCAACAGATTTTACAAAGTCTGCACATTATGCTGGCTACAAACTAGTGTATATATATATATATATTCGAAAATTTACAACAAAATTGTTCTCATTTATTTGATGTACTTAAATTATAATAATAACACCTTGATGTACATAACATAGGCAGGAATCCTACACCCACTTATATCAATATATATGAAGGCATGCCATACTAATATGACAAAGTAAAATTATGAGCTAAAAAACTCATGGAGTTTGATTATTCAGTTCAGTATCTGGTCTAAAAAGTTGTATTGAGCGCGAGTTTAGTGGTTGTAATGGTCTTGCATTTGTGTCCGAGTCCTGCACACAATGATCAATATCGCATTATTTGCATTAGCACAATAGCACAGATAAATTAATGCAGCTAAATACACTAATATATTTGCACTATTCATGTAGACAAATCAATGTTACAGAATAAAGGTTCTGAATTTTTTCTTTTCTTTTCAATACTGTCTTGATTAGAGAAGTTCATTAGATTATTATAGAGTACACAACAACTTACATCATGTACAGCAACGCGAAGCAATCTCACTTGCTCTCTCGTTACGGTCCTCACCTGAAGATATGATTTATATTAAATCAATTACGCAATATAACGTAAGTATTAACAAAATTTTATCAGCATTTTAAATATTAATCGCAAACCTTATTAACAATTGTCCAGAGAACATTTTCAGTGCAAGGAGGAACAGTAAGAGAGCCAATGTATCTGAAATACTTTCTGCTGCCTATTTTTATGTGCCTTGGATCAACCACACCTGCTGCTCTCTCTATGTCTGAGGTGCCTCCAATAGCTCTTAAACGATCCGTTAACTGCTCAAAACAGCAGATGACATAAATAATCAGATCATTGAGACAGAGAATAAGAGAGATTGTAGTGAGAATGATTTGCTGTCCGAAATTACCGATGCCAAGAAAGAATCAGGTCGTCCAATCGTGTACATGATCCCAACCACCGCAATCTTCCCATCTGAACTCTCGTGAACCATGTGTACCTCAAGATCATAACTGTAGTCAAATTTCAAAGAAAGTTATATCTGTTTCCTTGAGGACTTTTTTTTTTTCTTCTAATAAAATTAATTAATTATATATGCAAGGGTCTTATTAGAACTCGTGTGAAACTTATTATGTAACGTTATATAGTCGCTTCTAGTACCTCTGGCCATTGATAGTGTGCTCGGAAGGGGAGTGCCAATGGCACTGGTTGAGTACATATTCAGTTCCATTTATGTAAAGACTTCCTGCACCACCTTCCCATTTTAACTGCATCAACAAACAATTCCAAGAGAAAAAAAAAAAAAAAAAAATTAACCCGATTGCTATGAGTCTTCAATGAATTGCGAAAAATATAAATCATGTTTAAAAAATAAAAAAAAAATAAAAAAAAAACCAATTTGGTGATTTCAAACTTTTACTTAATAGTCTGCCACAAATTAATTATAAATCCAACCAAAAAATAGCTCATTGATCCAACAGTTTTTCTAAAAAAATTTCCATTGCAGCCGACACCAACCCAACCCCTTGAATATTTACACAAATGATTTCAATTCCATGTAAGCGTAAGTAATTTGAATCTAAGACATAATTCAACTATAATAAGAGACCTTATCATCTGAGCTATAGCTATAATTCGGGTACTATTTAATATTTATATGTCTATGATTTGAATTGTTAGCGATTCAAATATGCTTGTTCGCTGTGTATTGCGAAACCTTCGTTACGTGGTATTGATATTGAAATTGTTAGCGATTCTCTGCTGGCTGTTATGTGGATCAACTCTGATCATGTGGGAGTCTTGCTCATGTTAATATGGTCTATGGTATTCGGGATCATCTGAGGAATCATGATGTTTTGTCTGTTCGCTTTTGCTTTTATGATGATAGTTTGGCAAAGAAGGGATCTAATAATGAAGGCGATATCATCCAATGGGGTAGCATCTGTGATGCGGCGGATCAACTGGCATTAGATTATTTAGAGGGGTGGGATTTGAAACAAACCAAGTAAGGCTAAACCCGGGCGGCGGAATCAGAATGATTTGAAATTTTGACAGCTGATGCGTTTCGGCGTTTCCGTTTCCGGAACTACTACGTAGCTTTGCTGCGTAAGCACGTCCTTTTTTAGGCAAATTCCGTCGTTTAGGCCTTGAAGTTGCAATTTTTGCCGTTTTAGGAAAGTTTCTTTTTCGCAATAATTTGAGTTTCCCAATTCCGAATCGACTTCCGTCAATTCTGGAGTGTTTAGGATTCTCAGTAGAATTAGTTTTTGCTTTAATTTCGTTTTTGCCTTTTTTGGTAAATTTCCGTTTTTAAGTCGTTTTTCTTGCTTTCCAAGGAATTCAATTAGGTTTAGGATTTATTTTGCTTTAAATAATGATGTAGGCCGAATTGGCCATGCAGCTTTTGATTTATAAAATTTTAGAGTTTTCTCTAATTATTCCAATTTCGGTATTCATCGTGAATCAACGAATTGAAGCCTAACTTTCCGGTATTTGTGCGCAAATCAACGGAACTTTAGTAGGTTGTTTCTAATCGTTTTACGCAGGTTTTTCTGGACAGAGCTTCCGCTACATCAGTTGGTATCAGAGCCGTGTTCGTTCGGGACGACATCATCATGCCGCCGAGAAGACGACCAGACCAGATTCCTGTAGACCTAGCCATCGAACGTGACCGTGTGATACAGTTGGAGCCACAGGTGGAGCAATTAACGGCGCAACTTGCGGCGTCAAGAGCCAACCAAAACCCGTTTCAGGCCTTACATCCCGAGACAAGTAGTGACGAAGTGGAAGGGGATCCGCAACCACGACGTCGACAGAGAGCGCCTGTGACTGATGACAGGGTTGATGACAGAACTGAAGATGTCAGGCGATGGGAGTCAGGGATGCGGACTGAGGTTCCGAAATTCCGTGGAAGCATGCAGCCAGAAGAGTTTCTGGAATGGATTGGAATCGCTGACGAGATTTTGGAATTCAAAAGAGTTCCTGCGAATGAGAGGGTGGCATTGGTGGCCACGAGGTTTCGGGGTAGAGCCGCGGCTTGGTGGCAACAATTTAAACTCGCTAGGAATCGCGCTGGAAAACCCAAACTTTCTGACTGGGAGAAGATGAAACAAAAGTTGCGTAAAGAGTTTCTACCTCACAATTTTACGAGATTGATGTACCAGAGGTTGCAGAATCTGCATCAAGGTATGAGGTCTGTTGATGAATATACAACCGAGTTCTATGAGTTATTGGTGCGAAACGATATAGAGGAGACACAAGATCAGTTGGTATCGCGCTACTGTGGTGGGTTGCGTACACAAATCCTTGATATGGTTAATCTTTTCGATCCCGTGACAATAACTGAGGCGCATCAAAGGGCTTTACAATTGGAGAAGACATTGTCGCGAAAATCTAATAGTGGACAGACGCTGAATTTCGGAGGAGGAATGAGCAATCGAAACAGAGCAAGTAGTTCCAGTGAAAATACTGGAAGTCGACCAGGTGTTAGTGCTAGCAGTGGTTCATATACTGGTCCACGGAACCCGACAAACAACGTTCAAACTCCCAGGGCAACCACTGGCGGATTTCGGTGTTTTGGATGTGGAGAAACGGGTCACAGGCTGTCTGAGTGTCCAAGACCAGCAAAGAGGGTATTATTTATTGACCCGGCAGAATTTAATGAGGAAGATGCGGAAATAATTGAAGAACCACAATCAGGAGCGGAGGAAGTGAGTGAAGAACTGGTAGATGGTGACACCGGAACGATGTCGATGGTGCGACGTACCTGCTTGGCACCGAGAACTGGAGAAGGAGAGTGGCTGCGAAATAACATATTTCAGTCTACTTGTACCATCCTTGGTAAGGTGTGTCGATTTGTCATAGACTGGGGGAGTTGTGAGAATATTGTGTCAGTCGAAGCGGTACGAAAGTTAGGGGTGACGACAGAAAAACATCCAAAACCATATAGACTAGCTTGGCTGCAAAAGGGGGGCGAGGTGACTGTATCACAGCGGGCGCTAATTTCGTTTTCGATGGGAACCAACTACAAGGATCATATGTGGTGCGATGTGGTGGACATGGATGCATGTCACTTACTGCTAGGGAGGCCGTGGCAATATGACAGAAAAGTGTATCATGATGGGTTTAAGAATACCTATTCTTTCATTTTCCATGAAAAAAAAATTATGCTACTACCGAGCAAACCATCTGAGAAGATTAAGGCGCATAGCGATACTACTAACCTGTTATCATATGCAAAATTCGAGTTGGAGATAAAGGAAGTAGAAACGGTGTATGTGTTAATGGGAAAAGAAACACAGGCTGATATGGAGGTTCCTAGTGCGGCAGCTCCTCTGATTTCGGAGTTTGCTGATGTGTTTCCGGAAGAATTACCTGAAGGACTACCACCTCTACGTGACATTCAACATCATATCGACCTAGAGCCAGGAGCTATGTTGCCAAACAAACCACATTACAGAATGAGTCCCACTGAGCACGAAGAGTTACGAAGGCAGGTTGAGGAGCTTCAGTCAAAGGGGCATATCCGTGAGAGTCTAAGTCCGTGTGCTGTTCCCGCCTTGTTAATTCCCAAGAAAGATGGAACATGGAGGATATGTGTCGACAGTCGCACAATTAATAAGATCACAGTAAGGTATCGCTTTTCAATTCCGAGACTAGATGATTTGTTAGATCAATTGAGCGGGGCACATGAGTTCACCAAATTGGACCTGAAGAGTGGGTATCATCAGATTCGTATTCGACCTGGGGATGAATGGAAGACAGCGTTCAAGACGCGAGAGGGGTTATATGAATGGCTAGTCATGCCATTTGGGTTGTCAAACGCGCCGAACACCTTCATGAGAGTGATGAACCAAGCCCTTCGACCATTTATCTGTAAGTTTGTTGTTGTTTACTTCGATGATATCTTAATTTACAGTGCAAACCCCGAGCTGCATCTTCAGCACATTCGGGAAGTGTTATGTGTGTTGCGTAGAGAAAAATTTGTTGCTGCAGCCAAGAAGTGCGTTTTTATGACACCAAAGGTGTTATTTTTGGGATATGTTATTTCGGGAGAGGGTCTACAGGTGGATGAGTCCAAAATAGAGGCAGTGAGGCAGTGGCCGCAACCGAAAACAATTACTGAGGTACGGAGTTTCCATGGATTGGCATCATTCTACCGCCGGTTCATCCCGCACTTTAGTAGCATTATGGCACCTGTCACTGAGTGTATGAAAGGAGTCAAGTTTCAGTGGACGACCGAAGCTGAAGAAGGTTTTCAGCAAATCAAAGAGAAATTGACAACAGCCCCTATACTCGTTCTACCAGATTTTTCTCAACCGTTCGAGCTGCATAGCGATGCTTCCAAGGTGGGCATCGGAGCTGTTTTGAGTCAAGGTGGGAAACCGGTGGCATATTTCAGTGAGAAACTGTCGGGATCTTGAGTACGTTATAGCACATATGACATAGAATTCTATGCTGTGGTCCAAGCGGTAAAACATTGGCGGCATTACTTATTCCACCGAGAATTCATTCTATACACCGATCATGATTCATTGAGACATCTCCACAGTCAAGAAAAAATTTCTTCCCGGCATGCTTCATGGTCAGCTTACCTTCAACAATTTACATTCGTCCTGAAGCACAAAGCAGGTGTTACGAACCGGGTGGCTGATGCCCTGAGTCGAAGAGTCAATCTGTTATCAACAATGGTTGTCCAGGTTCCAGGTTTTAACTCTTTTCGTGAATTATATGATTCAGATCCACACTTTTCAGAGATAATGGTTGTTGTTCGAGAGAAAAAAATTCAGAATTTGTATTGGTAGATGGGTTCTTGTTTCGGGGAAATCAACTTTGTATTCCCGAGTGTAGTTTACGTCTGTAAATTATTACGGAAATACATGGGGAGGGTCACGTGGGCAGAGATCGCACGCTTCAGTTAGTTAAGGCATCGTACTTTTGGCCAACAATTCGGAAGGAAGTAGAGAGATATGTGGAACGTTGTCGGATTTGCCAAGTGTCCAAAGGGAAAGCGACTAATGCTGGTTTGTACAGGCCATTACCGATTCCTACTCAACCATGGACGGACTTGAGCATGGATTTTGTTTTGGGATTGCCAAGAACCCAACTTGGATGTGATTCCATCTATGTAGTGGTTGACCGATTTTCCAAGATGGTTCATTTTATCCCGTGCAAAAAAACTACCGATGCTGTCAAGGTCGCCCAATTGTTCTTCCGAGAGATTTATCGCCTTCATGGTTTACCTTCGTCAATTGTTTCTGACCGGGACACTCGATTCCTCAGTCACTTTTGGCGGAGCCTTTGGAAGATGGTCAATACAAGGTTGGATTTTAGCAGTGCATATCACCCGCAAACCGATGGGCAGACGGAGGTGGTGAACCGAGCGCTTGGAGATTTACTGAGATGTCTGGTAGGAGAAAATGTTCGGTCATGGGATCTGAAGTTGAGCCAAGCCGAATTTGCCCACAACCATGCTGTCAATAGGAGTACCGGTTTCAGTCCTTTTCAGGTCGTGTACTCACTGGTTCCTCGAAGCCCTATAGACCTGATTCCTCTACCTAGCAAGACTAGAGTTCATGGGAAAGCTGAAGATTTCGTTCAAGGGTTACATGAGGTTCATAAGCATGTGCAAGAAAATTTGTTGCAATCGGTAGAGAAATACAAGCTGGCCGCGGACAAGAAAAGGCGTCATTTGGAGTTTGAGGTGGGCGATTTTGTGTGGGCAGTCCTCACAAAGGACAGGTTTGCTGTGGGGGAGTATAACAAACTTGCTGCTAAGAAGATAGGCCCGCTGGAAATTGTGGAAAAAATTAATCCAAATGCGTATCGCCTGAAACTACCCAGCCATATTAGAACTCATAATGTCTTCAATGTCAAGCATTTGATTCCTTTCCATGGCGACTCCTCTGATGATGACACCGCGATAAATTCGAGGACGAATTTTCTCCAACCTGGGAGAATGATGCGGCGGATCAACTGGCATTAGATTATTTGGAGGGGTGGGATTTGAAACAAACCAAGTAAGGCTAAACCCGGGCGGCGGAATCAGAATGATTTGAAATTTTGACAGCTGATGCGTTTCGGCGTTTCCGGAACTACTACGAAGCTTTGCTGCGTAAGCACGTCCTTTTTTAGGTAAATTCCGTCGTTTAGGCCTTGAAGTTGCAATTTTTTCCGTTTTAGGAAAGTTTCTTTTTCGCAATAATTTGAGTTTCCCAATTCCGAATCGACTTCCGTCAATTCTGGAGTGTTTAGGATTCTCAGTAGAATTAGTTTTTGCTTTAATTTCGTTTTTGCCTTTTTTGGTAAATTTCCGTTTTTAAGTCGTTTTTCTTGCTTTCCAAGGAATTCGATTAGGTTTAGGATTTATTTTGCTTTAAATAATGATGTAGGCCGAATTGGCCATTCAGCTTTTGATTTATAAAATTTTAGAGTTTTCTCTAATTATTCCAATTTCGGTATTCATCGTGAATCAACGAATTGAAGCCTAACTTTCCGGTATTTGTGCGCAAATCAACGGAACTTTAGTAGGTTGTTTCTAATCGTTTTACGCAGGTTTTTCTCGACAGAGCTTCCGCTACATCAATCTGAGTCGTTTTCTGGCTGAGTTTTGTTGAGGTCTTGGATATGCTGGTTGCTTTTATTTGTTTTGATTGTGTTAGTACGTTGTTGTTTTTGAATGCTGGGCTCTTTCCCAGTTTTGCTTTTGCTCTGTTTACTTTGGGTTTGGGTTTCTCCCTGTTTCGTACTCTTTCGTTTTGGGTTATTCCCCTTTAAAAAAGATCGCTGTTTCAAAAAATATATATGATTTGAATTGTTAGTTACCATCATATCATGGCCTCTATTCCTGAGAGTGGAATTAGAGGGCTTGTAACTCCTCCTTAGCCTGCCTAAATGAGACACCACTTCAACTCTCTCATTCAACAGATCCACCGGAGATTGCATCGATCCATTTTTACAAGAACTCCATTCACTGTGAATTTCTCCCCATCTTTCCGGTCCATGCTCGCCTCCTTTTCTGTAATTGAACTCCCTCTCGTTCTCTGCACCATAAAAAAAACACAAACAGATATCACAATAAGCATGTATACATACATGTGTATGTACGTATATTCGTATATATATGCATAGCATGCAGATGCTAATGCATGCATGTGTTTGTGTATATGTGTAAAATTTAACGTTGGAAAGTTTCGATAACGAAAAACTTGATTGATAATCTATAAGAAAAAATAAATAAAAACATTGCATATATAGATCAGAAGGGCTTACCAACTTCTTGAGATGTTGCTGGTTGAGAATGGAAAATAAGAACAATGAAGAAGCTAAAAAGCAAGAGTACTTGGGTTGCCATGAGTTTCTCCATGATATTCTTTTTAGCTTTTCAAAAGAGCATTTTTTCAAAAAGCACTTAATATTGATGGAGCTAGCCAATCTGCTTGTCTCCTTATATAGCATCAATTTGTAGTATGAATGCACAGTAATGGACATTTTTAAATGGGAAGAATTTTCTTTGTTTTCTTCCAAGATCCGGTATCCATTTTGGCTAGACAGTTTGAACAGAAGAAATTAAAATGCATGAGAAGCTGTCAGCAGACGAGGTTTTCATGTTATTTAAATATATGTTATTAAAAAAATATAGCGCACACACACTATTCGTCAGAAGAACCTGATGCTTGTTGGTTGGCGCTCTTAATTTCTAAAGCTTCCAACTATAATATGTGTGTTCTTCATTGACTAATATGTCTATATAGATGATGAATTTTGAGTTGAGATAGTATATGACATAAATTTAATTTAATAATGGACAGAGTTTGAGACCTTCTAAATTATTATTTTTGTCGTACTGTCGAGATTGATTTACAGAAAAAAAAAATGATAATAATAATTTAGAATTAAGGTCTTGATCATTTTGTTTATTATATATATATATATATATATAAATATAAATATATATATATATATATATTAATTGCATGCATGGATATTAATTGCACCTTGCATGATCAGTCTACAGCTTATTATTGATTTTCATTTGGAAAGAGTTGGTGGTTAGGAAAAGATGTTAGGCTCCATCGCTCTGTCCAATTGTCTGATTTTTATTTTTATTTTTTATTTTTTAATTTTTTTTAATTTTTATTTTATTTTAATGTAATAAATTGAATAATTTGATGCGTAACTATATATTACCTGTTGTGCATGTTAATATGTTATCAGTAGAAAAAGAGGAAAAAGAGAGATCATAGTCAATTGTTTTATAAATTAATTAGGTTAAACCTTTCCTTCTTTTTTTCTTTTTCGTTTTTTAATACAGGGGAGTAATTGCAGTGATTTCTCCTAATAAAAAGTTTATATATGTATAGTCTTCTTTTTCGTAATGAAGAATTGACATTATTAACATCAATTTTTTTTAGTTTTTAACAGTTAGATTTATATGTTTTTGCATCATCAGTGATTCATAAATATCGTTCCACTCTTTCAATAATATTGCTTTTAAATATATATATATATATATATATATATATATCTCGTTCTACTCTTAACAATTCAGAAGTATTATTTTTAGAAAATAATTTTTATATATAAAAGGAGATGATTGATTTTGAAATTTGTCGAAAATACTTGTAATTAAGTTTCTAAATTATTCCATTAAAAAAATTTCTCTTGAAATTTGTCAAAGATTTTCTTCTAAAAGTCATTTTTTTTCATTAAGAAAAAACCCTTTTGAAGTTTTGATATTCTAGAAATAGAGATTATGGGAAGAAGCACTAATATCATAATTATAACTAATATATTATTAATTCGGAAATGTGAAGCATTTGATGATCCCATGAACGGCATATCATTCTCCTTAAACATAGGCTATATATCATATATTTAATAACTCAAAATTTTTATGTTTTCTTTTAACAAATTGAAAACATGATACTTGAAATATTTGAATATTTGATTTTGATATCACCCATGATGATCGTTAATTTGATGATGCAGAATAGAAGAGTGTCAAAGAGTGTCATAATTTGATGATGCAGAATAGAAGAGTGTCAAAGTTGATGATATCTTAATTTTATAAAGTATGTACATAGATTTTCGTGGAAGTACTTGATCAAAAAGGCAGCTAAGTCAAAAACGAGCAAATGATAACTTATTTACAACATATATATATATATATATATATATATAGTGGAAATGGTGGAAAATGTCACTTTTTTAAACTCATGTGGTGACAAAGTCACTCCTTTAATAAGTTAAGTTTAAAAGGCACCTATTATGGTGAACTACCAAAATTGCCCTTATTTTACACATTTCTCTTTCTTCCTTTAAAGTTTTCAGAGCTTTTTTATTTCACCTTTTTCTATAACAAACCTCCAATGGAAGTTAAACACCATAACCTTATCAAATCATCTTCATTGGATAGTTAATTTTGTGGCGCTACGCAGACGCATTCGGGGGTCGAGCTCGGGTAGTGTATGAAAAGGCTCGGGAAGAGAATGAAAAGGCACAGGTAGTGAATGAAAAGGCTCGGGTAGTGAATGAAAAGGCACGGGTAGTGTATGAAAAGGCACGGGTAGTGAATGAAAAGGCTCGGGTAGTGAATGAAAAGGCACGGGTAGTGAATGAAAAGGCACGGGTAGTGAATGAAAAGGCTCGGGTAGTGAATGAAAAGGCTCGGGTAGTGTATGAAAAGGCACGGGTAGTGAATGAAAAGGCACGGGTAGTGAATGAAAAGGCTCGGGTAGTGTATGAAAAGGCACGGGTAGTGAATGAAAAGGCTCGGGTAGTGTATGAAAAGGCACGGGTAGTGTATGAAAAGGCACGGGTAGTGAATGAAAAGGCACGGGTAGTGTATGAAAAGGCTCGAACATAGTGTCTGAAAAGGCTCGAATCAAGTGTAAAAAGGCTCGAATCAAGTGTAAAAAGGCTCGAATCAAGTGTAAAAAGGCTCGAACCAAGTGTAAAAAGGCACGGAAAGGCATAAAAAGGCTCGAACCTAGTGTAAAAAGGCACGGAAATGCACAAAAAGGCTCGAACCTAGTGTAAAAAGGCATGGAAATGCACAAAAAGGCTCGAACCTAGTGTAAAAAGGCACGAAAATGCACAAAAAGGCTCGAACCTAGTGTAAAAAGGCTCGAAAACACATAAAAAGGCACGAAAATGCACAAAAAGGCTTGAACCTAGTGTAAAAAAGCTCGAAAACACATAAAAAGGCACGAAAAGGCTCGGATCTAATGTAAAAAGGCTCGAACCTAGTGTAAAAAGACTCGAAATTCCTCGAACCTAGTGTAAAAAGACTCGAAAAGGCTCGAATCTAGTGTCAAAAGACACGAAAAGGCTCGGATGTTTTCTCTCAAAGGTTTTCTCTCTATGTTTAAAAAAGACATAAACTGACAAAAAAAGGGTATTTTTGTCTGGTCACCTAAATAGGTGCCTTTTAAACTTAAGTTAGTAATGTGGTGTCTGTCTTACAAAAAGCGCCTCAAATAGTGACAAAAAAATTTTGAACCCTATACAGTCTTATTCCTATCAGGGCATCCTTATATAACTTTATTAGGATATTGAATATGAGCTACTCAATTATAAAAGTGATTTGAGAAGTGCATACATACCAAGTCAAAGTATGTAAAACGAGTGACTCACATTCAATGTGCTTATATAATTCTATAAGGACATCCTTATAGAAAAATTTGCATCCTTATATAACTTTATCAGGATATTGAATGTGAGCCACTCATTTATAAAAGTGATTTGACAAGTGCATACATATCAAGTTAAAGTATGTAAAACAAGTGACTCACATTCAATGTCTTTATATAATTCTATCAGGACATCCTCATAAGAAAATTTTCGTATATCGGTTCCATTCCTATAAGGACATCCTTATATAACTTTATCAGGATATTGAATGTGAGTTACTCATTTATAAAAGTGATTTGACATGTGTACACATACCAAGTTAAAGTATGTAAAACGAGTGGCTCACATTCAATGTCCTTATATAATTATATCAGGGCATCCTCGTAGGAAAATTTATATATATATATATATATATATATATAAGCAAAGGCCCAGAAATTGTTTTTTTATTTATTCAATAAAATATAATTAAATGGGTTACACCCCCTACAATACCAGATATATATATATATATATATATATATATGAGAATTTTTCTTAATCTTTTCATAGATCTTGTCTCTCTTTATAAAAAAAAGTATTATTGTGTATCATTCGATGTGCATATAAAATGTAAAGCATTTAAATATATTTCAACATCCTTTCTTTTGGAACATATGAATGTTACGTAGCTTATACACTATCTAAAATTAATAATTAATATAGTAAAAATCTCTAATTAATTTTTTGAAATAGCTAGTAAGAATCTATAAGTTAGTATATATATTTGATCAAACAACTTTGACTTTTGACCAAATATGTACACATGGAATCTATTTATTGGTAATATTTGTTCATTTGCTCTTAATTTAAGTGGTGTCACCTCCTCATCCATGTGAGTAAAGCATGTTCAAGTCTTATCATGCATGTAGTGATTGATATTGGTAGGTCTTAACAAACCTCTGACCCATTCGGTGTTAGATTTCAATATATATATAGGTAATATTTTAGGATTATAGTATTAGAAAACCCACGTGTGAAGATAGAAAAGATAAAAAATTGAGAGAATGAATCACATAAAAAATGATATATACTATGTATGGAAATTTAACATATATAGGGTCAAGTCATCTTGTCGAATGTCGACTATACTATAATATTATAAAGAAAAAAAATATACAAATTTTCGTAAATAATTTTGAGACTTTGATAGTAGAAGTGCACAAACAAATGTATATAAGTGTGACTAAAAATTACATATGCCTGTGTGCCAATCAACGGTTTGACATTTTTGTTTGATTATTAAGCTTAAAGAAATACAATGCAATTATGCAAACCTGTATTATGAAGTTAATGGAGAGATTAACTTAGTTTTCCAACACATATAGTCCTTAATCTTCAACTTTGGCAGCCAGTACTACTTGTATAAATAGTTGGTAAAATTAACAATGATTGGTCAACGAGTTAGTTTAGTCGGTAAAATATTCCGTTATCATATCAAATATTTCGGATTAAATCTTGTTCGCGTCTGCAATGCATAGTTTAAAGGTTGGTGGGTGAAAGTACCGGAGGTAAAATGAACGTGTGAAGAGGGTGATTTGGCCAAATTATAATTCAATATTGGAGAGCTTCTCCTTACAATCCATAAATTATCTATTCACACGTTAATTAATTAATTTTTTTTTATTAATGATAATTTTAACCTAAATTAAAATTACTAAACAAGATGAAAACGTTTAAAGACACTCAAAACTAATTAAATTATTAAAAAAAAAATCTCTCTCCTAAATCATTAGATTAAATATTATGTATTAAATTCTCTCTTCTAAATCTATTATTACTATATTAAATATTCTTTCTTAATTAATCTCTTTCCATTTTTCAAATATATATATATATATATATATATATCATATTTCCATACTTTTTCGATCAATCTCTGATTAATAGTTAAAGAAAAAAAAATTATGAATATTTTAGTTTTTTATTAACAGTAATATATATATATTAAAAAGTTTTTTTCAACCCAAAAATTTGTTGTGTAGTGGATAAACAGGTGACAAAAACATGAGAGAAGTTCGTAGAGAGAGGAACTCCAGCCACCTGGTGAAGGATAGGGATAGGGTGTCGGATGGCCTTTCCTATGGAGGTGGTAAGGATTTTAGAGAGAGTTTGGTGTCAGTTTTTATAGGCAATCTCAATCCGGTGGTTGATTCCATGGCATTATGGGGCATATTCAAGATCTTTGGTAAGGTGAGGGATGTTTTTCTATCGGTGAAAAAAGTACCCAACAGAGGATGCTTTGCTTTTATTAGATTTGAGTCGTTAGAGGAGGTGGAGAAGGTAGCTCAGAAAGTGAATGGAATGCACGTCTATGGATGGCCGATTGAGGCAAAAGTTGCATTCTACGATTGGAATAGTCGACGAAAGTATACAAGATACCGATTCGATAGTGTGAAGCCTCAAAATAGCTATAACATGGGATATGGGATGGAAAAGGGAAGAAACTTTGATGCCTTTGCTAACAGGAAGTTCGCTAAAGATGGAATGTCCTATGCAGAAGCTATGAATGTGGCAAGACTTGTAGAGAGGGGTTTGAAAGAACTGATTAAGGGCAGGACCATGTCTTGGGCAGGGATGTATGAAGTAGAGGAGTGGCTCTCCAAATCTGCAGTGGGGATTCTAAAAAACTTTGGAAGTATTGAGTTGGTTAATCAGAAACTGGATGATAGGGGGTTTGAGTATTCCTCAATTTTTCTAGGTGGGAAAAACATTGTATAGGTTTTTCAATCAATAGGTGAAAGAGATGGTTTTGTCAACAATCGATTTTTGTGGAAAGATTGTTTCTCCTCGATGGAAGAATGGAGTGAGCAAACTCAACAGCTGGAGTCAAAGAAGATTTGCTGGGTGGAAGTACACGATGTCCCCTTAAACTATTGGTGCAAAGACTTCTTCATGAAATTAGGGAGTCAAGTGGGTGAGGTGGTTTGGATTGATAGAGCAACAGAGCATAAACAGAGACTGGACATAGGTAAATTGTTGGTGCTAGCACCTCTAGGACAAGCTTTGTCTTGTGAGATCGTCGTGAAAGTGAAGGGATGCGATGTTCCGGTGAAATTAGTGGAATGTCAGGTCTCGAAAATGGATAAGTGGATCAACAACCAGTTGGGGTTGATGCCTACTTTTTCAAATTTGAATTTTAGTACAGCAAAAGATGGGTATGACAATATGTGGTCGAATTCAAGAAGAGATTTTTCCAGTGAAGATGACAATAGTCCTGTTTCGATCAGAGCCGCTGTCAGAGAGACTGTCCATGTCCATGTCAATAACAGAGAGAAGAAGGATTTTAGAAAAGATGTCAGGAAACCGAGTCTGAGAATTACCATTGTTGCTAGAAAAGAAGTAGGTGGAGAAAATGTGGTTTTGAAAAAGAGAAAAGGTAAGTGGTGTTAAAAGGTAAATGTAACAAATAGGTATCAAAGAAGTAATGGAGAGGTGAAGATAGGGCTGCAGAGGAAGTCTGATTAGAGGGGTGGTTCAGAAGAAACGGAGTACAACTCATCTGGTTCTGACTCAGAAGCTGGGCCGGGTGTTAATGGGCTTTTACTTAGAGGGGAATGTTCTCAGTTAAGGCCAACTGGGAGGCTTGAGGTAAATGGGTTTTGTCTTGGAACAAATACGTTGGAATCTCTTGATTATAATGTTTCTGAAGGGGTTTTGACAGAGTCAGGCCCATATGTTAAGAATGTGGTTGGAGATAAGAAGAGGGAGTGCGTTGAAGGAGTTTGTCAAAGTACTGCAGAAGCAAGAGATCTTTCCTCAATTCAGGTGGTCCCGGAAACCCAAATGGTGGTTGAGCATGTGATTGATTTAGTGGTGGATTTGAGAGGGCAAGATAGAGAAGTGGAAGTTCAAGAGGTTGGCTGTTTTATGGAGCTTTACAAATCTGATGGTAACAGTGGCTCTGATAAAGTGGAAGGTAGAAAGGGTAGCAACTCCAATTTTGTGAAAAAACAGAAGGGCAAATGTATGAAATCTTCTATTAAAACTCATCCTATGAAAACAAGAAGGAAAGTTTTTTGGAACTTAAAAGAAGAAATCTCGAAATTTGTTGAAAGGAGGGTTGCGAGAGTTTTGGAAAAGGAGGCTAGATTAAGGGGTTTGAGAGAAGAATATTGGGCTAAGGGTAAATCTGAGGAGGAGTCAGGGAAACCTTTGTGGTATACGGAGGAGCAGGTTACTAAAATTCTAGAGACAAGGGGCTGCACTAGGTTTTGATTACAATGGCCATGAAGAGGAGATAATGGAGTTCCTATCTGAAAGAGAAAGGGAAGAGGAAAACAGAGCAGGTTTGTAATTATCTGTGTTTTCCTTAGGGGTTGATTTTGTGCTTTTAATGTTAGCTCTCTCTTGGAATGTTAGAGGGTTAGAAAAGAAGGAAAAGGTTAGAAGGGTTAGAAAAGTGGTTTTGGCTTAAAAACCTACAGTCTTTTTTGTCCAAGGAACCAAACTTGGGTCTTATGATAGCAGGATTATTAGAGGTCTGAGAGGTATGGTTTTAACTCGTGGTATTGGTGTGGATGATATATGTTAACCTTATGGAATGAGGGATTAATGTCTATAAAAGATTGCATTTCCAGTAGTTGGTGTATTATTTTGGTGGGATGTTGGATAAATTCTAATCGGGATTTTGTGACGTGCAATGTGTATGCCCTGAACATAGAGAGGGAGAGGAGAGATTTATGGGGTTACATCCTTAATATCCAACAATTGTTACCAATTCCGTGGTGCATCGGTGGAGATTTTAATATTGTTCTGAATGCGGGTGAAAGAAAAGGAGGAGTCTTTGACATATGATCAGTTAGAGCTTTCAATTCCTTCATTCTTCAGGCCAAAGTTGTTGACATCCCGTTGCGGGGAAGAGCTTTCACTTGGTCTAATAACCGGGTTGATGGTTGTTGGGCTAGGCTAGATAGATTTCTGGTTTCGCCCAGCCTTTTGTTATGGTTTACGAATCTCGAGCAATGTAGGTTACATAGGTTTATTTCCGATCATGCAGCTATATCTTTGGGTGTTTTGAAAGTAAGTTAGGGGCCTAGCCATTTTAGGTTTGATAACAAATGGCTGGAGGATAAATAGCTCATGAATGAGTTAAAATTAGATTGGAGAGACAGGAAAATAACGGGGTCTAGTGGCAGTATTCTTCAGGCGAAAATGAAAATAGCAAAGGGCAACATAAAAAGGTGGGCGGTGGCTAGAGTGAAGGATCATGACACCATTAAAAAGTTAGAGGAAAGCTTGGTTAAGATTGATGAAAAAGTGGCCAGCAGTGGGTGGATTGAAGAGCTATGTAAGGAAACAATAGACATTATTGCTAATCTTTGGAAAGCTCTGAGACATGAGGAACAATATTGGTATCAAACTTCAAGAGTGAAATGGCTCTTGGATGAGGATCGAAACACTTGGTTCTTCCATTATGTGGCTAGTGGTCATAGAAGGAACAATTTCATTGAGAATATATCTTTTGATGGGGTGGTTAAATCTAGGCTGGAAGAGGTTAGAAATGGGGTGGTAGATTTTTTCTGGAAGCAATATAAGAATGTTTCATGGAGAAGACCTAGAGTTTATGGGCTTCCACTTAAAAAATTATCTATAGGGGATAGTAAGTCGTTGGAAGAGATGTTAAGTCTAGACGAGGTGTGGGAGGCTCTTAAGAGTTGTGATAGGAATAAAGCACATGGATCAGACGGTTTCAACCTTAACTTTATTAAGGAAAACCGGTCATTCATTAGTGGGGATTTTATGAATTTTATGAAGGAATTTCATAGGAATGGGGAGGTAGTTAAGGATCTAAATAGGTTTTTTATTGCGCTTATTTCCAAATGCACTAAACCGGGTTTGATGAAAGATTTTAGACCTATCATTCTGGTGGGTTCTCTTTATAAAATCTTGGCTAAGGTTCTGGCTAACTGAATGAGGGGTGTGATTGAGAAAGTGGTGGGTGAAACTCAGATGGCTTTCGCGAGGAATCGACATATTTTGGACGGATTTGTTATAGCGGAGGAAGTTATTCAACATTGGAAAAGGTATAAAGAGGGGGGGTTAATGGTTAAGTTGGATTTTGAAAAGGCTTATGACAGTCTAGATCATAGTTTTTTGGATAATATTTTGGGGGATATGGGTTTTGGTTGGACATGAAGACAGTGGATTAGGTGTTGCATCGCTACCCCTAGGTTGTCCGTGTTGGTAAACGGTAGCCCGACTGTTGAATTTGGAGTGGAAAGGGGTCTTCAGCAAGGGGATCCCCTATCCCCGTTTCTTTTTAATTTGGCAGTGGAAGGGTTAAGTGCCATTTTTAATAAAGCAGAGGTGTTGGGTTTAATGAAAGGTGTTTCATTTGGAGAGGAGGAAATCAAAGTTTTGCACCTATAGTTCGCGGATGACACTATGCTTTTCCTTCACCCTAAAGAGGAATACGTGGTTAACGTTAGAAGAATTTTGAGATGCTTCGAGGTGGCTTTAGGGTTGAAGATAAATTTTGGTAAATCTTCCGTGGTGCAAATTAGGAAGGGTGTCAATATGGAGTTAAATTGGGCAGCCTTGCTAAAGTGTGCTAATGGTACCCTCTCAATCACTTATCTTGGCCTTCCTCTTGGTGGTTGCCTTAGCTCTAAGTTGTTTTGGAATGACCTAGTGCGTTAGATTGAAAACCGGATGGCTCCATGGAAGAAATTGTTCCATAATAAAGGTGGAAGATTGGTGCTCATTAAAGCTATAATGGCTAGTATTCCGATCTACTATATGTCCATTTTCAAAGTTCCAGTTAGTGTTGCAAAAAGAATTGAAAGTCTTCAGCGTAGTTTCTTTTGGGGAGATGGGCAAGAAAGAAGGAAAATGCATATGATCAAATGAGAGTCTTTAATTGTAAGTAAGGAAAGAGGAGGTCTCAGAATTGAGTCTATTTTGGATAAAAATTCAGGGCTTTTGGCTAAATGGTTGTGGAGATTCGGGAAGGAGGAGACGTCTTTATGGAAACATGTAGTGTGTGTGAAATATAGAGTTCCTCTGAATACGTTGTGTTGAGATTGGAAATGAGGAGTCTCAAGTTCTTATTTCATTAAAGCTATCGGAAGTCTCTTGGAGCAGGTTTCTGTGAGCGCTAAGGTCTTGGTAGAAGGTTAGCAGGTGGTTCTTGGAAAAGGTGATAGAGTTAGATTGTGGGAGGATTTGGTTTTTAAAGGTGTTAAGATGAAGAAGATTTTTCCAAGAATTTTCTCTCTAGCATCCAATAAATCTGGGTGTGTGGAGGAGTTTGGGAGATAGGTAGATATGAAGTGGAGGTGGAATATTGAGCTTAGGAGACCTTGTTTCGATTGGGAAAAGGAGCAATGGGAGGCATGTCTAAATTGCTTGGAAAAGTGTAATGTTAAGGAGTTTATCCCCGATTCTATCGGCTGGTCCTTATCTGAGGATGGGATTTTTTCGGTCAAATCGGTTTGGAGAAATATAGAGGCTAGATCTACAGGGGGGACGACAACTTTCATAAACATTTGGGGTAGGTTTCGCCCCCCTAAGATTGAAGTCTTTGTATGGCAACTTCTACATGGAAGAGGGATGATGATGAATGTTCTGAAGCGTTTTGGGCTGCTCGTTGACAGTATTTCTGGGTGTCCAATGTGTGGGGAGTTTGAAGAGACCATATATCACCTCTTCCTCCATTGTAACTGGGCGTGGGGCCTTTGGAATAAATATATGGATTGGTGGAAAATTAGCTGCTGTGGTACGGAATCTCTGTTATATTGGTGAAATTGGTGGCTAGGTTTATGTCCTAGGAAAGTTGTGGAAAGAGCGTGTATGTTTTTTTTTTTTGCCATGGTTTGGACGATTTGGGTCGCCCCTCCTATGCCAGCTTGACCTTTATAGAGCTTCACCGACCCATCAACATTAAATTTAAGGGAATCCTGAGTGAGAGGGATCCACTTCTTAATGCAAGGAATCTTAACTTCTTTCCTGTCCACAGGGGTGTTGTGTTGTGCATTTTCTCTGAATTTGTTAGGAACAATGATATAATATCTGCTGAGATCCTCGCCATAACCAGAGCCTATTGTTTGTGTGTTTCTAGACAAGAGTTGATAGGTAAAAAATATAGTGATTGTTAGCGATTCTAAGGTGGGAGTGTCCTGGATTAATTGCAATGGAGTGGGGAACTGGAAGTTGCTGCATATTATCTTGGAAATTCGAAGCCTTCTAGGGATTATGAGACAGGCTCAGGTGGAATTCAATCCTAGAGATTTCAATGATTGTGTTGACCGTTTGGCAAAAGAAGGGGCTGTTGGGGAAGAGGATAGAGTTGTTTGGAATTTGAGTTGAGCTGCTGCTATTTTTGGTGTTGTTTTGGGCATCCTGCATGGTGCTGTTTTTTGGTAGTTTAGGGCTTTGCTTCTTGTCCTGCTTGGTTTTTATCTTTTCCAATTGGTGCATTTTTTTTTGCTAGGGTGTCTTGGATCTGATAGGTTTTGTTTCTGTTTTTTGGCGTTTGTGTTTTTGCTTCTCTGGTTGGCTTTTCTGTTTTTGCTGCTTCCTTGTTAAATTCCAGCGACAGGGGCATTGTAAAGCCTTTGTCACAGGTGTTTGTCTCTAGGTGCTTGCGTTGTTGGTCTCTGGTGGCTTTTTGACCGGTGAATAAAGTTTGCCTTTCAAAAAAAATATATTAAAAAGTCAATTTTCAAAAAAAAAAAAAAAAGATATATGAAAACTTGAATTGTTTCAACTAAATTTGATTAAACTCAGAATTTATAAGATTAATGAAAGAATTAAAGTTATCTAGGCAATCATATACCTACAAGAGTAACAAAAATCATTTTCATATTTTAATTTTAATTTTAATTTTAATTTTAATTTTTTTTTTTTTTTTTTTTTAAACATATGATTCCTAAAAATCAAGCACATCAGTAAATTTTTTTTTTCCTTAACTGTTAGTCTTGCTTAAGAAAGATTGGAGATAGAAAATTAGAGATATGTATTGGAAGAGAGAGATAGTTTAATATGGTAAATAAAAATTTAGGAGAGAGTATTTAATATGTAATAATTAATCTAATGATTTAGGAGAGATAATTTTTTTTTTAATAATTTAATTCAAAAATGATAAAAAAAGATAATCTTGTAACAAAATGAAGTGTGTTTAGAATTTTTTTAAATTTAAATTTCGAGAATTGATTGTTTTTTAAAAAAAAGTGTAAAAAGAAAAAATTGGATTGTCAAAAGAAGCTCTCCAATATTGGGGTTTTCAAAATAATAAAAAATGAAAAAGAAATAAGATATTACATATTCTTTTTTTTTTTTTTTTTTGAAAGTAGATATTACATATTCTAATCCAACTTTTTTATTTGCTAAATTTATAGTTCAACCCACCTTAATTACCTTAATTAAGTTCTTGTAATCTGACCCTAATTATTCTTATAATTTGATAAGATGATTATATATGGATGACTTTCTTCTAAGTCTAACCTAGCGATTTACAAAATTAATTTAGGCTAATTAGCACTGATACCCCTCATAAACTATGCCCGAATTTACACTTCACTACAAGAAAAACAATCATAGTTGACAAATTTTTTATGACAGGTTTGTAAAAATGTCATTAAAAAACTGTCAAGAAATAAAAAAAATGTTATTTAAAAAAAATGTCAAGTGGTGAAGACTTATATATAAAAAATGTTATTTAATTAAATATTATAAGTAAATATTAAATAATGAATTAAAAAAAAATTATAAACATATCTTGACAGTTATTCTGTCAAGAAAGGAAAAAAACAAAAACCAAAATAAAAACAAAAACTGTCAAGACTGTTCTTGACATTGTTGACAGTTTTTAAAACTGTCAAGAATACTTTTCTTGACAGTTTTTAACTATCAACAAATCCACTATTTTCTTGTAATGCTTTACCGTCTATACTTTTTTTTTTCGGCCATTAAACCCTTTGAAATATCATAAATTGGCAATAGGTAATGGAATTTGCCCACTCATATGGGGCAAAAGACTCAAATGTTTGCCAAAAAACAAGAGTTCAGAGAGTTTGGTGGCAAAAAAAAAAAAAGTATATTCGGCATAGTGCATATTTTAGAAGAGTTCAATGGGCATCAATGCCAATTAGCCATTAATTTAAGTGACTTTGGATCCTCTATTGCTGGGTTGTTGTGGAATAATTGAGTTTGAATGAAACACTTGACTGCATGAGAGAGGATATTTTTTACAAATCGAGAATGTAATATTTTTTAGGGAGAAATTTATTTCCGTTCCTCTAGTTTGACATATTAGTCAAACCGGTCCCTCTGGTTCTAATATTGTCTCGTTAGGTCTTTTCCGTTAGGTTTCCGTGAAAAAAGTGAATTCTGAAATGGATAAAGAGTCAAATTGAATTAAAAGTGAATCTAAGCGAAATTTCCATCAAGAGGTTTTCAATGAAATTCAACTTCTAGGAATCGATAAAGTTGAGATTTTGAAGGGTACCCAGATGGATTTAAGTGAATAGAATGATATCTAGAAATGAATGATAAACAAAGTGGAAAGATTTATTTTTGTTAGAGAAAGATTTATTTTTGTTAGCTAGAGAGAGATGAGGTTGAGATTCGATGGTGAGATGTTTGAATGAGTGAGAGAGATAGAGAGATAAATGATGTTGATGGCTGGGTTTTGATGTTTGAAGAAGATTATGTTTGGAGATTGATTTCTGGGTTGTTTGATTGTATGAGTTTGGTGTTGAGAAGAAGAGATTCGGGGAAAGAGAAGAGATTAGGGGAATTTTTTATTCTTTTTATTTTTTTTATTCTTTATTTTTTTCTTAAATTTCTGTTAATTTAATAGATTAGTTTTTTTTTAGTTTTAATTTTGTTTCATTTTTTAATTATTTTAATATTACTTTTTAATTGTTTTTAATATTAATCTTTTATTAAAACATTTTAATCTATTTTTAAAATTTTCAATTATTAATAAATCAATTTACCAACTTGCCCTTCAATAAAAAAATTTCTAGAATCACACAAGGTAACTTTACCATTTTACCCTCCCACCATTGATGGGATATTTGAAAACCCTAACGGAATTTAACGGTAGGGACCAAACTAACAATTATTAGTAAACATTTCGACCTGTAAGACAATACTGGAACTATAAAGACCAGTTTGCCTAATAGGTCAAACTAGAGGGACGAAAATGAACTTCTCCATATTTTTTATGCTTAGTTTGTCACTTGATTTGAAAAACTCAACAAAGAGCCAGATCAGCACAGAATCTGAACTCAATTAAAGTAGTTGAATAAATCTTGGGAATGACAATTACCAATTAGGTCCTGGACTTTTTTTTTTTTTTTTAATTGCTAGTTGTTTACGACTTTTACAAAAGTGATCAAATTGGTCCTTATATTTTTCTCGAGTGCCAAATTAGTCCCTTTCTTTTTAGAAGTGACCAAATTAGTCTCTCTAATGATTTAACAGTATTAAATATAACAGTTGACTTTAACATTTTTAGTTAAAATACGTAAATACCCTTTATTTATTATATTAGAGCAAAACTATTTTGTCTTTTATGCATTAAATTTATCATTATAATTACAATAAAATCTAAAAATATTATTTTTGAAACGCCATTTGTACCCTTTTTAATTAAAATTTTCTAAAAAAATCTAATTTTTTTAATAAGACAATGTCAATTATATTATACCCTTATTTTATAATAAAGTTACCATTCATTCTCAGTTTAGTCTTTTACCATTTTTATATAATTGTTTTTTTTTTTTTTGTTAATATTATGCAAGCACTGTTGTAAAAATTATTCAAAAATAAAAACCCACAAATAACATAAACAAAAAGACTGTGCATGTGTCATTATTATATTGTTTAGGAGTAAAATACAATTTCCCCTGCACAGTTAAAGTTGATGATGGAACTTAGTTGGGGGGACTAATTTGGCACTTGGGAAAAATGTAAGGATCAATTTAGTCACTTTTGTAAGAGTCACAAGCAACTTGGAATTTTAAAAAAATTCAGTACCTAATTGGTAATTGTCCATCTTGGAAAAGGTTGGAAATTAATGCTGGTAAAATAAGATCCTAAAATACATATGAATACTTTGAAATGTTGTATTAACTATTAACAGACTAAAAAAAGGAAAATGAAGAAAAAGATTATATTTCTAATATTTCTACCATATTATGTCATGGCATAGCATATGCAATGAATGACCTTTAGAATAATTAAATGTTGAAACTATGAGACAAATTTCTTCAAAGTTGAAAATTTTAAAAGTTGTCAAAGTTTAGAAAAATTTCTTATTGATTTCATCATGAAGTATTATTTCTTTTTGATGTTGTTTGTTATTTTTTTGGTGCCAAAAAACGGCCCTTATAAAGTTTACTAGGTATTGGGGCACATGTAAGACATGTGCTTAAATTAGTATTTGAATTTTATATTTACAAATATACATATCCTTGAAAAATAAGAGATGTTAATATAACACGGTATAGTTTTAATTCATGTAAATGTATTACATTGATATAACACCCCGGGAAAGTCTTAAATTCATTGGTTTGACAAGAATCTCCTCTACACTTGCCTTCAAATAGATTCTTTTCACAATGATTTAACAATAGTAATCTATATACAATTGTTTGTAACTTTTACTGAACATCTCAACAATTTAAATTCAACAACTAAATTATATTTTTGTACATCCAAAAGTACTTTTCGACTAAATTACATAAATTGTGATGAAATGATTATGTAAATCTTTAATAACCAATAGCCATATATATATATATATATATATAAGTCATCAAGTGGCATGACAAATTAAATTTATACCCCTATAATATTTATTATTCCTTTTCAAGTCATTAAATACATAGAAAATTATATTTTCATCCCCTATCTCATTTTACAATATACAAATAGACTTAATAGCACCGCACCGCCTGAATTATACTTGAATTTGCAAATTGCCCCCTAAATATATTTTTTTCGGCGGTAAACCCCTTGAACTCTCCTTTTCTTTGCACATGCTTGTTTTATTACCCTCTGAGGAGGGGGCATCTCCATAAGGGTGGTGCAAAGAAAAGGAGAGTTCGAGGGGTTTACCGCCGAAAAAAAAACATTTAGGGGTCAATTTATAAATTCATGTATAATTCAAGGGGGTGCGGTGCTATTAAGTCTATAAAATAATCATCAATCCAAATAACTATTAATTTGGATATAGTCCATATCATTATGTGTCACTACTACTAAATGGTCGTTTGTTTTTTTGTCTGAAAACTGAATAGTCCTTAATTTTACTGAAGACTGAATAGTGATTGAAATCTGAATCTGAATGACATGTTTGTTTTTTTTTTCTTCTCACATTTGAATGTACTGTCAACATGTTTGTTTTTTTAAAATAAAATTGTCTGAAAATAAATAATTTTACATCTATATCCATGTTAAACAATTAAACATATAATATAGAATATAAAAAATCCAAAAATAATAATTATATATGAACACATATGATCATAATCTTCTTCTTCGATTACAAACAAACTTTATTTTTATTAAGAAAAGAAAAGGTTTTTATTTTTTTATTTTTTTATTTTTTTATTATTTTTATTTTCAAAAAATAAAAGGGGCAGCAAGAAAACTCACACAAAACACTCTAAATATATATATATATATATACATCACCATAATATCATAATAAAATATTGATATTAAACACCAATATGAGAAGTGATTAGGGTTCTTTTTTATTTTTAAAGCTATTTTAAATAAGCAATACATTAAAATAAAGATTTCTATACAATATATAATAATGATGAAATTTGAGATATGTTATATATGAAGGATAGTATCGGAAGAAAAGATTTTGAACTGCATTTAATGCAATTCAATGATTTACAATTAAGTGAAAAGTTAGGATTTTTTACTTTTTATTTTAAGTTGTTTTTTTGGTATTGTTAAATTGTTTGAACACTTAAAAAAAAAAAAAACAACTTAATAATTATGATTTAGACCCATTAAGTTTTAAGTGGAAAAAACAAACGACCCCTAGGACATTTCTATTAAGCAATTCTACAACCTCAAATAAATTCCATCTAAATTCATAATAATTGGGGTAAACTATTTAACAATGATTTAACCTATTTAGAATTTTAAATTAAGATAAATCTTGGAAATTACTATACAACCTCTGTTATGTTACTATTACTAAGACATGTCTATTAAGTAATTCTATAAACTCGAAGGTTTGTATTTGTCATTTGACTTTCAAAGAAAATCTAAGGGATGCTATAATCAAAATCTTATTAAAACTTATATACTATAAACTTTGATCGTAGTATTTGTAATTTTACTTTCAAAGAAATTAAAAAAAAAAAGAGTCAAAGAAATTAAAAGAAAAAAAAGGGCGTAATTATATAAACTTTAAGGTTATATCTGTAATTTTACTTTCAAACAAAAAAAGGATGCCTTAATCACCGACCAACTCACACTTTTTATATAGTTAGGATATATATAATATATTATAATATATTATATATTAATAATAATAATATATATTATATTTATATAATATATTATTATTATTATATATATAATAATATATTATATTATAAATATAATATATAATATATAATATATATATATATTATATATATTGTTAACACCTTAAATTTTGTGTTAACTAGATTTGACGAATCTCTTCGAGAGAGTTCTTGAGATTTTCTAGGTTAATTTGAGTAGAACTTCATTTCTCAAGGAGAGAAAACGAAGCTATGATGAAATCTGGAATAATGAGGCAGAGTTTTGTATGGTTTTTAAGGTGAAAAAGGATGGCCGAAATCGATGCTTGCGGGGAGTCAATGATCGTTTTCCGATGTTCAAAGAAGCTCTTCAAAGATCATGAAAATGACCAAGTAAAATGTTCTATAAAATAAAGGAGAAAGGCTTGGAGAGAATTTTATTGGAACTCAAGGTCTATTTGTAGTACAATTCAGACCAAGTGGTTGAACATGTATCCCTCTCCCATTGGGTGACATTATTTCAGTCTCTAAAATATTCAAAATTCATTTTATCTAATGGAAGGGAACAATTTGCTTTTTGGTGCCACTTTTTGGTTTGATGATGACGTGGATTGCAAGGATTGGATGTTGGATGTTGACACATTTTATCATAGCTGAACTGGCTTCTAGAAGGCTTTCTCTTCCAAAAAATATAGGGTGGTTTGTTTGTTTGTTGCAGTGGGGCCCCTGCCAAATTTCAAATCTCCCGCCTATGCTGGTAAGTGGGAAGAATCTTATCTTTTGTAACTATTTTCTGGCCGCTTGCACTGTTAATGTGGCATATTTCTAGATCTTTCTTGGGATTTCGTCTTTACACTCAATTGGTGGATCTTCTAGTGACCATTTCTCTTGGTGAGAAATGTCTCGGTGAAGAGCGTTCTGGTAGAGAGCCTACTTGGTCTATTGATAATTTATATAATTAACAAGTCCTAGAGTCTTTTAGCATTGAGTTGGTGAAATGTTAGAAGACTAGAAAGTAATCACATCAATTATAAGCGATTGTAAGGACTTTTCTCTTCTTTCTCTTAGTGGGAAATATCATTGATGCCTCTTCTAGTGAGATGTTGGAGACAAGAGATAAATCACATCGATGTCAAGCATGAATGGCTTTGGTGCCTCCTAGTAATTTTTGTCTAGGTGTAGCGATATTGGTAGGAGCATATGATTTTGAAGTCTTGTTAGTGGAAGCCCTCGTTTTTTAGTAAGAGTGCTTTTTTCGAACTAGTTGAGGCTTCTAAGGGCTTCTTCAGTCTAATAATGTTTCTAGAGTATCAACCTGAGTCATCTTGGAGATTTCATGAGGTTATTATCTTAGTTTGTCAATGTAGTAGCTCTATTAGAAATTTGTCTCCCGGCGGAGAGTGATTTTATTCATGTAGAACGTGGTATCCCTAAATACTGTTTAGAGATAGTGAAACCTCTTGGCTTTGTTAGCTTGGAGTCCCAATAATCATCTCGTGGTTTATTAGTTTTCTTAGAGATTCGCCTCCTGGAGGAAAGTGTTATCCCTTATTTAAGGAATGTTTCTATGAGGAGTGTTAACAAAGAACATATGAACCAACATCCAATGCCTAATCGCAGATTCGCAGCTGTGCACGTTAGCACCTAACAAAGGATGATTGCCACATCACCTGAAATGGTTCCAAAAAGCAACGCCAGAAAACAAATGGTTCTTTCTCTCCAGACAAAATGAAATTTTGAATATTCTAGATTTCTAGGGTCGGAATAATAAAGTCCTAAAAGAAACGGATACATGTCCACCCACTTGATGTGAATTGTACTATAAAATTAAAGGACCTTGAGTCCTAATAAATTTTCTCAAGCTTTTCTCCTACATTAAAAAAAATAGCATTTTACTTTGTCATTTTACGATTTCTAAAGAGCTTCTTTTTCGAGCACAGGAAAAGTATCGTCGGCTCCTTTCTGGCATCAATTAGAACAATCTTTCTCACCTAAAGCCAAACAAAACTCTGCCCAATTTTTTCCAGATTTTCACTATACTTTTGTCTTCTCTTTTGGAGAAACGAAGTTCCGCTCAACTTCAGAAAATCATCTGAAGAAACTCTCTTTGGGAGATTTCTTCCGATTCTAGTTAAAACAATTTGTGGTGTTAACAACTGATAGCTATCAAGTCACTTGGCTATTAGTTAACTATTATTTTGTTAATATATTTAAGATATTTTTTATATGGATATTTCTCTAGTCATGATAATCATGAGAAAATTTTCAAAACCTTAGTTTTTTCTTTACGGAACCAGCTTGTAATGTTACAAAACTATCGGTGTAGATTTGCCTGGTTCTAATGCTTAGGTGTGGGTTCCATTGTTTTTTTTTTTTTCCTTTGTTCTTTCAATATTTAAAAAAAAAATTCTTTTCAAAATTCTTTCTCAAAATGTCACATTTTTTAAGAATTTTTTTTTTTTAGACTATAATCTCTCTAACTAAAATTTCATTCTTTTTTACTTCAAAAAAAAATTCATTCTTTTTGGGTTAAACTAAGGTCAAGGATCATAACCTGATCTCGAAGAAAAGCTTAGTGAAGTAAATAGGCTAGTATTGTCGGTCCCCCACCAATATTATTTTGATACACTTTTTATATTTTTTGGGAAAATTGTAAAAACTCCCCAAATTTAGTCAATATTTCAATTAGTGGCAACGTTTTCTATAATTACACAAGCATCCCCTAGAATCCATTGATTAAGTGATTCAAGGGTAAAAATGTCTTTACATAGCAATTAATAATTAAAACTTTAAGGAATTATGAAACTACATAAACATTTATAAAATTGTCAAAATATAGAAATAAAAATTATAAAAGAGACCTAAAACTATTGCAAATTGAAAAGTAATAATAATGAATTTTTAATTAAAGAACTCCACCAACGGTGGAGGGAGGAGACTGGCATTTACTCGCTGTGGATTAGATAGCCGATCTCTTTAGATCTTTGAAGGAGATCTACTTCTCCTCGCTCCGTCGACGCTGGAATTCTTTAATTTTTTTTATTTTAATTAATTTTTATGTTATTATTTAAAAATAATATTAAAATAAATAGCTATGGGAATTATGGTCATTTCCCTGGTTAGGGTCAATCAAAAGTAACTCTAATGCCGCTAGCCTAAACTCAGAGGATGTTTGTGTAATTTTCTATTTTTTATTTTCCCTTTCTATATATACATTTGAAAAAATAAAATTGAAGGACAGTTAAACTGTTTTTCTGAGACAAATAGTTGACAGGTATACTTATGATTAATTTTTAGATAAAATCATCTTATGATAAGTATTTTTAGGAAATGTGATATTAAGGTACCGTTTAGATTCGTTTTTAAAATCTTTTTTTTTTTTTTTTTTGTTTTTTTTTTTTGTTTTCAAGAATAAATAACAGTTGCAGAGTTGTTTGTTTACTTTTTTTTTTTGAAAAGACATTTTCGGAAATAAAAAAATAGTGTTTTAAAATTTATAACTAAAAAGTTAAAAATAACAATTTACATTTTCAAAACCAACTACAAATTTTCCCTCCAAACAACTATAATATTATTAATTTTACAAAACAATATTAAATACATTTATATCAGTTTTTGAAAACTATTTTTAACAAAAACTACCGAACGCATTACATTTTTAAAAAAGTAGTTTTTAAAACATAATTTTCATTTTTAAAAATCATTTTTAAAAATCACCATTTTTTTTTCATCGGGACTTAGACCCTCTACTACAAATATGGAAGAAGAGGTGCACCGTGCACACTTGTTTTTCATTAATTTGTTTATAATTTTCTTCTTTTTGAACTTCTGAATTGTATGCATATAGATTAACATAAATATATGTGATGGTTCTTTAGTAAGGATGTTCTGAAATTATAAAGTAAGGACAATTACCCACAACCACACATTCACATTGGGTATTTGTTAATCTGTGGTTGTGGGCCCAATGTGAATGTGTGGCTACCATGTATATATATACAGTTTTTCTATTATCAGTTCATCCTGATATATTTTATATTAGAACGAAGAATGTGAATCATTAGATTTACATACTTTAACTCAAGGTGTATGCACTTGTCAAAACTTCTCCATAATCTAGGTCTTCATTCTTCATCCTGATATATTTTATATCAGGATGAACTAATAGTAGAAAGAATATATATATATGGTTAATATTAAAGAACTCCCCTCACCTTTAAACTATTATTGGATATGTAAATAAAGTTTCATTCATTTGAGCTTTTTTCCTTGTTAAATTTTATTGAACAAATTGCACCAAATTAGGAAGAGATTGTGATTTGTTTTGTTGGTGGAACTGGTGAACTGGCTCCATTTTGAAAAGAAATCTAGCTCATTCTCTCATGGAGGAGATCGAATAAATTAGGAAGGGATTGTGATTTGTGTTATTAGTGGAACTAGCGAACTGTTAAAGGTATTAAGATTATTTTTAATTCTTTTTTTTTTTTTTAAATTTGAATTTCATTTAAATTAGATTGAATTGTTAAAGGCATTGAGATTTTTTTAATTTTTTTTTTAATGAAAAGTTGCGTTCTTTTTTTTTTTTTTTTTTTAATTCTTAATTTTCAATTAATCTTATTTTTCTTTCAAAAAAAAAAAAATCTTAATTTTAAAAACAGTTTTTTTTTTTCTTTCACTTAATCTTCATTTTAAAATACCTTAAAAAAAAAACCTTCATTTTAAAATATGTATTCAATTATATATATATATATATATTTAAAATGCTTCAAATGGCTAAACTATCCTTAGTTTTGATTGTCAAAATTGGTCTACGGTTTAATTTGACCAACTTTAATTAACGGCAAGGGAGGAAAGTGTTTATTATCAATAAAGTTGTTTTTATATATAAAAGAGCAAATCTCAAGGGAGTTTGGTGTAATTAGTTCTTTTAGATTTTTAATGAATTAGGGGTATTTTTATCTTTTCTCATTTTTTTAACGATCAACTCTCATATTTAACGGTCAAACCCTAACAGTATGGGAGGTGAGTGTCAATTAACGGTAAAGTTGTTTCCGCGTGTAAAAGAGCAAACCTCAGGAGAGTTTAGTGTAATTTGTTCAAAAATTAAAAGCCAAAGAGTGAAATAAAAAACACTTAAAAAAAAAAAAAAAACTTTCGTTATCGCTTTCCAACATTTTCTCTCTCATTTATCTTCTCTTTCAACAGAAAACTTTTTGGCAAAATAAAGGTAGAATTTCACAAAAGTCCATTTTTTTTTTACGATTTTTACATTTATAAATGTCTTTCCATATTCATCATTTTATTCCCTATTTTTTCTAAAACCCATCACTTTAATCTATTTTAATTAAAGGATTCAAATCGGCTGTCAAATTTTGGTGTCTCAATTTGTGTCCAACCAACCAAATTGGGGCATGTGTGCACATTTATGGAAGTAGTTGAAAAAAAAATCCATAAATATGAACACATATCCCAATTTGGTTGGTTAGACACAAATTGAGATACCAAAATTTAACAGCTGATTTGAGTCCTTAACTAAATAATTGAAAGTCAACTATTTTAAAACCTATAAAAGTACACTTTTGCCCTTATTATTATTTAATTTAGGTAAAATGATTATCTTAGTTTTAAATTAAAATGAAAAACAAATTAATTTTTTTTATTTTATATTTAGCTAAAATGATTATCTTAGCTTTAAATTATTATTTTTCATAAATTTTTTTGTAATCTATTTATTTAAGATTTTATTATTTAGAATTTA
This sequence comes from Acer negundo, assembly GCA_035582765.1. Lineage (NCBI taxonomy): Eukaryota > Viridiplantae > Streptophyta > Magnoliopsida > Sapindales > Sapindaceae > Acer > Acer negundo. The sequence continues at coordinate 24,828,344 of CM069235.1, read as the reverse complement.
TTATTTTTCATTTTAGTTTAAAGCTAAGATAATCATTTTAGCTAAATTAAATAGTAATAAGAACAAAATTGTATTTTCACAGGTTTTAAAATAGCTGACTTTCAAATATTTGGTTAAATGGACTAAAGTGATGAGTTTTTTGAAAAAAAAAATAGGAACTAAAGTGGTGAATATAGGAAGACTTTAAAAAGTTGACAAATTGCCAAAAAAAATAGGATTTATGTGAAATTTTGCCCAAAATAAATGTGAATAAATGGTCTTGACCACCTCCACCAATCTCTAGATCCGCAAACCACTAGATCTCCTCTGGTGTGATCTCCATGGAGGAGATCGCAGCACATGTCCTCCAACTGGAGGAGCTGTTGCAGAGGCCGAGAGGCGGTTGGACAGCGCAGCGGCAATGGGAAGGTAGGATGGTTGTGGTGGGTGGGTAGAACAAAATCCCCATTGTTGTTGGTGATGGACATTGTGTTGGTGATGGTGTGGCCGTGTGGGTGTGGGTTTGAATGCTGGTGATGGTATGGGTTTAGCAGACCTTGGAGGATTGGTAATGGTGCAGGTGTGGCAGATCTTTGAGGATCGGTGAGGGTTGGGTGTTGTAGTTTTGGTGAGGATCGGTGTTGATGGGTGGGGTGTTATAGTTTTGGTGAGGATCGGTGTTGATGGGTGGGGTGTTGGTCTTGGTAGAGATTTGGTGACCAGATTCCAGAGCAGAGTCCTCCATTTTTATGGTTTTTCGTTTTTTCTCTTTACCATTCAGAATTTTTTTTTATCATTTTCCATAATTTTGTTTTTCAATAACCACTCCAAAACCATTAATAATAAGTTTTAAATCGGATAACAGTAGAAGGGAAAAAAATCAATTTATCCACACAAAAAAAATCAAAAATATTGTTGTGAGAAATAATAGTCTTTTTAATAAATTTGAAGGGCACAATAGTCTTTTTAGTCGGTCAACTCAAGTCAAATTTATGTATAACAATTTTTTTATAAACTGTTAAGGCTATAATAGTCTTTCCACGCGGTCAACTCAAGTCAAAGTAACAGAATCCTTAACACTGTTAGAGCTCAAGAGAGGTTTTTGAATAAACACATTTTTATCTTTCCATCCAACAATAGTTGAAAGGCCAGGGGAGGTTTCTAATATTAATCTATATATTCATATAGAGTATTTTTATTGTCAGTTCGTCATGACATAAAATATATCAGGACGAAAAATGTGGACCATAGATTATAAAGAAGTTTTGACAAGTGCATAAATTTTGAGTCAAAGTATATAAATCTAATGGTTCACATTCTTTGTCCTGATATATTTTATATAAGGACGAACTGACAATAGAAAAATTATATATATATATATATATATATATATATATCTCTCAATAATGCTACACATCCCACCTAAAATCCCAAATTTTTCATCCCAACACATGTGACACTTGAAATGTTAAATGGTGAGTGGATACATGTGGTATGTGAGATAAAACATCATTAATGTATATCTACTCAAAATTTGACACCTCACATGACACATGTGTTGGGATTAAAAATGTGGGATTTTAGGTGGGATGTTTAGTATTATTATTATTATATATATATATATATATATATAGTCTTTCTATTATCAGTTCGTCTTAATATAAAATATATCATGACGAAAAATGTGGACCACAGATAATGAAAAAGTTTTGACAAGTGCATACACTTTGAGTCCAAATATATAAATCTAATGGTCCACATTCTTCGTCCTGATATATTTTATATCAGGACGAACTGATAATAGAAAATTTTTATATATATATAGAGGCGGAACAATGAGAGGGCTGGCCGGGCAGCCCTCTTGAAAAAACAAAAATATATATATATATATATATATATTTATTTATTTATATAATTTTAATTACAGAAACAACCCCTAAGGTTTGATAATATTATGTGAATTTGATGTGTTTGTTTAAATTTAGTAAAATGTGAATATTTTGTTGTTCAAAGTAAGTGGTAAAAATACACATAGTATTATGACTTTTAATATTATAGAATTAAGTCATTTGTAAGTTTAAATAATTTTTTTTTTTTTTGCACTACAAGTTTAAATAATTGTTCATGCATAAATTTTACAATGTATTTTTTATTATTCAGTAGTCCATTATTGGTGTCATCTTATTATTAAAAATTTAAGGAAATAATATCATCAAAAATCATATAAAAAGTTTGTTATTCTTAATCAATGGCTCGTATGTCTTGCATTGACTTTATTATATCAATGTTCATGGAGGAGGAAAAATGGAAAATCACAAGAGTTTTCTCTACATTGCACACCGAATTTAATAAATTTAGTGTGAGAGTTTGTAAGCAATTAATTAAGCATTAGAAAATATTGACTAAATAATGAGTTGTCTTTAAAACATTGATGTGTAATGAGCAAAAAAAAAAAAAAAAAAGACTATTTATACATATAATTTAGCCCATGCAGCAAATATTTTCTGGGTACGCTCTATATATATTTATATATATATATATATATATATATATATCTCGAAAATTCACAACAAAATTGTTCTAATTTATTGGATGTACTTAAATTATAGTAATAACACCTGGATGTACATGTACATAACATAAGCAGTCCACCTCTAGCCAGCTGATCAATAGCTGCTCATGATATTGGTATAATAGATCGAAATAATTAAAATTAGAACAAGCAGGAATCTTACACCCACGTATATCAATTTATATGAAGGCATGCCATACTAATATGACAGAGTAAAATTATGAGCTAAAAAACTCAGGGAGTTTGATTATTCAGATCAGTATCTGGTCTAAAAAGTTGTATTGAGCGCGAGTTTAGTGGTTGTAATGGTCTTGCATTAGTGTCCGAGTCCTGCACACAATGATCAATATCGCATTATTTGCATTAGCACAATAGCACCGATAAATTAATGCAGCTAAATACACTAATATATTTGCACTATTCATGTAGACAAATCAATGTTACAGAATAAAGGTTCTAAATTTTTTCTTTTCTTTTCAATACTGTCTTGATTAGAGAAGTTCATTAGATTATTAGAGTACACAACAACTTACATCATGTACAGCAACGCGAAGCAATCTCACTTGCTCTCTCGTTACAGTCCTCACCTGAAGATATGATTTATATTAAATCAATTATGCAATATAACGTAAGTATTATCAAAATTTTATTAGCAGTTTAAATATTAATTGCAAACCTTATTAACAATTGCCCAGAGAACATTTTCAGTGCAAGGAGGAACAGTAAGAGAACCAATGTATCTGAAATACTTTCTGCTGCCTATTTTTATGTGCCTTGGATCCACAACACCTGCTGCTCTCTCTATGTCTGAGGTGCCTCCAATGGCTCTTAAACGATTCGTTAACTGCTCAAAAACACACAGCCGATGACATAAATAATCAGATCATTGAGAGAGAGAATAACAGAGATTGAAGTGAGAATGATCTGTTGTCCGAAATTACCAATGCCAAGAAAGAATCAGGTCTTCCAATCGTGTACATGATCCCAACCACCGCGATCTTCCCATCCGCACTCTCGTGAACCATGTGTGCCTCAAGATCGTAACTGTAGTTAAATTTCAAAGAAAGTTATATCCGTTTCATAGAAGACTTCTTTTTTTCTTTTAATAAAATGAATTAATTATATGTGCAAGGGTCCTATTAGAGCTCATGTAAAACTTATTATGTAATGTTATATAGTCGCTCCAAGTACCTTTGGCCATTGATAGTGTGCTCGGAAGGGGAATGCCAATGGCACTGGTTGAGTACATATTCAGTTCCATTTATGTTAAGACTTCCTGCGCCACCTTCCCATTTTAACTGCATCAACAAACAATTCAAAGAGAAAAAAAATTAACCCAATTGCTATGAGTCTTCAATGAATTGCGAAAAATATAAAACATATGTATCAAAAAAAAAAAAAAAAAAAAACAATTTGGTGATTTCAAACTTTTACCTAATAATCTGCCACAAATTAATTATATATCCAACCAAATACTCACAACTTGTTTCTTTTTTATAATGATCATAATTGAATATTATCAGTAGGGTAGAGCCTTGTTTGGCAAGATAAGATAGCTGTAAATAAAATATTAGAAGTTGACACTTGAAAACATAAATTAGTTAAGTCTCTAAACAAAGGGTTTGGTTAAAATATACTGTAGTTTTATTTTATTTTATTTAAAACAGCAGTTTTATTGAAAAAGGCCATAGGAGGCCAGCCAGAGTATACTAGCAGGGCAAGACAAGCCGCCCAAAGAAAACAAAAAAGACCAATACCCAGCTACTGACAGCAAAACAACCAAAACAAGCGCAGTAGCAGCAAGAAGGAAAAACCAAAACAAACCAAAAACCTCAAAAACTGCAACATAAAAGCAGCTCACCTAATCCCAAACCGAAGCAAAACAGAGCAACCAAAACTCAAAGGCCAAAAAAGTCGAAAACACAACAAAACCAAAACGAAGCATTACAATTCACCCCAATCCAACCTATCCCCTAAACCATGAGCACCCTTTTTAGTTAAACTTTCAGCTAGGAAATTCTAGCCCCTAGGCTTGAAGACCACCGAAACCCTCTCAAACTTGTGAAGAAAGGCTCGAATGCCATAAATCAGGTGAACAAGCTGGAAGTTGCCAAAACCTTCCCCATTTGCCCAAGATACAGCAGAATTACAGTCACTCACCACAAAAATGTTGCGAGACGCCAATCAAACTTTAGAAGCAATCAACGAACAAGCCTTGTGTAGTTATTCGTAGTTATTATGAAAAATGAAAAATAGCTCATTGATCCAACAGTTTTTCTAACAAAAATTTCCATTGCAGCCCACCCCAACCCAACCGCTTGAATATTTACACAAATCATTTCAATTCCATGTAAGCGTAATTTGAATCTAAGACATAGTTCAACTATAATAAGAGACCTTATCATCTGAGCTATAGCTATAATTCAGGTACTATATTTGTATGTATATGATTTGAATTGTTAGTTACCATCATATCATGGCCTCTATTCCTGAGAGAGGAATTAGAGGGCTTGTAACTCCTCCTTAGTCTGCCTAAATGAGACACCACTTCAACTCTCTCGTTCAACAGATCCACCGGAGATTGCATCGATCCATTTTTACAAGAACTCCATTCACTGTGAATTTCTCCCCATCTTTCCGGTCCATGCTCGCCTCCTGTTTTGTAATTAAACTCCCTCTCGTTCTCTGCACCGTAAAAAAAAAACACAAACTGATATCACAATATATAAGCATGTATATATACATGTACGTGTATGTACGTATATTCGTATAAATATGCATAGCATGCTAATGCATGCATGTGTTTGTGTATATATGTAAAATTTAACGTTGGAAAGTTTCGATAACGAAAAACTGGATCGATAATCTATAAGAAAAAATAAATAAGAACATTGCATATCTATATCAGAAGGGCTTACCAACTTCTTGAGATGTTGCTGGTTGAGAATGGAAAATGAGAACAATGAAGAAGCCAAAAAGCAAGAGTACTTGGGTTGCCATGAGTTTCTCCATGATATTCTTATTAGCTTTTCAAACGAGTACTTTTTCAAAAAGCACAAAACATTGATGGAGCTAGCCAATCTGCTTGTCTGCTTATATAGCATCAATTTGTAGTATGAATATACAATAATGGACATTTTTAAATGGGAAGAATTTTCTTTGTTTTCTTCTAAGATCCGGTATCCATTTTGGCTTAGACAGTTTGAACAGAAGAAATTAAAATGCAATGAGAAGCTGTCAAATTTATGTTATTAAAAAAATATGGGAAATAATCATTTCTCCCCCTGTAGTTTGCCATATTAGACACTTTGCCCTCTTTAATTTTAGTAATGGCCATTTTCCCCCTGAAAACCAAAATATTAGACATTTGACCCCCTCTAGTTCCAGTAATGGTCATTCTCCCCCTGAAAACCAAAATATTAGGCATTTCACCCCATAGACATTAGGTAGTTCGTTAGTCAACAACTTTGACCGTTAAAAAATCAATTAAATGACCTTATTACCCTTGAATATATTAGCTATATCCTCTAATGACACCACTAATTGTTTTTAAAGAAAAAAAAAATCAAAAAAAAAAATTTTAAAACTAATAAAAGTATTTTAAAAAACCATTTTTGAAAATAAAAAATTATGAAATTTAATTAAACTTTAATAAAAAAATTCATTATTTCAAAAAATATATATATTAATGTTTTTTACATTATTTTTACATTAATTAAAAATTTTAATTATTTTTACATTTCATTCTTTATATTAATGTTTTTTAAATGAAATTTTTATTTTTACATTTCATTATTTATATTAATGTTTTTTAAATAAATTTTTTTTATCTGTAAATTTAATTCTTTATATTTATATTTGTTTAAATAATTTTTTTTTATTAAAGTTTAATTAAATTTTATAATTTTTTATTTTCAATTATTTTTTTTAAAATACTTTTATTAGTTTTAATTTTTTTTATTTCTATTTTTTTTAATAATTTTTAGTGGTGTCATTATGGGGTATAATTAATGTGTTCAAGGGTAAATAGGTCATTTAATTGATTTTTTGACGGTCAAAGTTGTTGACTAACAGACTTCCTAACAGTGAGGGGGTAAAATGTCTAATATTTTGATTTTTATGGGGGAAAATGGCTATTAATGAAACTAAAGGGGGCAAAATGTCTAATATTTTGGTTTTCAGGAGGGAAAATGGCCATTACTAAAACTAGATTGGACAAAGTGTCTAATATGACAAACTATAGGGTGGAAAATGATTATATCCAAAAATATATAGCACATACACTATTTTTCAAAAGAAAAACCTGATGCATGTTGGTGAGCTCTCTTAATTTCCAAAGCTTCCAACAATAATATGTGTTCTTCATTGACTAAGACCATCTCCAATGCAGCTGTAGATTGTTAAAAAATTAGATGCCACATAGGACAAACATATATTGGATGCAATTAGGCTTCTCCAATGCAATCATCACTAATTAGATGCAATTATGCTTCTCCAATGCAGCCATTACTTCTCAATGTCAAGTTGAAGTGGCAAAAAAAAAAGTTGACACTGTCAACATGACTATCCACTTTCACACAATCTGTTGTACAACTATCTTGTTGCTGATTCAACATACAATCCACACTTACATCGAAGATGCTATAATATGTCTATGAAGATGACTTTTGAGGGTCTTGATCATTTTGTTTATTTTATATATATATATATATATATATATATTAATTGCATGCATGGATATTAATTGCACCTTGCATGATCAGTCTACAGCTTATTATTAATTTCCATTTGGAAAGAGTTGGTGGTTCGGAAAAGATGCACCTTGCATGATCAGTCTACAGCTTATTATTAATTTCCATTTGGAAAGAGTTGGTGGTTTGGAAAAGATGTTAGGTAGGATGGTCAATGGTAAAAGTCCCCCATCATGGGGGGGGGGGCCCCCCCCCCCCCCCCCCCCCCCATTACTAATATATTATTAATTCGGAAATGTGAAGCATTTGATGAGCCCATGAACGGCATATCATTCTCCATAGACATAGGCTATCATATACAGTATTTTATAACTTATGTAACAAATTGAAAATATGATACTTGAGTCTTGAACTATGAAGTCAAAAAATGATCAAGGAAGGAGCAGCCAAAAGTCAGAACTTTCGACATTGAAACATTTGAATATTTGATTTTGATATCACCCATGATGATAGTTTGATGATGCTGGAAATAAAATATATTGCAGAATAGAAGAGTGTCAAAGTTGGCGACATATATATATTTTTTGAAACCAGCAATTTTATAATTACCAATGGAAAGGCAGAACAAGATAACTAACACAAGGCAAAGCAACAAACAGAAAAGGCAAGAAGCCACAACTCGACCAAAAGGAAACAACCAGGAAAGGCAAGTCATATATACAAGCTAGCTAGGTTTTATTATATTATAAAGAATGTATATAGATTTTCATGGAAGCTAAGTCAAAAATGAGCACATGATAACTTATTTACAATATTTATAAGGAAAGTCCCGGAAATTGTTCTCTTTTTTATATATTATAATTAAATGGGTTGGACCCCTACAATAACAGAAATGTGATTTTTTTTTTTTTCTTCAATCTATCATAGATCTTGTCTCTCTTTATAAATAAAAAATTATTGTGTATCATTCGATGTAAATATAAAATAAAAGCATTTAACTATATTTCAACATCCTATACATGATTTCTTTTTCTTTGATTTGGAACATATGAATGTTAGGTATCTTATACAATATCTAAAATTAATAATATTATCAATCACTCTTGACTCTGACGTCCCTTGCATACAAATAATTAATATAGCAAAAGTCTCTAACTAATTTTTTTAAATAGTAAGAATCTATAAGTTAATATATATATATATATATATATATATATATATTTGATCAAACAACTTTGTTCAAATATGTACACATAGAATCTATTTATCGGTAATATATATTTTTTGAAAGCCAACTTTATTCACAGGCAAAAGCCAAACACACCAACAAGAACACATAGAAGGGAGAAAACTCAACCCCATACCAACAGCCTCAAACCCTTGCGACAAGGGCACACAAATCGGATCCCTGTCGCACGAATTTGACAAGGAAACAAGAAAAAGAAAACAGAAGCAGAAAGAAAGAAGAAACAACACCATATTGAACAAAGCTCCGGCCCCTACATGCAAACAGAATAGAACCAACCCGAAACCCAAAAACAAGAACCCAGAATCTGTCTTAGCCACAACAAAAAATGGTGCAGCACAACCACAAACGCTCGGCAACAGCCGACCCATAGACCCACACCCTTAATCAAGATAAACTCCACTTCTCCTCCTTCTCTTCCCCATTTGCACCTTTTTTTGCCAACATGTCTGCGAAAGAATTGAAATCCCTGGAGTAGAACTCAACACTAACCTATCTCAACCTACCCAATATGTTTCGAATATCCAAGATCAGCTGCATAAAGTTCCAGCTTCCCACAACACTGATGTTAACCCACGACACCGCGGTCTTGGAATCGCTGACAATCACTATACACTTATCCTTCACTTTAGGCCTAGACAAACAAAGATTGCAAGCTATGGCAATAGCACTTATCTCAGCTGCTATGATGTCTTGGCAGCCAACATTTTCTGAGAAAATACATAGAACCTTGCCATTACTATCCCTCAACACACCCCCTATTTCTACTTGGCCATTCAAAGCCCGAAAAGATCTATCAACATTAAATTTCAAAATATCCGGAGCCGAAGGGATCCAGTCTTTAACTCTTTTACGTTTCACCTTTTTCCTATCAACACATCTATCCACAATGTTTAAAAGAATGATTGTAACTGGGTCATTGGAACCCTTTCCAATGTTCTTAAACCACCATGCAATCCGGAATCTCACCATATCCATTGCTTGATGCAGATGAATCTCAACGTTTATGAAAACCTTCTCATTCCTAGCCTCCCAGATAGTCCACACAATAGCAAAAAGCATAGAGCACCACACTCTTCCCGAATCCCTCTTAGGGCACAGGTCATACCACTCAATCCACCATTACTTCACAGTTTTCTGAAAACAACAACTAATAGTCCACCACCACATACCTCCAAACCAAAGCCTCCATGCCCATTTACATTGTAAGAAAAGGTGGTCAATGGATTCATCAAACTCCCCACACATATGACACTCCAAGTTATTCTCCACATTTATACCAAAACGATTCAACACCTCCCTAACCAAAACTCTACCATGCATAAGTTGCCAAACAAAGATCTCAATCTTCGACGGAACAACACTTTTCCAAATGCTTTTGAAACCCATCTCGTCCCCAGTAGTCCCCACCTTTAAATTCTTCCAAACTGACTTGATAGAAAACTGACCATCCAAACTCAACGACCACCATATAGTATCCGTTAGGGACTCCCGTAACATTAGGCTAGCAAGCTTATTCATAAAAGGCTCACATTGCTTTAGTTCCCAATTGAAACATGGCCTTCTCAAAGAGATATTCCAACACCACTTACTTTCGTTCCAATCTCCTAAATCTTTCACACACCCATTTTTGTTAGAAGCTAGAGAAAATATCCTAGGAAAAGCCTCCTTCAACCTTATTCCACCGATCCTAACGTCATCCCACAACCTAGCTCTATCACCCCTCCCCACAATCACCAAAACCCATCCTCCAGCACCTTAGATATAGCCAAACCCTGCTGTAATAAATTGTAAACAACTTTTGTAAAATAAGACCCCAAAGAACCCCCATTCCAATCCCATCTCAACAAATTCACATGAACTCTATACTTGTCACAGATAACCCTTTTCCAAAGAGACGAATCCTCCCTCCCAAATCTCCACATCCACTTCGCTAGAAGACCTTTATTTTTGTCCAACATGGATCCAATACCTAGACCACATTTATCCTTACTCTTGCACAAAGTCTCCCATTTAATGGCGTGCAACTTTCGCTTCTGAATACCGTCACCCCAAAAAAAAATCTTGTTGCAACCTTTCGATTCTTTTAGCCACACTAATTGGCATCTTAAAGACCGACATAAAGTAAATTGGGATGTTAGACATCACTGCTTTAATAAGCACAACTCTACCGCCCTTATTCAAAAAACTCCTCTTCCAAGGCCCCAACCTCTTTTCAATTCGGTGCACCAGTTCGTTCCAAAACAAATTTGAAACAGGCCGTCCCCCAAGCGGAAGGCCTAGATAAGAAATAGGAAGCGAACATTTGGCGCATTTAAATCTTGCGGCCCAATTCACCTCCCTCACTCCGCAATCTCCCACATGAACAACACAAGACTTGCTAAAATTGATTTTTAGACTAGAGGCCACCTCAAAACACCTCAAGATTCTTTGCATTAATCAGATACTCCTCTCTCGGCTGAAGGAAAATAATGGTATCATTTGCATATTGTAAGTGTGACACTTGGATACCCTCTAGCCCGAACTGAACACCTTTTATCAACTCCATCTCTTCCGTTTTTTTTAACAAAGCACGCAGCCCCTCAACCGCCAAGTTGAATAAAAAGGGGGACAGAGGATCCCCTTGGCGAAGACCCCTTTCCAACCCATAGCGGCTAAGAAACATCGAGGTAAGCGCTTTGTCTCTTCTAAATCTTCTATTTATCCATTCATAGGAAAAGTAGAAATTGCCAGGGAAAGTCAGACCCGGGTCTAAAGTCGAAAAAAGGATAGTGGTGTTGAATTTAGAAGAAGAAATCTCAAATGTGATAGAAAATAGGGTAGCTAAGAGGTTAGAGAAGAAGCTGAGGTTGAGGGGTTGGGATGATGGCAACAATAGATGGGTCATGGATGGTGGTAATGTAGAGGGTTCTAGAGGAACCACTTGGAACACATAAGAAAAGGTTACCAAAGTGTTGGACACCGGGGCAATGCTCGGATTCGATTATAATGGTCAAGAAGAAGAAATAGTAAAGTTTGTTTCTATGAGGGAAAATGAGGATGATGACAGAGCAGCAGTGTAATGTTGGTTTCAGTTGGGTGAGGGCTTTTGTATTTTTTATGTTAGCCTTAACTTAGAATGTCATAGGTTTGGGTAAGTCGGTGAAACGCAGAAGGATTAGGAAACTGTTGATGTATAATAAGCTGGTTGTGTGTTTATTTCAAGAAACCAAGCTGGGGGTGGTCGATAGTAGGATTTTCAGAGATTTGGGGGGTAATTTTCTTTTGAGAGGTATTAGTGTGGAGGCAGAAGAGTCTGCTGGAGGTCTTATTTCAATGTGGAACGAGGAGTTGGTGACAATTGAGGACTGTATTTTGTGCAAGTGGTGTATCATTATGGTAGGGGTTTTAATCAAAATTAAGAAGGAGGTAGTGTTGTTCAACATTGATGGGCCAAACTCGGAAAGGGAGAGAAGATAATTATGAGGTTATATTCTCAATGTGCAGCAGTCTTTTAGTTGCCCATGGATTATGAGAGGGGATTTTAACACTGTGCTCAATGAGGTGGAGAGAAAAGGGAGTGTTTTTATCAAATGGTCGGCAAGAGCTTTCAAGAATTTCATCATGCAAGCGAATGTGATGGATATCCCTATGAGGAGGAGGGGGGGGAGGGGGGGGGGGGGGGGGGGGGGGGGGTTCACGTGGTCTAATAATAGAGTTGGAGGTGTTTGGGCTAAGTTGGATAGATTTTTGGTGTCTCCTATTTCTCTTTCGTGGTTCAAAGATTTAGAACAATATAAATTGTCGAGATTATTGTCAGAGCATAATGCAATTTCCTTGATGTTGTCAAATTATAATTAGGGTCCTAGACCATTTAAATTTAACAATTTATGGTTAGAAGACAAGGTTCTAATGGGTGAGATCAAGAGGGATTGGAACCGTACTGTGCATAAGGGAAGCAGCAGTGAGTTCTACACTCCAAGTTGTGTAGTGCTAGGGGTAAAATCAAGAGGTGGGCTGCTTCTAGAGTTTTTAATAGGGATACTACCAAATTGTTAGAGGCAAATTTGTGCAAATTAGATGAAAGTGCAGCTGTCAACAGATGGACGGAAAAGATGAGATAGGATAGACTGGAGAATATTTTGGAGTTATGGAAGAATCTGAAACGAGAAGATCAATACTAGGTAATCCTTGAGGGTGAAATGGCTTTTAGATGGTGATAGAAACAATTTTATTGATAACATTTCTTTTGAGGGGGAGATAACAATAGAACCTTCAAAGGTTAGTAGAGATGTTGCAGATTTTTTTGAAAGTGGGTATAAGAATGTGAAGTGGCAGAGGCCGAAAATTACCGGTCTCCCTCTTAAGGCTCTCTTTATGGAAGAGCGGGATTTTTAGGAAGAACCTTTTACGGAAGAAGAGGTTGGGGAAGCTCTCAGGAGCTGTGATGGGAATAAGGCTCCTGGTCCGGACGGTTTCAATCTCAGCTTTATCAAAGATAATTGGTCTGTAATCAAAGAAGATTTTATGAATTTTATGGTAGAGTTTCACTGTAATGGCGTAATAGTAAAGGACCTTAATAGGTCTTTCATAGCTCTAATATCGAAATGTGTTAGCCCGAAGACGATGAATGATGTTAGACCAATAAGCTTAGTGGGTTCCTTGTATAAAATTTTGGCTAAAGTTTTGGCAAATAGGATTAGAAAGGTTATTGAGTCAGTGGTGAGAGAGACGATAATGGCCTTTGTGAGGAATCGACACATCTTGGATGGTTTTGTCACCAGTGGAAAAGAAGTAAAAAGGGAGGTCTCTTGGTGAAAATCGATTTTGAAAAGGCGTATGACAGTTTGGGCCATTCTTTTTTGGATAACATTATGTGTGATATGGGGTTTGGGAGGAAGTGGAGGCATTGGATGACGTGTTGTATCTCTTCCCATAGGCTTCAGTAATATTTGTTAATTCACTCTTAGCTTAAGTGGTGTCACATCCTCATCCGATACATGTGAGTAAAGCGGGTTTAAGTCCCACCATGCATGTGCATTTATCAACATGTGTGGAGAGTAATTTTCTTCTCATATTATGGAATTAGATATCTAATCCGCTTACATGCATGTAGTGATTGATATTGACAGGTGAGCATCCCTAACCCAATACACTAAATATTACACCAACTTGTTATAAAATGAGCATCTTTCTTATATCAATTTTTTTTTTCCACTCCAATATATCCACACCAAATTTTATACCAAAAGAGCATCTTTAAAGAATATTCTTCCAATAAATATTTATACAATACCAATTAATTTCTATTAGTTAACTTATACAATATTCAATATTTTTATTGACATAAAATATATATCAAAGTGGGTATCATTTTAAAGATCTCAAAGAAATCTTTCCAACGATATATTTTTTGGGAATACAGATTGTTATAGTTAAGTATAAAAAGATTAAATTAATAATTTTAATAAATATTAATTATTGATGTGACATTTTAAAAAAACAAAAAACAAAAACAAAAACAAAAAGAGGGTTTTGTGTAGCACTACTGTAGCTACAGTGTACACCAGATTTGGTGAGCACGGTAGCTCCACTAAAATTAATTGGTGAGTTTGGTGTGTTGGTTGGAGAGGGTTTTTTTGGTGTGTTTGGTGTATTTAGTGTTTTTAGTGTGTTAATTGGAGATGCTATAACAAACTCTTGACTCGTTTGGTGTTAGATTTCAAAATATAATATTTTGAGATTATAGTATTAGAAAACCCACATGTTAAGCTAGAAAAGATAAAAAATTGAGAATGAATCACATTTTGCAAAGATAAAATGTACAAAAATGATATATACTATGTATGGAAATTTAACATAGGGTCGAGCTATCTTGTCGAATGTCTACTATACTATAATATTATAAAGGAAAAAAGAAAATACAAATTTTCGTGAATTATTTTGATAGTAGAAGTGCACAAACACATGTACATAAGTGTGAATAAAAACAACATGTGCCTGTGTGCCAACCAACGGTTTGACATTTTTGTTTGATTATTAAGCTTAGAGAAATACAATGCAATTATGCAAACCTGTATTATGAAGTCTTAAGGAGAGATTAATCTTAGTTTTCCAACACATATATGAACTCTTATTTGAGAGACTAACCTTAGTTTTCCAACACATATAGTCCTTAATCTTCAACTTTGTCTGCCACTATTCCGTTAACAATGATTGGTCTACGAGTGAATTTAGTTGGTAAAATATTCCGTTATTATATCAAATCTTTCGGATTAAATCTTGTTCGCGACTGCGATGCTTAGTTTAAAGGTTGGTAGGTGAAAATGGAGGTAAAATAAACATATAAAGAGGGTGATTTGGCCAAATTATAATTCAATATTTGGGTTTTCAAAATAACAATAAATGAAAAAGGAAATAAGATATTACAAATTCTAATCGAACTTTTTATTTGCTAAATTTATAGTTCAACCCACTTTAATGACCCTAATTATTCTTATAATTTGATAAGATGATTATGTATGGATGACTTTCTTCTAAGTCCAACCCAGCTGTGATTTACAAAATTAATTTAAGTGACTTTGTATCCTCTTCCGGTCTAGCCTTTCTGTTGGGTTGTTATGTAAGAGTAATTGAGTTTGAATGAAATAGTTGACTGAAAGAATATTTTTTACAAATCGATCATGTAATATTTTTTATGCTTAGCTTGTCACTTGATTTTAAAAACTCAAAAAGCCAGATCAGCTGAAAATCTGAACTCAATTAAAGTAGTTGAATATATCTTGGGAAAGGTTGGAAATTAATGCTGTTAAAAATAAGATACTAAAATACATAAGAATACTTTGAAATGTGCGTTGTATTAACTATTAACAGACAAAAAGGAGGAAAATGAAGAAAACGTTTATATTTCTAATATTTAAACCATATTATGTCGGACCTGGATCCTCTCATTGGTCCTTGTTTTTCCTTGACATTTTTTAGGAGTAATTAAAATATCAAGTTGTATGAGAGAGAAAAAAGTAATCAAATCTTGACCTTATATTTTTATTTTACTTATGTGTCATTAGATTATGAAAAATCAAGGAAAAACAAGACAATGAGAGGATCTTGATCCTATTGTGTCATGGTATTATTGCATATGCATTGAATGACCTTTAGAATAATTAAAATGTGGAAACGATGAGACCAGTACCTCTAGTTGAAATTTTAAAAGTTGTCGAAGTTTAGAAAAAATTCTTATTGATTTCATCATGAAGTATTATTTCTTATTGATGTTTTTGTTTGTTTGTTATTTTTTTCGTGCCAAAAAACGGCCATTATATATAGCACCATAGTTCACATGTTCGAGAAATTTGTATCAGCTTTACCTTAATTTCTTAGAGCTTCTCCAGCCCACTGTTATACCCCACGCCATCTCCAATTTGCAGCTAAATTCCTCTCCAACCCACTACTATTCCCTACGCCATCTGTGAACAGTATTGGCTGGGTAAACAGTGTCACATAATACTAAATTCCTCTCCAACCCACTACTATTCCCTACGCCATCTGTGAACAGTATTGGCTGGGTGAACAGTATCATATAATATATTGCATGACACTATTCACCCAGCCAACACTGTTTATATACACAATTTTGTTTTTTTTAATTAGAACTTAGGTTTTGATTGATTGGAAATTAGCATTTGTTGACAAATAATAATAAAAAAAGAAGGAAGGAGAATATTCAAGAGAATATTATTTATAGAGTAAAATTTGGTGCAATGAATTGAAGATGAAATAGTAAAATAGTGTGACTGTTGAAGTATTTTAATGCAGAAGTTGCACCAAATCCACTATTCGGGTTGGAGTTGCTCTTGGTTTGACCAGTTAACTCCTCAAATGAGGACATGCAATGCTACTTGGTTTTCCAGGCTTGTTTCAGAATGAATCAATCCGATTTAGGGATGGCAAAATTATCTGTAAATACGTATATCAGTAAAAATCCGCTCTATTTAAAATATAGATGGATACTATTATTTTAGGGACGAAACGGGGATTGATACTATTATTTCAAGGACGGAACAGGGATAAATATTATTCTAATATCTATTTTATTTTCATGGATGATGTACATGGGCCCAAAGGGGCCATGGCCCCCGCCAAAGAAAAAAAACATCAAAAGTTTTAAGTTTCAATAATTTTTATAATATATTATATGTTCAAAAGTTAGTGGGTGGGCCCCTATAGCTGTGAATCTTGTTTTTTCAACACACAAACAAATACTGTGAAGTCTGAATTTTGTTATATTCTTTTTTATGTTCCGTAATTTTTTTTTTTTCATAACCGTGTATACGTTGAGCAGGTAGGTTACTTTTAAATAAAAAATATTATTATTATAATAAATAAAAGTCTAATTTTATGTTTTCCTTTTTAACTTAGAAAAGAAAATATATTCCTCTTAAAATTTGGTTTCCTAGATATCATGAACTAGTTTAACCTATATATATACTTCTTTATTTCTTTTCAGTTTTTCACTAGAGCAATTTTATTCCTACCACTACAATTGAATTCTTTTTATTCTTCAGTTCATCTATCAGAATAATTTCGGGTATGAGAATACAAATTACTAAATATTTTAAGTTTTTTTTTTTTTTTTAATATATTTGTTATTTTCTTAGGTTATTATTTACTTAGGCAATATAAATATTCCAGATATGAATGCCTATGTTGTAAGACGAGGTCGAGCTTGCCAACAACAAAAAAATTATACAATTGAACAGTATTACCGAGTAGATATATTTTATACTGCAATTGATTCTCATTTACAAGAATTAAATAATCGCTTCAGTGAGGCAATTGAGTTACTAATTCTTAGTATAGCTTTGGAACCTCGCGAAGGATATAAGTCTTTCAGAATTGATGATATTTGCAAATTGGTAAATAAGTTTTATCCACATGACTTCACTGATCATGAGAAGTTGCAATTGAAAATGCAACTTCAACATTATGAATATAATGTAGTTCAACATTTAAAATTCAAAACTTTGTCAAATCTTTCTTCCTTGTGTTAATGGTTAGTAAGGACTAGAAGATCAACAATGTACCCACTTGTTCACAGAATTATTGTGTTTGTGCTAACTCTTCCGGTGTCAACTGCAACTACTGAAAGGTCATTTTCAACTATGCGTATTGTCAAAACTAGTCGCAACAAGATGGAAGATGACTTTCTTACAAACTCCTTAATCCTATATATTGAAAGGGAAATCACAGAGAAACTTAATATAAATTCAATTATAGATGATTTTAGAAATTTAAAAGAGCGACGGGTTCCATTTTGATTTATAAAGCTGGTGTCTTTTTTATTATTAATTTATTTGTTTTACCATTACATATGAGACTTGACGCTATTAAAAATATATTTTTTTTTAACTTAGCATGTAAATATTAGTATATTTGTCCTTTGTCTTGGCCCCCCCAAATCTGTAATCCTGGCTTCGCCCCTATTTTCGGGGATGATGATGGATATTATCTATGGTTATCCATCCCTATTCGGATCCATTATAGATTTTAATATTTTAAAAATATAAAAATATATTATGTAATTATTAATTATAATTATATAAGTTATTATTAATTTTTATATTTGAACTTTATTAGATGTATTTGTTTCTCTTTAAACATGATAAAATGTACTATTATATATGTTAGTTAGAATTTTTCTTGTAAACTATAAAAATTTAAAGTTCTTTCATTAGATACGAATATAAACGGAGTGGAGATAGATATCTCTATCTTAATTAGTGGATTATCCGAATCCGCTCCGCTCACTTATAAATGGGGATGGATGCGAGGATGGAGATATATATTTCAAACGGATACAGGGATGGATATTGGGGTATCCATACCCAATCTGATGCATTGCCAACCCTAATCTAATTAGGTTATCAGAAAACAAGCCAAATTTCAATATAATTGTAATTTATGATGTTAATCAAGTTAGAACTTGATTTCCTTGTACAAATTATAATAGGTACGTAATCTGAATTTTATAGGATTTATCAAGTTGAATTTCAACACATCGAAAACACCCACCAATTAAAAAAAAAAAAATAGTTGA
Organism: Acer negundo; assembly: GCA_035582765.1. NCBI lineage: Eukaryota > Viridiplantae > Streptophyta > Magnoliopsida > Sapindales > Sapindaceae > Acer > Acer negundo. Next base: position 24,809,781 of record CM069235.1, on the reverse strand, counting down.
AATAATAAAATAAATAAATAAATAAAATGGTAAGCCAAATGGCCAAAAATAAAAGGCCGGCAAAAGGACGGGGTAAAAATAAAAGATCGAAATGCCACTTTGACTTTAAAAGATCGAATGGCCACTTCGACCAAAAAATAAAAAATAAAAGGATGAAAGACTATTTCAATCAAAAAGATTATTCTTCCATTATTAACGATAATGGTAATTAATCTAGGGGGTTGATGCAGCGGAAAATTCAACACAACAACAATTGATAAAAGAAAGGATAAACGATTTGGATCCGTTGATTCCCGTACGAATACCGGAAACAAACCCTACCAACGCTCCATTGATTCACGCACGAATACCGGATTATTAGGCTTCAAATACGATAATCGACTTCGCGCACGAAAGATAATGTAATTGGATAGTTGAGAAACATCTCTGAATTTTATTTAATCAAAAGCTCTCTTTCAAACCCTAATACAATCTACTTAAATAGAATTGCAAAACTTAACTAAAAAGAAAATCCTAAACAAAAGGAAAATAATCCTAAATGAAAAAGAAATCAAATCTCCTAAAAATTAAAAGAATCCTAAAACATTAAAATCCTATCTAAAAAGGAAATTGGATTTGATTTAAAAATCAAATCATAAAATAATTAATAACCTAATTACATATAAACTAAAAGGAAATAAAATAACATGTATTAATTACAAGAATATTTTTAAAATAAAAAGTCTTCAAGAAAATCTCCAATAATATCTCCTGCATCAGGGGTGTATTCAATTAGGATTCTTAAAGACATTTAAAGACATTATAAATTCTGGTGTATTTAATTAGGACATTTAAGGACTTTAAAAGAGTCTATATTAATCTAGTGATATTCAATTTAGATTTCTATGGACTTTTAAAGAATCCTTCCAAATCCGAGTCTATTGAATTGAGACTTTAAAAATATCTATAAGAATCAAGGTATATTCAATTAAGACTAGATTTTAAAGGATTTTCTTAGGCCATGGATTTTGGTGGATTTTGGTGGACTTGATGGTGATATATATATAAATATCAAATGTTATAACATGTCCGACCTTCTCCCCAAAGATTTTGATGGACTTTGCTCTCTCTCTCAAAACAGAAATGTGTTGCTTCTTCTCACTTCTTCTTTGCTCAAATAATCCTGATTGATAATCTTCTCTTGCTGATTTTTCAATTGCAATACACCACCAATGTGATCATCATCAACATCATCTCCTTGATGCATAAACAAATTGTTAAAATCCCTAAGAAAATAACACAGTGCATAGTCAAAAGTGTGTACCCAGAAGACGCCTAAGTATCAACATACGAATTTCAATTACTTAAAATAAATAAATAAATAAATAAAAAATAAAAAAAATTGACATCACCAGCGTGGTCATCATCAACATCATCTCCTTGATGCATAAACAAATTGATAAAATCCCTAAGAAAATAACACAGTGCATAGTCAAAAGTGTGTACCTAGAAGACGCCCAAGTCCCAACATACGAATTTCAATTACTTAAAAAAAAAAAATTAAAATGGACACCACCAGCGTGGTCCTCATCAACATCATCTTCTCGATGCATAAACAAATAGTTAAAATCTCCAAGAAAATAACATAGTGCATAGTCAAAAGTGTGTACCCAGAATACACCAACCCCGTAGATAGTGTCGATGAGAATAAATTCACATCCAAATGTCAATGTCCTCGTGATCTCTTCAAATTCCCTTACCACTAATTTGTAAATTAATTTTATATTCAGTATTAATGGGTTTGTTGAACTGCATTATGAGTTTTATCAACAACAAAAAAAAAAATGTAATAATTTAGGCTTTTTAACATATAAATATATATATGGGGTAATATACAAACCTATTTGTCTTTTTAACACATAACATCTCTTGGATTTTGATTCAAATGTCGATAAATAGGTTTGCATATAACCTTATGTAAGGGCCTAAGGGGTAGCTTTCTTGAAAATGGAAAATAATAAAGACTAATGCAATCGCTTGAGCATGCTCCCAAATTTATGGTGGAGAGTGCAGTACAAGAATAACTGCTATTCATGATAGTTAAAAACCGTTATGAAAGGGTTTTAATGACGTTTTTGTATGTGTTGTTAAAGGCACTGTAATAAAAAGTTTATCACGGTTTTTTAGTTTATGACGGTTTTTCAAAACCGTCATAAATCAATAATAGTTTTTGTCCATGATATATTCTTGACGATTTACAAACGTTATTATTCTATAATGACATAAAACCAACATTGACAATTGACTTCCAAATACCTATTAAGAAGAGATTATATATATATATAGTACGAGGAGATCCAGCTATATTTTTGGTGAATCTATAATAGTAAAGATCTCATTTACTAGAAAAGAAAGTGATTCTAGGAATCAAATTAATTCTTTTGCTTTTTGACCCACAATCAATGCTTAATTCCTTAATTATTTGATCATATTGATGTTGTGTAATTTATTACCTTCCTATCATTAAAATCACATCAATATATATTTTTTCTATATCTGCACATTTTGTATAAATTTTCAATTGTAATATCAATGAAATAAAATCAATAATATTTTATTACTTGGTCTTTGTACAGATAAAATAAAAAAACTACAAATATAATAATCAAAATATACAAAACTTTATCACAAAAATTAACCCTAAAAGACAAACTACTCTACTCAAAAACTATTTACAAGTATGTATAAAATTTCTTTGTTCATCTTCCTCAAGGCTTCCTTTTGAATAGACAACTGTATAGTATGAGAAATAATATAAGTTAAATTTGAATAACGATTTATTGACCAAAAAAAAAAAAAAAAACTCTCAAACTATATTATAACATCAAATCACAATTTAAACTTTTTTTTAACAATAAATTAAAAGATTGATATCAAATAAAGGGAGACCAAAACGAAAAATTAACGAACCTCTTGTTCATGTTGTTATCAACTTTCTCGTTGAAAATAGAGAACACGATCTTCTGTTTTCCATAAACATTAAACATTCAAGTTCAAAAAACAAAAAATGTGTTGAAGAAATTCATTGTTCGCTATCAGAGACTATAGCAAATTCACAACCTATACATAAAAAAATAATTGATAAAAAATAAATAAATACATAAAAAAAAAATAAAAAATTAAGCACTCACCATTGCAAGAATCTTATTTTTTATTTTCTTTTTGTGTAAAAACAGAAGAGTGCAAGTCAGAGATGAGAGGAAAAAAAAAGTGGGATAAGGGAGAAAGTGACAGCTATGGTGAGAAAGTAGGTAGATATTAGCCTAAAGATATAATGTGGACAAACCTATGATTTTAACTCGTTCACTTATTTTAGTGACACATAAAAAGTTATACCAAATAAAGTAATTTTAAAAACTCAAAATGACATATTTATGGTCTTAAAAAACAATTGACAGAATTTTTTTTTTTAAAAAAAAATTTCTTCTTTTTAAAAAAAAAAAAAATTAATATGTTGTAATATTTCAATATAAGTTATTAATATTTCACAACAAAAAAGAGATTGTATGACCGCTTGTACTTTATTGATTTTATTTTGCATCATAAAGTATTACGGGATACAAATTTGAGAGATTAAGAATTTAAAATTATTGTTTAGTATAATTCTATAAATAAAAGAAGCATCTTTCTTTATCACACTAAAAAAATAATGTGATTATTACGCATAAAAAAATGTGATAAGTTGATTACGGTTAATTAAATTCGTGATAACTTGATCACGGTTATAAAAACGTGTGATAAGTTGATCATGATTAATAAAAATTGTGATCCAATTATGACATATTTTAAAAAAACCGTGATACTTTTATGTCGATTTTAAAGTACGTCATTGACATATGACGGATTAAAAAGATTATTATAACTTGATCACAGTTGATAAAAACTGTGATAAAAGCCTATTTTCCTTGTAGTGGCGATCATGGATTTTGATAGGGGTGGAAAGATCCAATACGATCCAATACAATCCATTGGATCAGATCTAGGGAGGTGATTGGATCAGATTGGATCCTAAATTCTTAAATTTATTGGATCGGATTAGATCTTGGATTTCCGTTTGAAAATCCATCGAATCCGCCAATCCGCCTAAAATATTATGTCTTATTTCTAATGATTAAAGTCATAACGCATGCATGCTACCATCTGACCTACATATACTAATTATATTGAATAAGTATATTGATGACATGATACGTGATAAACTCGTCCTATATATTCAAACATTTAAAAAAAAAAATGTATGATAATCAATCAACATTTATTTGCTTAAAAATGATGGTTTTTAATTAAATTCATAAATGAATGCATAGACGTATGTTATTAAATCATTATATAGATAATGTGATACATTTGTCTTATTGAAACATAATACATGACAAAAAAAAAAAAAAAAAAAAAAAAAAAAAAAATAAGGAAGCTGTAAGCAAAGTCCAAATGGAGAACTAAAAAGGGAAATAATTGATTAAGGAGGTGAAAAGTAATAGAAAAGAAAATGAAAAAAGCAGAGATTATTGTTAGTTCTACAAATTGTATTATTGAATCATATTGGTTTAGTGTAGATATTGTGTTATTAGGTCATATTGTGGTATAATTCTCCATTTATAATATAAGTTAGAGATAACAAATCCATGAATGTCCATAGATGTCTAAACAAATTTATAAAAGTCTGAGATAGATGTCTAAATAAATCCATGAAAGTCTGAGATAGATGTCTAAACAAATCAATAAAAATCCGTATGGATTTATAAAAGTCCGTAGAAATCTATGAATATCTATCACTTAAAAAATGTCTTTGAATATCCTCTGATCGCTACAAACCGTCATGCTCGCAATAGCACGAGGTCAAATTGTAGTGCAATGATAGAGTAGGGTATCGTCCCACAGAGACTAAGGGATTTAATGATTACTGGCGTTCGAAGGCACGCATACTATTTGAACAATACAATTGAATAATTTCCAAACATATCACTAAATTAATCTAAAGCTTACTCCCAAATTAAAGTAAAACACACAAGAAAATGAAATTTGTAATACGATAAAATAATGCTAGAATTTAGAATCCACCTCACCCTTCTAATTAAGAATTCGACCCGCTTAATCTCCCAAATTACGCAAGTATATGTTATAGGTTCGTATCCCCTTAACTAACTTCTAATCTCTTTTGAGCAATAGAAATTACACCCAAACATACAAAATATATATGAGTTAATCTAGCTCAGTGGGACACGCACACGACCCCTATAAGCTAGCCTCGCGTATCTCTACCTTACTGATCATACATAATGGATAATTTTGACAAGCATGATAAATGCGTCACCTCTTGGTTCATTCATACAACCAATAAATCAATTACAAGATGATCAATCAAGCAAAAGCATTAAGCATACAAAATATCAATATTGCAACACAAGCATTTTAAGAGAAATTAGGCAAATCTTTACTAAACGATTAAGGGTTTGATATCATCATAACTCTAGCATATATATGTTTAGCTCATATTACATATCAAAGTCATTTGAGATAATAAATAGAAACAAACCATAGCAAATACAAAAGTAAGAGATAAAGTTGCAAGAATTGAACTTAAGTGAAGAACTTCCTCTTTGTAGTTGCTTGGCTTTAATGACTTGGTATTTCTAAGCTTCTTTTGGTGCTCCAAAGTGACAATTGATGATGGGTATGGTGTGTAAGGAAAGGTTATGGAGAGGAGGTGATGGATTTGTGGTTGTTTATGGAGAAAAGATGATGATTGTGGTGAATTTGTATTGAATATATGGAGGATTTGATGATAGGCGTGAATGAAGCTATTTTGAGATTTATAATCTGTGAAGCACCCTTTAAAATAAAGGAGAAAGGATATATATATGTAGGTTAAAGTGGGTCCCAAAAAGTGTGAAAAACAAGTGGTGACAATCATCTCGGGATACGTCTCGCTATTCGCTTTAACGAAATGTACCACGAGATGACTCCTGAAGAGACTCGCGGTACACCATCTTGCCTTACGCGGTTCGCTTTAACAAACCCAACCGCGAAATTTAGCAGTTGATCTTGTATCATATTTTGTGGTACATCTTGCTATTCGCTTTGACGAAACCAACCGCGAAACATGATAGCTGATCAGGTCTTCAAATATCGCTATTTGTCTTGCTATTCGCTTTGACGGCCTGTCTAACAAAAGTTGGCAGTGGATCAGGTCTTTAATTTCGCTATTCGTCTTGCTGTATGCTTTGACTACCTGTCTAACGAAAGTTGTTTTTTCAACCCAAAAGTCTTTTATTTGGCTGGAAAATCCTTGTTATCATACGTAGACTCCTTCTAAACAAAAGTAACCTGCAAACACATTATTTAAACATTAAAACATGGTAATTATCAAAACATAGGAAAATAGGGGATATGCAAAACATATAAATTGACTTATCATCCTTAAGAATGCTAATTGAATACACATCTTAAATTTAGTGTCCAAATGATATGGTATTACTGATTTCTTTATATTATAATTGAATGATTGAAATCCTTGACTTTTAGAGATACCACATCATTTGAACTCTAAATTTGTATAAAGTAGAATTACTTTTTCCATATTTATTGTGATTTCTTTAATTTTTTTTTTTTTTTTGGAAAGATTGTGGTTTCTTTAGATGGTATAAAAGATTGATTGATTGATTGATTGATTGATTTATTTATTTATTTATTTATTTTATATCCTAAACATTCTATTTTTCTTCTAGAATACACATATGTTTGTTTATAGGATTGATCCACGTACCACGATCCGATTGGCATACATTTTGCACCGGTTTAACTACATTATTTTTTGAAGCTAAACTAGGTTAAGATTAAGATTAATTAAGGTATATATATATACACACGGTCATAGTTAGCATATATAGCTCAAGGGCGGCCCTGGGTGGGTCGAAGGGGGGTGACCGCCCTGGATCCGTCATACCTGAGGGTCCTAAATACATGATGTGATTTTTTGTTATAGGTTAAGTTGGAAAAAAAGGTCGAAAAAAAAAATGCTTAAATAATATTTTAAAAAAATTAGAATCTGACCCAATTCGTTTTATTTTAGTACAAAACCTAATTTTTTAAAGTTTTATACTTTCCTATCACCTATTACCTATATATTCTTCATTTCTTCTCCAACCATCAAAGGAAAAGGAAAAAAAAAAAAAAAAAAACCTAGCAATTGAAGACATAAAAATCATGAATTTTTTAATTTTTATTTTTATTTTAGGATAAAATTGGGATGATTTTATTGGTATATGACCCATTTTTTAGATTTCACCTAAGGGTCTCGGAATAGTCATGACCAGTACAGAACGGGTTCAAAAATTTATTGTCACTATTTGGAGGGACTTTTGTGAGAATGTCACTGGTTTAGTAATGTAAGTTTAAAAGGCACCTATTTAGGTGACCAGACAAAAATACCCTCATTCTTGTCAGTTTGCGTCTGAAGAGAAAAAAGTTGAGAGAGAGAGAACAGTGGAAAGAGAGACCAAGAAATCCGGTACTAAATCTGACGGGAAACCTGCCGGCGGTGGCGATACAGTCTTGAAATCGACGAGAAGGTGATATGATTTTCTGACGCGTTTTTGTTGTTGAAACTTTTATTTGCGTTTGATGTTGGATGTTCGTTTGATTTGATTTGTTGTTGATTAGGTTTGTTTGATTAGGTTAGGGTTTAAATTTATGAAAAAATTCTGTTGAACACGATGAAGTTCTGGGTTTTCAAGCCTTTTCCGAGCTTTTCACATGTAATCCGAGCCTTTTCCGAGCTTTTCACATGTAATCCGAGCCTTTTCCGAGCATTTTGATTAGGTTTCTGCTATCTGAATATCCGAGCCTTTCACAGTGGCTCCTTTTTAAGGAATATGAATAAGTTTCTAGAATTAGAATCTCCGAGCCTTTTCATATAGTTTCCGAGCCTTTTAATATATTGTCCGAGCCTTTTAATATATTTTCCTGTTCTTTCTTGCTATATTGTCCGAGCTCTCTTCTACATGTTGTCCGAGCCTTTTATAGTTTCCAGCTCTTCTGTTGTGGCTTCCGAGCCTTTCTACATGGGCATCCAGCCTTTTCATATAGTGTCCGAGCCTTTTCATATAGTTTCCGAGCCTTTTCATATAGTTTCCGAGCCTTTTCATATATTGTCCGTTCCTTTTCATATGTCCGAGCCTTTTCATATAGTTTCCGAGCCTTTCCATATAGTGTCCGAGCCTTTTCATATAGTTTCCGAGCCTTTCCATATAGTGTCCGAGCCTTTTCATATAGTTTCCGAGCCTTTCCATATAGTGCCCGAGCCTTTTCATATAGTTTTCGAGCATTTTCATATAGTGTCCGAGACTTTTCATTTAGTGTCCGAAACCTTTCATTTTTATATTATTTATTTTATTTAACTAGATATATTTTTTTTATGTCAATATGCAGATGAGGAATCAACTAAAAGATTCGCTTAAAACTCCAGAGAAAGAAAGGTATTCGGGGAAAATAACTCGACATGACCATTTTGATGACCTTACAGATATCGACAACACACTTAACAAGGTACCTGAACATCTTGCGGTCAAAGAACGACGTCGGTATACTGAGTCGTGTTTTGGACACCTCCTTCGGATGGATCATGGGATGAAGTTTTCAGCTGGCATTGTACATCGGTTGCTTATTCGCGAGTTGCATCACGATGGGCCTGAAGATGAGATGAGATTTTTGTTAGGAAGGCATTCGGTCCGGTTCTCAAAGGTTGAGTTTTGTCTAATCACCGGATTGAAGTTCGGAGAACTTCCTGACACGTCGACCTATGATATGGTAGAGAATGGCATACACCAGCGGTACTTTGAGGGTCGAGATGAGGTCGAGTATGCAGAGCTGAAAGCCGTTTTACGGATTGGTGTTTTTTCTGAGCAGTACGATGCGGTTAAGCTTTGCTTATTGTATATGCTTAACCGGATACTGATGGGGTTGGACGAGAGAGAGAAAGTTCCAGTATGGCAGTTTCGCCTAGTCGAGGACTTGGACGCTTTTGATGCGTTCCCGTGGGGTACACACGTGTATAGGCGGTCTATATACGGTTTCAAGCATGCGTTGGATGGCCGACGTAGGCGGTTTGAACAACGCCAGCGACGAAAGGGCGTTGATGTACACACCACGGAGCATATAACATATATGGGCTAACGCACGCCCTGTTGGTGAGAATTTTGAATTTGTTATTTTTTTCATATGACTTATGTATTGTATTGGATTCTTATCGTTCTTAGCTGTTTTGTAGATATTTGCTTTCGAGGTTATCCCCGAGCTTGGCAACAGCGGATGTGGGAAGCGGAGGGAAATCGATCTCTCCCCCCGAATTCTAAAATGGGAGTTGAGTACGCGACCGAGGGGGAGAAGTTGAATAGCATTTTCCTTGAAAGTGTAAATATCTATATATATATATATATATATTTTATGTTCATAACTATTAGTATGTATACAATTACAATGGTCTAACTGCAATTTCAGATGTTTGCGAGGGTAAAATTGGTGCCGACGGCAACTGAGAGGGCTGAACGGTACTTCGAGGGCATTTCCCAGGGAGGCAGTTTGTATGATGCTGATCTCGGTGATATGCCTGTTCCCGTCTCTGACCCCGAACGATATACAACTGCTGGAACCAGTGACACTGAGGTTCCGTCTTTCGAACCCAGTGATACAAAGGGTTCTGACTCGGACGGTCGTCATATTCGTCTCGCGAGGACTAGGCGGGTTCGATTCACGTTGCCTAGAGAGCCTCGAACTAGAGATGACTCTCGAACTGGAGATGACTCACGAGGAGGCGTTTGAGGGCAAGCAGAGGTACGTATAATTCTTTTTTACCGTATTATTTAATTTCAATCGAGTGAATGGTTTTAGTACTGACAATTTCGAAATCCTTTCAGGACCGTCGGTATACTGAACTAATGGATGCGTTACGCGAGTTACAGGAGGAGGTGCGAAAGAGTAATGAGAAACGAGATCAACAGCATCAGGAGTTGCTAGATTTGATTCGAGGGCTTCAGGGTTCGACGTCGCACGCCCGTACTCGAGGTACACGGTTCGATGACCCACCCTTCGATGACCCACCCTTAGATGACCCAGACGGACACCGAGACTTCAGTCCCAGAGGGAGGACAGGTAGTCATCAGAGTGATCAGCAAGGGCCTGGTGTGACACCACGAGAGGAGGTTACTCGTGGTACTAGTGGTACTGATACAACACCTATGGAGATAGAGGAAGAACCTCAGCAGGTTTTACCAGACCAACCTGTTCATTCTCAAGAACTGGTACAGAGCACCTCCTTACAGCACACCCCTCCGGTCGATCCTGGTGCAGAGCACCCCTTCATTTATTCCACAGAGACAGAGATCCCCAGTCTCAGTGCACCCAAAGAGCTTACACCTGTAGGCGATCGACGGCGACATAGTTCCAATGTACAGCGCACCCCTACAGGCGATACAGGGGGACATAGTCCGTCAACACATCGCACCTCTGGAGGCAATACACGGGAACAGAGTTCCTCCTTACAGCTCAGCCATCCAGTGGATCACATCCTTTCTATGGACCGAATTACCCCACCCCTTCAACGTCAGGATCGGGTTTGCAGGGCAGGTTGGCAGCAGCGGACCCCATACACTGACCCCTGTCGGCCGAAGAGGCCAAGGATTAGGCCACAACCAGCACATGTATGGGCGCCCCACGCATTGATAGATCCTGACCACCTTGCGGCGTACCAAGCCTATAAGAGGAACTCGACTGGGGAATTGTAAGTATAATCGCAGATATTACAAAAATTATTTTGTATTTTGAAACTGCTAAGTAAAATGACTTTCTTATATAACTTCTTCAAAAATTATGCAGGCGTGATGTGGATCTACTCGAGCCAGTTGGTGTCCCCTGGTTCCATCGATTTCAAACCAACACCATGGAGTTGGAGGATACGGTATGGTCCTTACCTGAACATTGTGTATAAGATGTTTCTGAAATAGTAGAATGCTAACAATACAAAATGTTGAAATTGTCAGCATATGGACGCGTACTTGCATATTCTGCGGAAGCGTCAGAGATATTACTCCACTGTTTACGGTCCGAGGATCAACATACAGGATTCACAGTTCTGTGTAAGTGTTTAATTTGTACGACTTTTGAACATCTATTTATGTGTTTCGTACATCTTTTATCTAACGTTTTATAAATTTTCTTTGTACAGTCATGGTTATTGAATGACCGGGAGAGATTGATGGGAAGTGGGGCCGACAAACCCCGCCGCAGTTGGTCTATGTTCAAGCATTAGTGGTCCGCTGAGGACCTTGCAGTGGTACGTGGATTAGTCCCGGCAGGAACCAAACCATGGAACGAAGTTGACGTGGTCAGTGTTTTATTTACATTGTTTGAATTTGAATTTTAAATAAATTTCCCATTGATAACACTTTGTTGAAACACATACAGGTTTTGATTCCTTGCAACCTTGGACGTACGCATTGGGCACTAGCCAGCGTCGACCTCACAACAGGGAGTATTTACCTGATGGACCCGTTCAGACAGAAGGTACCATTTCGCCATAGGAAAACGCAGCTCGCTTGCTTACGATATTTTTTACCGTCGATGCTGCATGCGGTGGACTTTCACGGTCGCAGACGGAGGGGCGATATGACGTATACATTGTAGAATAAGCCCTTTCCACTCAACATTGTGTCTAGAGACCGTGTGCCCCAACAGGATAGAGTGTATGACTGTTTAAAGATCTTATTCTATCCTAATCGGCTTTAATAACATTCAATTCTAACGGTTGTTTATGTGGTGAATTGCAGTGGTAACTGTGGTGCCCATACTTTGAGATTGATAGAGTACCTGGCAGCGAACAGGGATACGTTCGACTGGTCAGAAAACGAAACGGGCACCATCCGAGAGAAGATGGCTGTGGAGGTTTATTGTAACTCAAAGGATTGGTCTTCCAGTTAGTGATTTAGTTGATGTACATAACATTTGAGTAATAAAATGAAATTATTTTTTAAAAAAATTTAGTTGTTTGCAATTAACACTTGAACACACATTTGATATATTGAAATCCATAAACAATACAATGAATTGTAGACACTATAACAAAAGATACAGTATGGCATTAAACGAATAACCAATAAATATATCATAATAGTTCAACATAAAAAAGCATAATAACCAACGGTCTCATTCCACGGTAGAGTCTTTCTCATGGCACGTTTGTTTGTTGTGTCCAATTGAATGATGTTGTGTCCAATTGAATGACAGATGCTGCACTTGCGACGGTATTCATCGGGAACACTTATGCTGGGACCTTCATTAACCATCGGTGGGTTGGAGCATCGCCTGCTATTATGTCCTGATTGTCCACATCTTCTACACGACTGTGTGGTTGTCCTCTCCGAAGACGAGGCATGTCGACCCTCAATCGGGCGACCTGATTGTCTCTTCGACTTTGGATTTAAAACCACCCGAGATGCGATGTCGGATGGCACTACCCATGAAGAAGGATGGCCAACAGGCATAATAGGAACCGAGTATGCATCAATAAGTGTCTCTCTCTTGTAATAGTCCGCACACAGAGATGTGTAATCCAAGTTTCGCTCACTACAACAATGAAAACAATGAGATTCACGAACCCAAATAATATAAATCGTTAACTGTAACATCTCATGTACCTTGCCGCTGCGAGTGCATGAGAACATGGGAAATAGTCCATTTGGAATTTTTTGCATGTGCAAGTCTTCAAGTGTAAGTTAACCGTCCATTGGTTTCCCTTCAATTTGACGGAGAATATGTTCTAGTCAACCGGATTTACGGTCGTATAATTACACTTCTCGACACGTTTTAGGATCACAAGATGTGCTGCGTCGGTCAGTTGATGACGCATGGACCGTGCAGCTGCATGACGATCGTGAAACCACTTTTGTAGCATATTCCTAATGAACTCCGCCAGTGTCATCATTGGCAGTTGCCGTGCGAATTTTAGGCATGAGTTTATGCACTCAGCAACATTTGTGGTCATCAGCCTGTACCTTCTTTGAGGACAGTGTACGCGAGACCACTTGTGTGGACCGGCGGCAATGGCATATTCGAATGCACCCTTGTGCAGCCTATGTAACTCCTTCATGTGCCTGTTATAATTGAATTCACTGTACGTCCTAGCTGTTGAATCCATTATGTCGGCAACATCCTTTCTGTGGAATCGCTTCTTCATATTTTCACTAAAATGCCAGCAACATATGGTATGGGTTGCATAAGGGAACACTTTAGAAATCCCCGCTTCAATGCTTGCATGGCGATCGGAAATGAAAACCAGATCATCTATATGACCAAGGGCACCCCTCAAGCATTCCAAAAACCACTCCCATGAAAGGTTATTTTCTGAGTCACCATACCCAAAAGCAATTGGATACACCTGTTGGTTTCCATCTTGTGCAGTTGCAACAAACATTGTACCCCAAAATCTTCCCTTCAAATGGGTACCATCAACTGCAATCATAAGACGCATACACCTCCGAAAACCTCTAATTGAGGACCCTAACGACATGAAAAAGTACAAAAATGTATCATCGTCTGCGCATTGTAAGTCGGTGATTGTGCCAGGATTTTGCTGTTCCAGAACGTACGCAAACGATGGTAACAATTTGAAACTTTCTTCATACGTTCCATAGGTCAATGACAATGCATATTGCAAGGCATCATGTGCCTTACTGTACATGACTTGGATGCCATACATTGTTTTCATATCGGCGATTATGTCCTTCGGACGCATGAGACGACCATCATGTTGTTGAAGTCTAGGTGCAATGACTTCTCCGATTATGACTGCACTAGCTTGTCGGTGGCGACGGTGAACCTCCTCCAAAGGACAACTGTGCTGGTTGACAAAACTTCTGACTTGGAAGTAAGTCCCTTCATCTCTCCTCACCGCTCTTAATTTCCACGTACAGTCGTCAATGATGCAAACTAGATGTAACGTTGTCTTATTAGACCTTTTCACCTTCCATTCAAAGTTCTCCCGCATTGAAAAAAGGCCAACTAGCCTCTTTAAATCCTTTTTACTCGGGAAAAATTGACCTTTATAAATCATGCATGTAGGTTCTTGCGTTGCCAAGGTGCTGCTTCTACCAATACCAAACGAGTATGAATCTGCTCCGGGAATAACCCACGTTATCGTATTATCAGAATCATATACAGTTATATTATGTCGGACCTCGGAAGTCCTAGGCATATTTGGTACGGTGCAACTAACTCCTTGTACATGTCTTCCTTGTGTTTGAATTTGTGTACGCTCTTCATCCACATTTTCTAGATCATCTACATGTTCATTATTTGCCTCATTATCCACCTCATGGTACTGCTCAATTTGACAACCAAACACATCGCCAAATTGAGGTTCAACTACTTGGTCAACCGCTACCGGTGGGACACCACACATGTTTTCCCCACTTTCGGCGAAACTCCTTTGGGGATATAGTTGGTTGCTACCGCTAAAGGATCCAAATTGTTGGGTATTTTTAGGAGGAGGAATATCATTCCTTATCACATCTCCAGGTGTCCTCTGAGTTAGACTTACACATACTTGAGGGATCACCCGATCTTCCCCTAGCATAAACTGAACATCATCGTTATTTCTTATAAATGTACGACATGTATTGCCAGGAACGATTGATACTGATGCCAGATCAAAATTGAATTTGTTTACATCATACTTCACGATGGTATGCACGATCGCCACCAATTCTTCGTAAGTCATATTCTTTGACACATACATTCCCTAGTTATCAGATCCAACAAAGCTTTGACTTCCGTCGGGTAGTTGCTCCCATTGACCGTTGTAAGATATTACTATTCTAACCCGATTCATGATGCTGTCAAATTAATCAAAACTATTAATTAAAACTCAGGAGTACAAAATATTTTCATAAATTACATTTACAAAGGCTCGGGTGAGGATATTTAAAAGGCTCGGAGAACACTAGCAAAGTCTCGAAGAATACATGAAAGTTTCGAAAAAGATATTTTTGGTCTCGAAAAAGTCTTTAAAAGACTCGATTAGTAATTCAATAAAAAGTCTCGGAGAAGACCTAACAAGGCTCGATTAGTGATTATTTGAAAAGTCTCGGAGATGACTTGAAACGTCTCGGAGAAGACTTGAAAAGGCTCGATTACTAATTTTTGAAAAGTCTCGGAGATGATATGAAAAGGCTCGGAGAAGACATGAAAAGTCTCGGAGAAGACATGAAAAGTCTCGATTGGTTATTTTTGAAAAGTCTCGGAGAAGACATGAAAAAACTCGGAGAAGACTTGAAAATGCTCGAATAGTTATTTTTTAAAAGTCTCGGAGAAGACATGAAAAAGCTCGGAGAAGACTTGAAAATGCTCGAATAGTTATTTTTTATAAGTCTCGGACAAAACTTCAAAAGGCTCGGAGAAGACTTGCAAAGGCTCGGAGAAGACTTGCAAAGGCTCGGACAAGACATGAAAAAGCTCGAATAGTTATTTTTTAAAAGTCTCGGAGAAGACTTGAAAAGTCTCGGAGAAGACATGAAAAAGCTCGGAGAAGACTTGAAAATGCTCGAATAGTTATTTTTTAAAAGTCTCGGACAAAACTTCAAAAGGCTCGGAGAAGACTTGCAAAGGCTCGGACAAGACATGAAAAAGCTCGAATAGTTATGTTTTAAAAGTCTCGGAGAAGACTTGAAAAGTCTCGGAGAAGACATGAAAAAGCTCGGAGAAGACTTGAAAATGCTCGAATAGTTATTTTTTAAAAGTCTCGGACAAAACTTCAAAAGGCTCGGAGAAGACTTGCAAAGGCTCGGACAAGACATGAAAAAGCTCGAATAGTTATTTTTAAAAAATTCTCGGAGAAGACTTGAAAATGCTCGGACAAGACATGAAAAGGCTCGGAGAAGACTTGAAAAGGCTCGGAGAAGACTTGAAAAGGCTAGATTACTGAATTTTGAAAAGTCTCAGAGAAGACTTGAAAATGCTCGAATAGTTATTTTTTAAAAGTCTCGGAGAAGACTTCCAAAGGCTCGAACAAGACATGAAAAAGCTCGGATAAGACTTGAAAAGGCTCGATTAGTGATTTTTGAAAAGTCTCGGAGAAGACATGAAAAAGGTCGGAGAAGACTTGAAAAGGCTCGATTAGTGATTTTTGAAAAGTCTCGGAGAAGACATGAAAAAGCTCGGAGAAGACTTGAAAATGCTCGAATAGTTATTTTATAAAAGTCTCGGACAAAACTTCAAAAGGCTCGGAGAAGACTTGCAAAAGCTCGGACAAGACATGAAAAAGCTCGGAGAAGTCTCGGACAAAACTTCAAAAGGTTCGGAGCAGACATAAAAAGGCTCGGACAACACATGAAAAGGCTCGGACAAGACATGAAAATGCTCGATTAGTGATTTTTAAAAAGGCACGGAAAAAGGTGACAAAGTCTCGGAGATCCACAATTGTCACAATGAAAATATGAACAAATGAAAAGAAGTATTTACACGAAATATTACCTTGTTGTAATGAAGCACGTCCAGTTGTTTTGATCTTGAACTTCTATTTGTATTGAGAGAGAGATAGAGAGAGAGAGTAACCCCGTTATCGTTTTTGTTGGAAGTGTGGAGAGAGAACCAGACAAACACAATAACATAAATGATTATCTAAGGGCAATTTTGGTAGTTCACCATAATAGGTGCCTTTTAAACTTAAGTTATTAAACCGGTCAGAGAGTCACCAAATCAGTTGGAAAAAGTGATACTTTCCACCATTTCCACGTACAGATATAGCTTTATTTTATTACCCACCCACCAAAGAAACCGTCACATTTTCTGTCTCTCTTGACGCTTTCACAAACTTAATTTCAATAAATTTATTGTTTGGGATTAGTGGGTGATTAGATACGGTAATCTTTTTAACTTAAAAGATAAATTATAATCATCGTATAAAATATGTTGTTGAAGGTTGTTAACCTAACCATGATTATTTCCAAAAAAAAAACAACAAAAAAAAAAAAAAAGAAAAAAAACCTAACCACGATTTGATTGCTTACCAATTTTTCCTAGACCCGATTCATTAATTAGTTGGGTCATTGGATTGATCCATATGTCAAAGAAGGGTTAGGGTGAGTTTGATTGGTTTTGAGGGATTTAGATGAAATCATTTTATGGATTGATCCATATTCTGTTGCTGTTCTATGTTTTGTTTATGGGAAAGACTGGTGCAGTTTATAGAAGGGTGTGTAGGGGCTGGCAGAGGCGGTTTTCAAGTGTTTTGGGCTGTTTGTTTTGTGCTTGAAGGCTGTATTTTTGCCTTTCATGAGTTGGTTGCGGTCCTAATGTCGAATTAGTTGGCCGCTTTTCTTTTTTGTTGTTGCCATTTGATGCAGCGGAAAACACAAAGAATATGACCAACGTCAATATTCTTTAAATAACTCTGGAATCCATCAGAAAAAGAGAGAAATATCTTTGAATAATTTTATTGAATGAAAGGTTGTTTGCCCGTAGGCTACAAAACGTCTTAAATACTAAACTCTTAGCCATAATTCTTGTTAAGCAAGGAATTAGGAAAAATGAAAAATTACAAAAAAAATTAGTAAAAACGAAATAGCAAAGGAAACAAATAAAGTTAATTCCCCTAATCAAGGCAGAGTCAACGGTGGTAGCAAAGGAAACAAATAAATCTAATCCCCTTGATTAAAGTAGAGTCAACTGTGGTAGAAAAGGAAACAAATAAATCTAATCCCCCTGATTAAGGAAACAATTAAGACATACATCACGGCGTAGAAATCATTTAGCCTTGAATTTAGGATGGCCCATCAAAGCTATGAAGGACTCTACCACCTGTTCTACATCAGTTCACCCATTCTTTGAAAAGAACTCGACCTCGAGTTCGGTTGAAACATGTGAAAGACAAATAAACAAAGAAGAACCCCTAGTCGTCTTGTGGGAGTGGTAAACCCCTACCGAAAAGTCCCTTCGAAGCACATCCCAAAGCCACAATGGCACTAAAGTAATAGCCCAATGAAATTCCAAAAGAGTCCAAGTTGTCCACCATTGTCGCCGCCTTGTCCCTTTGGTCTCGAAACCATCCATGTCAACTACCATCAAATTAGGGGGCTTGCCTACAAAATAAATATGGAATGGATTAAGAGTGTTAATGAACCCGACAAGATCTTTCTTCACCTCAAATCCATCCCAAACAAAGTCAACATCAACCACCATTTGTTGGGTAAAATTCTCAAAATTTAAAGACATAATGTGATCTTCACTCTCTTCAATTTTAACCTCAACACAATCAACAAGCTCCTCTTGTGTAATATTACCAAAATCAACAATGTTGTCACCCTCGAAAACTTTTTCAATGGAAATTGATTTAGCTTCTAGTTGTGCTTCAACCACGGTTAGATCACAGTCTTCAACTTCTAATATCAGTTGTTCGTCTTCAATTCCTTCGACAGTTTTCACTTCATAAGAAATATCTTCAACTATATTTTCTACAAAACAAAAATCTTCAAAATAATCATCTGGAAGATATTCCTCCTGCATTACTTGTTTCATAACAGGCCATGATTTGATCTTATCCATTCCAAATCTTTTTCGATATTTTTGAAAGTCTTCCCACCAAATTACTGCATCGTTTTTCAAACCAGTTTCTACAAATAAAACTTTCAAACTTTCTTTGGTTTTCTGATAGTCAAAATATTCTTCAACTTCATCCAACCAATTAAGAAATTCTTCAGTTCTCATATGTCCATAAAAAAATCGAAGTCTTGGTTGGTGACGAGGAGGACGTCTTCTGTTAGCAGGTTGGCCTCGGGCAAATCCGTCGGTGCATACCCTGTTAACTGGTTGCCTGTAGTTAGCATTGAGATTCAACCCGGCAAGCATCTCCTGAATTGTTGTCAACTGTTGCCGTCGTTCCTCCAACGCCCCCCACAAGGCCTCTACCCCACGACCATCATCAATAGGGTTTCTGTCTCTCGCTTCATTATTTGACATTGAGATCGGCAAATCCGTGCTCTGATACCAATTGACGCAGCGGAAAACACAAAGAATATGACCAACGTCAATACTCTTTAAATAACTCTAGAGTCCACCAGAAAAAGAGAGAAATATCTCTGAATAATTTTATTGAATGAAAGGTTGTTTGCCCGTAGGCTACAAAACGTCTTAAATACTAAACTCTTAGCCATAATTCTTGTTAAGCAAGGAATTAGGAAAAATGAAAAATTACAAAAAAAATTAGTAAAAACGAAATAGAAAAGGAAACAAATAAAGTTAATTCCCCTAATCAAGGCAGAGTCAACAATGGTAGTAAAGGAAACAAATAAATCTAATCCCCTTGATTATGGTAGAGTCAACTATGGTAGAAAAGGAAACAAATAAATCTAATTCCCCTGATTAAGGAAACAATTAAGGCATACATCACAGCGTAGAAATCATTTAACCTTAAATTTAGGATGGTCCATCAAAACTATGAAAGACTACCAACTTTTGCGAGATTTGGGGTCTTGCTTGTTAGTTGAGCTGTTTTGCTCCTTGATTGGTTTCTAATAAAATTTCGCTGTTAAGAAAAAAATGTTGTTGGCAACTTGGCATGTCAAATCACCTCTAGCCACTTAAAATTAATGTGTTATCACAAATTTTTGTCTTGCTGATACGGTATCTTTGTAATGCCAAATGGTGAATTATTGACATGCTTTTATATTAATTACAGGTGGCTTGTGATGTACGTCATTGTCCATGATCTATTGTGTATAAGAGCATCTCCGACTATACTTTTTAAATTTTAGTTAAATTTTAGCTATTTTAGTTAAAAATTATTTTAACTAGTAACTTTTTATGAAATCACTACAATCATCATTTTTATTATAGCTAGTCATTAATATTTTAATATTTTTTAAATTTAAAATATAAATAAATTTATTTTGTTTTAAATTGTAGAAATAAGGGAGAAGATTAATATTGAAGATGCTCTTTAGAAATAATATAAAAAACAAGAGAGAGAAGATAGGGAGCTCCCTACATTTGGAGAGCCACCAAGACTCTCTAAAATAGGGAGTTATTTAGGGAGCTCATTGGAGTGCAAAAAAAAAAAAAAAAACAAATTGACTCCCTATTTTAGCTAACGAGGGGATTTAGGGAGCCCCTTGGAGATGCTCTAACAAACGATGAATTATGTGTTACTGCTGTGAATTTAATTGAATCATTAAATTTAATCTTTCCATACATGTTTCCTCCCGTTGATTAGTATTTTTCATATGGTACAATATTGAAATTTGAAAATTAAAACATGCAGATTTGTTAAAGTATTTTTGACATATTAAGTTGTGCGCAAAACTGGCGGACTCAGGAAAAGAAAGGTTAAAAAATAAATAATAAAAAGAAAAACAACATAAATAATAAAAAAAAATTAAAAAAATAAATTACAATCTAATTTTATAATAAGAAATTTTTTTTTTATGAATTTATAATGAATTCAATTTAAATTTAACCAAAAATATTTTATTAATAAATATTATTAGGCATGTTTTTAAAATTTTTATTCTTCAAATTATTCATAAATTATTGATTTATCGATTTTAAATAAATTAAAACTATAAAATAAAGAAAAATACTAAAGATAAAAGAAGATGAATCATAATAATAGATTAACTATTTTAATCTAATAAAGTAAAATTTGAGATTTTATAGATTATTGATTGAACGTGTTAGGTTTGTCAAACTAAAACTATTAGAAATAATAAAAGTTTAAAAAAATAATAGATAATTTAATATAAAATAAGAAAATGAATTGGAAAAGATAGTAAAATAAATAAAACTTAAAAATTACAAGATAAAATTTAATTAAAAAAACTGTATTTACTTGTGATGAGACTTTAACTAAGAACTTTAAGAGTAAGAAAAAAATTCACTACCAACTGTGCTAAAGTAAATATAATGTAATTATTACTAATGAATATTTATATATAAAGCATATACAAAGTCAACTTAAAAAAAAAAAAAAAAATGTCACGAGCCCCACTTAGCCTCCATGTGGGTCCGCCCCTTGCAAAACAGATTATTGGAAAACCTATTTCATGAACACTTGCATTTGTTTTTTTATCACATAAGCCATGAATTCAATAATGATTATCAAGGAATTTTTCTATGTTTTTCGTACGGCATCGACTCCATAATGTTATATATAAATTCAGGGTCGGTCTGTGGGGGCAGCAAATCCAGTATTTTATTGGGGGTTTCAACTGATTTAATTTATTTCTTCTTCTTTTTTTAAACAATCATTTTTTTTTTTTTTTTTTAAGTTTTGTGAAATCAGGGTCCAATCTTTCTACTTTCTTTGTTCTTTTTTTTTAAAAAAAAAATATTTATTTTGTTTTCCAAAGTCAGACCCAATTGAATAATTCAATTCAATAAAAACAAACTACCCATTCAATTTAAAGTCATGGCGTAATTGAGTTGCACGTCAGAGTGTGAAACTACCCCATCTGAAAGAACAAAAACAAAGGGAAAAAAAAAAAAAAAAAAAAAAAAAAACGACAACAACAAATCACAACAACAAATCAACAACTCACAACGTTCTCTCCCTTTTATGTGAATTATATTTTACTTATTAAATGATTTTTTTTTAATGTTAATGATAATAATTTTGTTATGGTATTTTGATTTTTGTTAATATTATTAAATAGATTGGACTCCAAAATGTCCGAAAACGGTCCTACATAAATTCAAATAAATTTTTTCATGATTGAGAATTAGATTATATTGAAGTGTGAACTATGAACAATGTGCAAGTTGAAAGCATTTTTCGGTTCAAGCAAGGAATAAAATATCAGTATCGGTATTGATATCGGGCTTCTAAATTTATAGATATATCGGAGATATTATCGATATCGGTGGATATTCGGTAAAAAATCAAAAAAATGTTGGATATTTACATGTAAAGTTAGAATTTTTTTGTGAAACTTTAGGACAAATTTAAACAAGTAATTATACATCACATGAATCATATATCAAAGATAAATTAGTATAGTTATGAGTTTAATATAAATTATAACATATATAGAGTTTGTATATAATTTTTAAAATTGAGTATTTAATAGAATAATATTTTGTTTCACTTTTAGAATATTATATACAATATAAAGAGATTAAATATTTAATAAATAAAATTATCATTAACTATATATATATATATATAGTTCCATACTTCCTAGATTATATCATAAATCATAATTCATACATAATAATACATTGTATGTCTTAAATTTAAAACCAAAATGAATTCCTTACTAGTTCAAATACATAAGATACATTTCTATTTTGATTCGAAGAACAATTTTCCCAGGAAAACGTGTTAGTATAGTTTTGAAGGTAGTTATTAATATGTCAAACGTATGTTGCTTGATCTCTTCCAACTGATCCATAAATTAGGTAGTTTGGATTTACCCAACTTGGTGGATATTGTTGATCTGCATGTATAGGTATTGTATATGACATTTGTGGAGAAAGATAATTAAATATACTGCAGCAACCATAACTACCATAATATGGTATATGAGAACCTGACTTTGTCTGCGAATCACTCAAAGAACTATTTTTTGTGTCCATACTCATTGAGGAGAAAGTCATATTCAAAGAATATTAATCAATTTGACTTGTTCCTCCATGTTTTCTACCACAATTTTGATCAAAATTACCTACATGAGCATCCCAACCTGCCGGGCTAGCATTCCAACATGTTGCACCAGCATCCCAATCTGCGGCACCAACATCCCAACCTCCTCCATCATCTCCATCATCTTTTCCTCCACTATTTTCATCAGAGGTATGTTGGTCATCGGAAGAGCTGTTAACAGTAACTCCACGATCTATACCAACTTCTTCTCTAATCACTTGTTCAATAATTATTCTCATGTCTCAAGCACGAAAAGCAATTTGTGGATCTGGATTTCCATCATCATCATCCAAATAAGCAGGTCTAACCCAATCAAAAAAAGGATTCTCATTATCGTCCCCTGCTTCAGCAGCTACTTGAAGTATATCCATCAGTTTCATCTATTTTATCTTTTTCAGTTGTCATATCCTTAAGTTTCAATTTCATATTATAATAACAATAAACAATTTGTTCAAGCTTAGAATAGGCAAGACGGTTTCTTTGTTTTGTGTGGATTAAAGTAAATGTGGACCAATTTCTTTCGTATGCAGAATCTGATGCTGTTTGTGACAGTATACGAACTGCTATTACACGCAATGATAGAGCATAATTTTCATACATTACCCACCAATCAGTTGCAATAAAAATTATTAAGTATTATAAGTATGAATACCATTTCAATGATATTATTATTTATTATTATTACATAGATTTTTGTAATAAAAGTTATATACATGGTTGCATTTTGCTTCTAATTGTCATGACTACTCGTTCACCAAAACTTTTATTTCCATCCTTAAAGTATGTGAGCTACATTCATGACTCATGAGATCAGTATGTAAATAATATATATAAATATGAGTATATGACACAATACTCCAATGCTAAGAAGTTATAATATTGGAATTATAAAATTGATTGTAAGTTGCAACTTTTTCCCTCATTTTCAAAATTAGCAATCCCTACAATTTCAGGGTCTAATTGCATATAGACAATATGTATGGATTTCAAAAAATTCGAATTACCCCACAATATTGCCTCTATATCGGTACTTTGGGTTCAAATAGTAAGCTAGAAGAATAAAAAATATTAATTTTAGTATAAATAATAAAATAATTTTCTATATAGATTATTTGAATAATAATTTAAGTGTTTAAGATTAATTTTTAAATTTTTTTTTTTTTTTTTTTTTTTTTTGCAAAATATCCCTTGATTTTAGGATGAAATTCACAATATTTCAGAAATATCGGGAATATTTCGGGAATATCGGGAGATTTTTATGGATATTTCGAAATCGACCGGATATTTAATAGATATTAGATACTATCCCTGCTTCGATATCAATCCCTCCAAAATATGGATATATCGGTGGATATATCGATTTTAAGTTCCTTGGTTCAAGTATATATCATAATGAAAACCATTTGCTACTTTTTCCTATATATATTGGTGGGTACAGCAAAACACAATAATCCTTAATGCCAAGAATCAAACAGATAGAAATCATAATAATTACTAGGTTGAAAATATATTAATTAAACCATAATAATAATATAAGTGGTGTCACTTGGTATTGCAATCAGTGGGTGGATAATAACATGATCTTTCTGCAAATGATAATGCCACCTCTTCGTAATATAGTAGAAGTTGAATTAGATTCACTGCAGTGGAACAACAAGCTGTTTTCAGTGCAAAATGCTAAAGCTGTATAGAGTGAGAAATTAAGAAGGAACTGGATACAAAGATTAACTAATTATAATAATAAGATTGATTTTTTTTTTTTTAAAACAATTGTACGTGTCTCTTTTTGACGGGAAGGCGGTTTGATGTAACATCAACTTAGTTGAGAGTTTTGATTACCATCAAAATGTGTCTATGACCACAATGATTATGTATCTTAGTTAAGTTTAATTTGTCAATTAAAAAAAGGCATATATATGATTCTAGGCTGTGAAGATTGAATATATATCCAATTAATATGAAAATCTCTATAATTATATATATGTTGTAGATCTCTTTCTACGTAAGACTTTATTATAAAATATACCTAGATAGTTATAAGATTATTATAAATTTCTTTTAAATTTTCAAAAAAATTATATATATATATATATATATAACCTTTTTTAGAATTTGTTACAAATCTTTACTGAAACTCACATAGACTGGGTTCAAAAATTTATTGTCACTATTTGGAGGGACTTTTGTGAGAATGTCACTGGTTTAGTAATGTAAGTTTAAAAGGCACCTATTTAGGTGACCAGACAAAAATACCCTCATTCTTGTCAGTTTGCGTCTGAAGAGAAAAAAGTTGAGAGAGAGAGAACAGTGGAAAGAGAGACCAAGAAATCCGGTACTAAATCTGACGGGAAACCTGCCGGCGGTGGCGATACAGTCTTGAAATCGACGAGAAGGTGATATGATTTTCTGACGCGTTTTTGTTGTTGAAACTTTTATTTGCGTTTGATGTTGGATGTTCGTTTGATTTGATTTGTTGTTGATTAGGTTTGTTTGATTAGGTTAGGGTTTAAAAACACGATGAAGTTCTGGGTTTTCAAGCCTTTTCCGAGCTTTTCACATGTAATCCGAGCCTTTTCCGAGCTTTTCACATGTAATCCGAGCCTTTTCCGAGCTTTTTGATTAGGTTTCTGCTATCTGAATCTCCGAGCCTTTCACAGTGGCTCCGAGACTTTTAAAATAGGATCCGAGCCTTTTAAAACATTGTCCGAGACTTTTAAATAGTAATCCGAGCCTTTTAAGGAATATGAATAGGTTTCTAGAATTAGAATCTCCGAGCCTTTTTATATAGTTTCCGAGCCTTTTAATATATTGTCCGAGCCTTTTCATATAGTTTCCGAGCCTTTTCATATATTGTCCGAGCCTTTTCATATAGTGTCTGAGCCTTTTCATATAGTGTCCGAGCCTTTTCATATAGTGTCCGAGCCTTTTCATATAGTTTCCGAGCCTTCTCATATAGTTTCCGAGCCTTTTAATATATTGTCCGAGCCTTTTCATATATTTTCCGAGCCTTTTCATATAGTTTCCGAGCCTTTTCATATATTGTCCGAGCCTTTTCATATAGTGTCCGAGCCTTTTCATATAGTTTCCGAGCCTTTTCATATAGTTTCCGAGCCTTTTCATATAGTTTCCGAGCCTTTTCATATAGTGTCCGAGCCTTTTCATATAGTTTTCGAGCATTTTCATATAGTGTCCGAGACTTTTCATTTAGTGTCCGAAACCTTTCATTTTTATATTATTTATTTTATTTAACTAGATATATTTTTTTTATGTCAATATGCAGATGAGGAATCAACTAAAAGATTCGCTTAAAACTCCAGAGGAATAAAGGTATTCGGGGAAAATAACTCGACATGACCATTTTGATGACCTTACAGACATCGACAATGCACTTAACAAGGTACCTAAACATCTTACGGTCGATGAACGACGTCGGTATACTGAGTCGTGTTTTGAACACCTCCTTCGGATGGATCGTGGGATGAAGTTTTCAGCTAGCATTGTACATCGGTTGCTTATTCGCGAGTTGCATCACGATGGGCCTGAAGATGAGATGAGATTTTTGTTAGGAAGGCATTCGGTCCGGTTCTCGAAGGTTGAGTTTATTCTAATCACCGGATTGAAGTTCGGAGAACTTCCTGACACGTCGACCTATGATATAGTAGAGAATGGCATACACCAGCGGTACTTTGAGGGTCGAGATGAGGTCGAGTATGCAGAGCTGAAAGCCGTTCTACGGATTGGTGTTTTTTCTGAGCAGTACGATGCGGTTAAGCTTTGCTTATTGTATATGCTTAACCGGATACTGATGGGGTTGGACGAGAGAGAGAAAGTTCCAGTATGGCAGTTTCGCCTAGTCGAGGACTTGGACGTTTTTGATGCGTTCCCGTGGGGTGCACACGTGTATAGGCGGTCTATATACGGTTTCAAGCATGCGTTGGATGGCCGACGTAGGCGGTTTGAACAACGCCAGCGACGAAAGGGCGTTGATGTACACACCACGGAGACATATAACATATATGGGCTAACGCACGCCCTGTTGGTGAGAATTTTGAATTTGTTATTTTTTTCATATGACTTATGTATTGTATTGGATTCTTATCGTTCTTAGCTGTTTTGTAGATATTTGCTTTCGAGGTTATCCCCGAGCTTAGCAACAGCGGATGTGGGAAGCGGAGGGAAATCGAGCTCTCCCCCCGAATTCTAAAATGGGAGTTGAGTACGCGACCGAGGGGGGAGAAGTTGAATAGCATTTTCCTTGAAAGTGTAAATATCTATATATATATATATATATATTTTTTTTTATGTTCATAACTATTAGTATGTATACAATTACAATGGTCTAACTGCAATTTCAGATGTTTACGAGGGTGAAATTGATGCCGAAGGCAACTGAAAGGGCTGAACGGTACTTCGAGGGCATTTCCCAGGGAGGCAGTTTGTATAATGCTGATCTCGGTGATATACCTGTTCCCGTCTCTGACCCCGAACTATATACAACTGCTGGAACCAGTGACACTAAGGGTCCGTCTTTCGAACCCAGTGATACGGAGGGTTCTGACTCGGACGGTCGTCATATTCGTCTTGCGAGGACTAGGCGGGTTCGATTCACGTTGCCTAGAGAGCCTCGAACTAGAGATGACTCTCGAACTGGAGATGACTCTCGAACTGGAGATGACTCACGAGGAGGCGTTGGAGGGCAAGCAGAGGTACGTATAATTCTTTTTACCGTATAATTCTTTTTACCGTATTATTTAATTTCAATCGAGTGAATGGTTTTAGTACTGACAATTTCGAAATCCTTTCAGGACCGTCGGTATACTGAAGTAATGGATGCGTTACGCGAGTTACAGGAGGAGGTGCGAAAGAGTAATGAGAAACGAGATCAACAGCATCAGGAGTTGCTAGATTTGATTCGAGGGCTTCAGGGTTCGACGTCGCACGCCCGTACTCGAGGTACACGGTTCAATGACCCACCCTTCGATGACCCACCCTTCGATGACCCAGACGGACACCGAGACTTCAGTCCCAGAGGGAGGACAGGTAGTCATCAGGGTGATCAGCAAGGGCCTGGTGTGACACCACGAGAGGAGGTTACTCGTGGTACTAGTGGTACTGATACAACACCTATGGAGATAGAGGAAGAACCTCAGCAGGTTTTACCAGACCAACCTGTTCATTCTCAAGAACTGGTACAGAGCACCTCCTTACAGCACACCCCTCCGGTCGATCCTTGTGCAGAGCACCCCTCCATTTATTCCACAGAGACAGAGATCCCCAGTCTCAGTGCACCCAAAGAGCTTACACCTGCAGGCGATCGACGGCGCGATCGACGGCGACATAGTTCCAATGTACAGCGCACCCCTACAGGCGATACAGGGGGACATAGTCCGTCAACACATCGCACCTCTGGAGGCAATACACGGGGACAGAGTTCCTCCTTACAGCTCAGCCATCCAGTGGATCACATTGAGCTGGACCGGATTACCCCACCCCTTCAACGTCGGGATCGGGTTCGCAGGGCAGGTTGGCAGCAGCGGACCCCATACACTGACCCCTGTCGGCCGAAGAGGCCAAGGATTATGCCACAACCACCACATGTATGGGCACCCCACGCATTGATAGATCTTGACCACCTTGCGGCGTACCAAGCCTATAAGAGGAACTCGACCGGGGAATTGTAAGTATAATCGCAAATATTACAAATTTTTTTTGTATTTTGAAACTCCTAAGTAAAACGATTTTCTTATATAACTTCTTCAAAAATTATGCAGGCGTGATGTGGATCTACTCGAGCCAGTTGGTGTCCCTTGGTTCCATCGGTTTCAAACCAACATCATGGAGTTGGAGGATACGGTATGGTCCTTACCTGAACATTGTGTATAAGATGTTTATGAAATAGTAGAATGCCAACAATACAAAATGTTGAAATTGTCAGCATATGGACGCGTACTTGCATATTCTGCGGAAGCGTCAGAGATATTACTCCACTGTCTACGGTCCGAGGATCAACATACAGGATTCACAGTTCTATGTAAGTGTTTAATTTGTACGGCTTTTGAACATCTATTTATGTGTTTCGTACATCTTTTATCTAACGCTTTATAAATTTTCTTTGTATAGTCATGGTTATTGAATGACTGGGATAGATTGATGGGAAGTGGGGCCAACAAACCCCGCCGCAGTTGGTCTTTGTTCAAGCATCAGTGGTCCGCTGATAACCTGAAAGTGGTACGTGGATTGGTCCCGGCAGGAACCAAACCATGGAACGAAGTTAACGTGGTCAGTGTTTTATTTACATTGTTTGAATTTGAATTTTAAATAAATTTCCCACTGATAACACTTTGTTGAAACACATACAGGTTTTGATTCCTTGCAACCTTGGACGTACACATTGGGCACTAGCCAGCGTCGACCTCACAACAGGGAGTATTTACCTGATAGACTCGTTCAGACATGAGGTACCATTTCGCCATAGGAAAACGCAGCTCGCTTGCTTACGATATTTTTTACCGTCGATGCTGCATGCGGTGGACTTTTACGGTCGCAGACGGAGGGGCGATATGACGTACACATTGTAGAATAAGCCCTTTCCACTCAGCATTGTGTCTAGAGACCGTGTGCCCCAACAGGATACAGGGTATGACTGTTTAAAGATCTTATTCTATCCCAATTGGTTTTAATAATATTCAATTCTAACGGTTGTTTATGTGGTGAATTGCAGTGGTAACAGTGGTGCCCATACTTTGAGATTGATAGAGTACCTGGCAGCGAACAGGGATACGTTCGACTGGTCAGAAAACGAAATGGGCATCATCCGAGAGAAGATGGCTGTGGAGGTTTATTGTAACTCAAAGGATTGGTCTTCCAGTTAGTGATTTAGTTGATGTACATAATATTTGAGTAATGAAATGAAATTATTTTTTAAAAAAATTTAGTTGTTTGCAATTAACACTTGAACACACATTTGATATATTGAAATCCATAAACAATACAATGAATTGTAGACACTATAACAAAAGATACAGTATGGCATTAAACGAACAACCAATAAATATATCATAATAGTTCAACATAAAAAAGCATAATAACCAACGATCTCATTCCACGGTAGAGTCTTTCTCAGGGCACGTTTGTTTGTTGTGTCCAATTGAATGACAGATGCTGCACTTGCGACGGTATTCATCGGGAACACTTATGCTGGGACCTTCATTAACCATCGGTGGGTTGGAGCACCGCCTGCTATTATGTCCTGATTGTCCACATCTTCTACACGACTGTGTGGTTGTCCTCTCCGAAGACGAGGCATGTCGACCCTCCATCGGGCGACCTGATTGTCTCTTCGACTTTGGATTTAAAACCACCCGAGATGTGATGTTGGATGGCACTACCCATGAAGAAGGATGGCCAACAGGCATAATAGGAACCGAGTATGCATCAATAAGTGTCTCTCTCTTGTAGTAGTCCGCACACAGAGATGTGAAATCCAAGTTTCTCTCCCTACAACAATGAAAACAATGAGATTCACGAACCCAAATAATATAAATCGTTAACTGTAACATCTCATGTACCTTGCCGCTGCGAGTGCATGAGAACATGGGAAATGGTCCATTTGGAATTTGTTGCATGTGCAAGTCTTCAAGTGTAAGTTAACCGTCCATTGGTTTCCCTTCAATTTGATGAAGAATATGTTCTAGTCAACCGGATTTACGGTCATATAATTGCACTTCTCGACACGTTTTAGGATCACAAGATGTGCTGCATCGGTCAGTTGATGACGCATGGACCGTGCAGCTGCATGACGATCGTAAAACCACTTTTGTAGCATATTCCTAATGAACTCCGCCAGTGTCATCATTGGCAGTTGCCGTGCGAATTTTAGGCATGAGTTTATGCACTCAGCAACATTTGTGGTCATCAGCCTGTACCTTCTTTGGGGACAGTGTACGCGAGACCACTTGTGTGGACCGGCAGCAATGGAATATTCGAATGCACCCTTGTGCAGCCTATATAACTCTTCCATGTGCCGATTATAATTGAATTCACTGTACGTCCTAGCTGCTGAATCCATTATGTCGACAACATTATTTATGTGGAATCGCTTCTTCATATTTTCACCAAAATGCCAGCAACATATGGTATGGGTTGCATAAGGGAACACTTTATAAATCCCCGCTTCAATGCTTGCATGGCGATCGGAAATGAAAACCAGATCATCTATATGACCAAGGGCACCCCTCAAGCATTCCAAAAACCACTCCCATGAAAGGTTGTTTTCTGAGTCACCGTACCCAAAAGCAATTGGATATACTTGTTCGTTTCCATCTTATATAGTTGCAACAAACATTGTACCCCTGAATCTTCCCTTCAAATGGGTACTATCAACTGCAATCACAGGACGTATACACCTCTGGAAACCTCTAATTGAGGACCCTAACGACATGAAGAAGTACAAAAATGTATCATCTTCTGCGCACTATAAGTCGGTGATTGTGCCAGGATTTTGCTGTTCCAGAACGTACGCAAAAGATGGTAACAGTTTGAAACTTTCTTCATGCATTCCATAGGTCAATGACAATGCATATTGCAAGGCATCATATGCCTTACTATACATGACTTGGATGCCATACATTGTTTTCATATCGGCGATTATGTCCTTCGGACGCATGAGACGACCATCATGTTGTTGAAGTCTAGGTGTAATGACTTCTCCGATTATGACTGCACTAGTTTGTCGGCGGCGACGGTGAACCTCCTCCAAAGGACAACTGTGTTGGTTGACAAAACTTCTGACTTGGAAGTAAGTCCCTTCATCTCTCCTCACTGCTCTTAATTTCCACGTACAGTTGTCAATGATGCAAACTAGATGTAACGTTGTCTTATTAGACCTTTTCACCTTCCATTCAAAGTTCTCCCGCATTGAAAAAAGGCCAACTAGCCTCTTCAAATCCTTTTTACTCGGGAAAAATTGACCTTTATAAATCATGCATGTAGGTTATTGCGTTGCCAAGGTGCTGCTTCTACCAATACCAAACGAGTATGAATCTGCTCCGGGAATAACCCACGTTATCGTATTATCAGAATCAGATACAATTATATTATGTCGGACCTCGGAAGTCCCAGGCATATTTGGTACAGTGCAACTAACTCCTTGTACATGTCTTCCTTGTGTTTGAATTTGTGTACGCTCTTTATCCACATTTTCTAAATCATCTACCTGTTCATTATTTGCCTCATTATCCACCTCATGGTTCGGGTAATTGTTCATCTCATTGTACTGCTCAATTCGACAACCAAACACATCGCCAAATTGAGGTTCAACTACTTGGTTAACCGCTACCGGTGGGACACCACACATGTTTTCCCTACTTTCGGCGAAACTCCTTTGGGGATATAGTTGGTTGCTACCGCTAAAGGATCCAAATTGTTGGGTATTTTTAGGAGGAGGAATATCATTCCCTATCACATCTCCAGGTGTCCTCTGAGTTAGACTTACACATATTTGAGGGATCACCCGATCTTCCCCCAGCATAAACTGAACATCATCGTTATTTCTTATAAATGTACGACATGTACTGCCAGGAATGATTGATATTGATGCCAGATCAACATTGAATTTGTTTACATCATACTTCACAATGGTATGCACGATCGCCACCAATTCTTCGTAAGTCATATTTTTTGACACATACATTCCCTTGTTATCGGATCCAACAAACCTCTGACTTCCGTCGGGTAGTT
This sequence comes from Acer negundo, assembly GCA_035582765.1. Lineage (NCBI taxonomy): Eukaryota > Viridiplantae > Streptophyta > Magnoliopsida > Sapindales > Sapindaceae > Acer > Acer negundo. Next base: position 24,777,320 of record CM069235.1, on the reverse strand, counting down.
GCTCCCATTGACCGTTGTAAGATATTACTATTCTAACCCGATTCATGATGCTGTCAAATTAATCAAAACTATTAATTAAAACTCAGAAGTACAAAATATTTTCATAAATTACATTTACAAAGGCTCGGGTGAGGATATTTAAAAGGCTTGGAGAACACTAGCAAAGTCTCGAAGAATACATGAAAGTTTCGAAAAAGACATTTTTGGTCTCGAAAAAGTCTTTAAAAGACTCGATTAGTAATTCAATAAAAAGTCTCGGAGAAGACCTAACAAGGCTCGATTAGTGATTATTTGAAAAGTCTCGGAGATGACTTGAAACGTCTCGGAGAAGACTTGAAAAGGCTCGATTACTAATTTTTGAAAAGGCTCGATTACTAATTTTTGAAAAGTCTCGGAGATGATATGAAAAGGCTCGGAGAAGACATGAAAAGTCTCGATTGGTTATTTTTGAAAAGTCTCGGAGAAGACATGAAAAAACTCGGAGAAGACTTGAAAATGCTCGAATAGTTATTTTTTAAAAGTCTCGGAGAAGACTTGAAAAGTCTCGGAGAAGACTTGAAAAGTCTCGGAGAAGACATGAAAAAACTCGGAGAAGACTTGAAAATGCTCGAATAGATATTTTTTAAAAGTCTCGGAGAAGACTTGAAAAGTCTCGGAGAAGACATGAAAAAGCTCGGAGAAGACTTGAAAATGCTCGAATAGTTATTTTTTATAACTCTCGGACAAAACTTCAAAAGGCTCGGAGAAGACTTGCAAAGGCTCGGACAAGACATGAAAAAGCTCGAATAGTTATTTTTTAAAAGTCTCGGAGAAGACTTGAAAAGTCTCGGAGAAGACATGAAAAAGCTCGGAGAAGACTTGAAAATGCTCGAATAGTTATTTTTTAAAAGTCTCGGACAAAACTTCAAAAGGCTCGGAGAAGACTTGCAAAGGCTCGGACAAGACATGAAAAAGCTCGAATAGTTATTTTTAAAAAGTCTCGGAGAAGACTTGAAAATGCTCGGACAAGACATGAAAAGGCTCGGAGAAGACTTGAAAAGGCTCGGAGAAGACTTGAAAAGACTAGATTACTGAATTTTGAAAAGTCTCAGAGAAGACTTGAAAATGCTCGAATAGTTATTTTTTAAAAGTCTCGGAGAAGACTTCAAAAGGCTCGAACAAGACATGAAAAAGCTCGGATAAGACTTGAAAAGGCTCGATTAGTGATTTTTGAAAAGTCTCGGAGAAGACATGAAAAAGCTCGGAGAAGACTTGAAAAGGCTCGATTAGTGATTTTTGAAAAGTCTCGGAGAAGACTTGAAAATGCTCGAATAGTTATTTTATAAAAGTCTCGGACAAAACTTCAAAAGGCTCGGAGAAGACTTGCAAAGGCTCGGACAAGACATGAAAAAGCTCGGAGAAGTCTCGGACAAAACTTCAAAAGGCTCGGAGCAGACATAAAAAGGCTCGGACAACACATGAAAAGGCTCGGACAAGACATGAAAAGGCTCGGACAAGACATGAAAATGCTCGATTAGTGATTTTTAAAAAGGCTCGGAAAAAGGTGACAAAGTCTCGGAGATCCACAATTGTCACAATGAAAATGTGAACAAATGAAAAGAAGTATTTACACAAAATATTACCTTGTTGTAATGAAGCACGTCCAGTTGTTTTGATCTTCAACTTCTATTTGTATTGAGAGAGAGATAGAGAGAGAGAGAGAGTAACCCCGTTATCGTTTTTGTTGGAAGTGTGTAGAGAGAACCAGACAAACACAATAACATAAATGATTATCTAAGGGCAATTTTGGTAGTTCACCATAATAGGTGCCTTTTAAACTTAAGTTATTAAACCGGTCATAGAGTCACCAAATCAGTTGGAAAAGGTGATACTTTCCACCATTTCCACCATAGGTGAATGGAGTGCATGAGTCTAATTGACCATTCGTGAGTGTATGAATCGTTGTGAAGTATAGCAAACACTAGTAAGGATATTGTTCCCATGAGGATTGGTAGTGTACTTGAATTAATTTAGCTTAACTCACTAAAGATTATACTAATTTGGTGACTAAAGAGAATTGTCTAGGTTTAAATGTTTTAGAAATATGATGAGGATACAATGATGTAAAATGCTACTAACAATTTCATAACCCAATTTCTATCAATGTAAATCCATATTTAAGGGGAAAATTCAAAAGTGTCTAATGCCCTTTTTATCAATTTGTCCAAACCTAGAACTAGGTTAGTCAGGACTTAATTAACCTCTTATAGAGCTTCAAGCAAAATCTATACAAGGTTGTTCAACCAAGATCTAGATCCACTTTTCATGCACCAATAACATGCTTGTAAATTAGAGTAAAGTTCCTACTGAACATACATCATGGAGATAGTTTAAGCATAAATGCAAACTCAATGGATATAAAGATAGATTGAATCCTTTCAAAGAGTGTTCACATATTTACAAACATTGAATCCCCAACAAAAGGGATTTAGCTACTCATAATGAAATAAATACAAGGGAAGGAAAGAGAAAGAGAAAGAAAGTTCATTTTGTTCTTGATTTTTCCCCTTTCCTTGCTCAACAAAACCTTCCTTGATGTTAAGATAAATCTAATATCACCAAATAGAATATTCTAGTTTTAAAAAGATGATAAACTAAAGTGTTTAATCTAAAAGTGCTTTTCTATGAGAGATGGTTATGAAAAGGTGTTTCTAACTTTAGCTAAAAGACACAACACACTTTATGCAATAGAAAAAATATGTTTAAATAGTGGAGGAAAAGTTTGGAAGCCAGCCACTTGCAAACTGATGTGGATGATGCTTCTACGACTAGAATCTGCGTGTTTGAACTCGCAACATGATGTCGCATATTTCTCTGCTCAAGCATTGCTATTTCTTTCTGCTGGTTGTAACTCGCAGAATCATTACATGTGGCTTCACTGCGACTTCAATCTGCGAGGTTGATCTCGCAGTATGATGTTGTAGATCTCTTTTTAAGTTGAACTACTAGGTCGAGTTCCCAGATTGGACTTTGCAGAAAAATATATGGTTTGGCTTCTACTTTTGTATGCTATCTCTTACTCGCATTGCATGGTCGCAGTTCCATCTGGTGGTGATATACGAGATATTTCTGCTACTTTGATATAGCGTTGGTAAGTCACAGATTGCTTCTACTGGTTCTGATTCGCAGGATGACTTAGCAGCATCTTTTATGTTGCACACAATTCATGCATATATCTTATTCTTGTATGTTGTGTGTTTTATATGAGTGCATGCATGTTCTTGAACATCTCTTTTTGCATGTTTTAATTGATTACATCTTGTTCATTGAAATGCCATAACATTTTTAGGCATTAGGATGTAAAGCCATGGAGTCTCTTTATGCATAATTAAACAATTGCATCTTGTTCATTGAAATGCCTTGACATGTTCAGGCATTAGGATGCAAAGTCATGAATTATATTCATACATGTTTTAATTGAGTGCATCTTGTTCAATGACAATACCATGACATGTTAGGCATTAGGATGCATTTGTTAGGATTATGCTCAATAGCAAGAGTGTAATGTTGTAATTAACAATCTTTTTCATATTAATAAAGTGATTTCTGGTTTAACAAATCGTATAGCATTTATAGTTTGTATTATAATTGTCAAAGTAAATAATCATAAGGTCTAAAGACTATGGGAAAAGAAGAATTGTTTGTACATCTGGATATGTATGTGGTAGACACAATTCTTTAGTTAGTCTTGAATATTGTTCACAACTTAAGTTAAAGGTTGGGCACCTTTATCTTGTTAAAGTTGTAGAATTCTTTTGCTAGCATTTGAGTGGGATCAAATGAGATATGATGAGTCTAAAATCATCGGAGTGTCTTCGAGCAAAAGGATCTAATGCACTGGGTGCATTGAACTGGATCACAATGAAAAGCTTTATCTAGAACCGTCAATAGATAATAGTCTTTTCATTATCGGGACAATCGGAGAGTCTATCTTAATCCTGAGATAAATGATGGACTTATGGTTGCAAGTGATATCATTTGAGTTATCAATGAGTACGATTATATCTCATAGTCTATCTCCGATAGTTTGGTGATATTCATTTGTTAATCGATAGAGGACTTCATTTATAGATATGGACATCGTGGCTCCATTTAATTAAATGAGAGTATAATATCATCATATGAATGTTTTGAGGTAATTGGATATTAAATCTCAACGTTGAGTTTTTGATAGTGTCTATTGAAGACATGGCTTCTGGACAAGTCAAAATATCAAAGTTCAAAACGTGGTCATATGAGTAAATATGGTAACTTGGAGAGTTATAGGCGGTCTATGAACTTTTGGCGATTACTGATATTAATCACGAGGATATACTATCTCAAATATGATTGTCTAGGGTATGAATGAGGAGCATCTTCCTTTTCTATCTTTATTTAAGAGTTCGGTTTTAGCTCTTTAGTGGAATGAGTTAAAATTAATGGATCGGACCTAAGTGAATCATTTGTTGATTGTGATTAGGTTATGTCTATTGAAGCTTAAATTTAGATGGCCCGCCAAGATCCCAATCCACACGGACTTGCATGGATCACTTGATATATTCTACCGGACCAATTTAAGGGTCCATCTAGAATTGCATTTAATATATTAAGAATATAATTTGCACATTATTTAAGTAATAAGCTGCTCAATTATATTAATATATTAATGAAAGACATGTGGGCTTGTTTCTTTTAGTAAGAATGGGTCTGGTTCACATGTGGGCTTTTTTATTTAAAGTCCAATGGATTAAATGAAATAGGAAAATAATATTAGGCCCATCTTATATATAAGTGGGGCGGCTAGGTTAAGGTTTTGACCTAAAAATATTATTTTGTTTCATTTGTTTTAATTAAATAAGAATTAATTGATTTATTGATTAATTGTTTAATAAAAGAAACAAATCTTTCCTAAAAGTAAAAGACTTGTTTGATAAGTAAATAAATAAATTAGTATTATTTATTTAATCAAATAAGGAGTTTTTTATTTTTTTATTTTTTAGTTAGTCAAATAAAAGAATAAAAATAAAAGAGTTGGATTAGGGTTTGAAGTCTATAAAGTTAAAAAGAATTAGGGTTGAATTTCAGTCACCCTATATAAGTGACATGATGAAATTTGGCCAACCCTATTTTAGATACTACATAGAATTCGGCAACCCTAAAGGAAAAAGAAGAAAAATTCGGCCAACCTATATATATGTTCTTATGGGGTTCGGCCACATCAATGAATTGGTGCTTGATTTTTTATTTTCTTTCTTCTTCTTCTTAATTCTAAGAGAGTTTTTATTCTAGAGAGACAAAAAGGAGTGAAAAAATTATTCTTTGATAGTATACAATTGCTTAAACATCAATAAGCTTGTGTATACGATATCGATCTAGGTTCACGCGAGTTTCGATCATAAGATTGTGAACTCAAAAGTGACCGGAATAATTTTGACATTCTTTTGATTGTTTTGTGAATAACAAAGAAAAGAAAGTATTTGTTTGGTCCATTCACAGGTTTGCAATTCAAAGGAAAGGGAGACCACGCTCCTAGGTGATCCACGTTCGTGCTCGGATTGAAGGTCTTGCGGATTACCATCGACGTAAGTCAATCGGATCACGCGACAAGAGGTAATTTACTTTTGTTGATATATATGCATGTTTATTGATTAAAAGGGTTTAAGGTTCATAAAGGAAAAATTTTAAAAATCACTAAATCGTCTTTAGTATCGCTTCCGCTGCGTGTAACACTTTTATTTGTTTATTTTTCCCTACAATTGGTATCAGAGCCTAGGTTGAACCCTTTTAATTAATAAACGTATATATACGTGGATCTATTTCTTTTTATTGTGATTATGCATGTTTAGAAAGAGATGGCACTCTAGGTATTCAAATATATAATTACATGTGATGTATGGATTTATATATATTTTATGTGGTTTGTTATTGCTCGATTTTGGCACTAGATTTTCAATGTAATTTTTGTTTCGGAGTTGTAACAAGAAGGGTGGTCTATTATCGCCGTAATTCCTTCTTGGTAGATTGCTAGGTTTTATTTTTTTATATATATGTGCAGTATTTTTTTAGGGTTACTGCAGTTTTTTTTATTTATTTTTTAGTATGTGCAGTTTTTGGTTTGTAAAAATACTGCAGTGAATAAAAAAAAAAAAAAATTAATACTGCAGTATTTATTATATATATACTGCCGTAATATATTTAGGTCTTGGAGATTCGAAGACACGAAGCAAAATGAAGCAACCGGAACCAAGTACGAGCACCGTGCGCACCTTAGGAGTGGATTGGGCTGCACATGACAAGCCCAAACTTTGGTGGGCTGCGCATGGCAGCCTTGTGTGGCCTTATGGGCTGCGCAAGGCAGCCCCTTTGTGGGGCTGTGGGCTGCGCACGCCCATGGGAGAAGACCGAAGGATGAGCGTATGGTTGATGGGCCACCTGAAGATCTTGTATTCCTGACAAATTGTAATTTACTTGTTTTTCTAGGATGGGCCAAAATTGTTGCTATTTAATTTATGCTTAAATATTACAATATTTGTTATTGTATGATAACATGACATATAGAATAGGAGTGCCACGCATTTATCTCTTTTTGGTATGAACATGCGTTGAATGATTTAGGTATCTAAATTGGCATCTAGATAACTCGGTAAATCATTCTATGGGATTTAATCACACGCCTTAAATAATTGAGTGGGAGAAGGTGTTTTTGTAACACCTATGGCCTCCAAGGTAAGTTGAGCTTTATTATTTATTGGTAATCCCCCCAAGGGGCGTCCATGAATGGAATTTAGCAACATACTTCCTTACAAGGATAAACTAGACAATGGACTCAAACGAGATCTACTCCCCAATGAGGGATTTTCGTGAGAGAAAATTGAGGGTCGATATCTTGGTAACACACTCAATGTAATTTTATTGATATCCTCCCAAGAGTTCTTGTTAATAAAATTGGAAGGCTAAAATTGAAAACGCTGGTTGTTATGTTAACAATTAGGTGGGACCTAGTCTAACTAGTAAATGGTGCGAACTCCCAAAGGAGGCGTAACATTTATGGGTGTTAGATCACCGTTGAATTTATGATTGAGTTATTTATTTAATTCAAGATAAATATTTAAAAGTGCTTTATCATGATTATTTACTTATATATGTTTTGTTTTATTCAGAAATCATGACCCCATCACTTATGAACATCCTGAAAGATAACACTTTAACTGGAGATAATTATGTCACATGGAAAAGGAAAATTGGGTTGATACTGCAAAGTGAAAAACATAAGTTTGTTCTAACTACTCCTAAACCACCTGCTCCTAATAATGAATCAAGCATAATGTGTAGAGATGAGTATGAGCAGTGGAAGACTTCAGATGATATGGCAAAATGTTACATTATGGCCACTATCTCCGACGTGTTGCAACAGCAGCATGAAGGAATGGAGTCCGCTGCTGATATAATGATGTCTCTAGAGGAGATGTTTGCTATGAAGTCTAGGACGACTAAGAGAGAGGCAGTGACTGCTTTTATGAATCTTAGGATGAAACCTGGATAGGCTGTGAAAGATCACATTATGAAAGTCATAGCACGTCTCAACATTGCTGAACTGCATGGCGCTGAGATAGATGGTGAGACAAAGATTGATATGGTTGTCAATTCATTGTCAGATTCCTTTGATCAGTTCAAATTGGACTACACTTTGAACAAAAAGGAATACACCTTACAAGGCTTGATGCAAGATGTTCAAAGTGCTGAAAAGATCCTTGTGAAAGGCAAAGGTCAAGAGATTCATATGGCTGGTAAAGTTGCTACTGTTAAGGCCCGTCAAAAGGTCAAGAAACAACAGAAGAAAAAGCAACTTGGGCCTATCAAGAAGGAGACCAAGAAAGTAACCAAGATCAAAGGGAAATGCTTCCTTTGTGGTGAAAAGGGACATTGGAAGAGAAATTGCCCAAAGTCCCAGAACAAGAAGAAAGAAGGTAATTTGAATTATCTAGAAACATGTTTTTTGGCTGATTCTACAGATTCTTGGATCATAGACTCAGGAGCCACTAATCATGTTTGTTATTCCTTGCAGGGGTTTCAAGAAAGGAGAAAGCTGAGTAAGAATGAAATCAATTTGCGCTTGGGCAACGGAACGTTAGTGTCTGCAAGTGCGGTGGGAGATATTAGAGTTTATTTGGATTCTAGAAGGCATTTAGATTTAATAGACGTTTATTATGTACCTCAATTCAAGAGGAATTTAATTTCGGTTTCTTGTTTAAATAAATTTGGATATTCGGTTACTTTTAATAAAGTTTTTATTATTAGTAAGAATGACAAAATTATTTGCAAAGGTACATTGGAAAACGGTCTATACTTTTTGCATAGAAATATCTCTCACTCGTTAGACACAGAAATAACGGAACCTAATCGTAAAAGAGTAAAATTATCAACAGATGAAACCTACCTTTGGCATTTACGCTTAGGTCATATTAACCTTAATAGGATTAAAAGATTGGTAAGTGACGGACCTTTAAGTGACTTAAAGGTTGATGATCTACCAACTTGTGAATCTTGTTTTGGAAGGTAAAATGACCAAAAGGACGTTCTCTGCCAAAGGTGCAAGAGCCACTGAATGTTTAGGATTGATACACACTGATGTATGTGGACCCATGAGCATTCAAGCTAGAGGTGGATATGAGTACTTCATCACCTTCACGGATGATTACTCAAGATTTGGTTATGTGTATCTCATGAGACAAAAGTCGGATGCTTTTGACATGTTCAAAGCATTCAAAGCTGAAGTGGAAAATCGGCTTGAGAAACACATAAAAATCTTGAGATCTGATCGTGGTGGAGAATATTTATCTGGTGAGTTTCAGCAATATCTTATTGATAATGGGATAGTTTCTCGGTTTTCTGCACTAGGTACACCTCAACAGAATGGGGTAGCAGAAAGGAGAAATAGAACTCTTTTGGATATGGTTAGGTCTATGTTGAGTTATTCAACGCTTCTTATTTCTTTTTGGGGATATGCTTTACAAATTGCTATATACATTCTAAACGATGTACCATCTAAGTCTGTTCCTAAAACACCGCATGAGTTGTGGACTGGGCGCAAGCCTAGTTTACAACACTTAAGGATATTTGGTTGTCCTGCGCATGTGTTAAAAGGAAAGACAGAAAAGATGGAGTCCCGTTCAGAAACATGTATATTTGTAGGGTATCCAAAAGAAACTAAAGGATATTATTTCTATAGTCCTTCAGATCTTAAAGTATTTGTTTCGACAAATGCTAAATTTCTGGAAAAGGACTATATGAATGATTTTGTGCCTAGAAGTAGAATTGTCCTGAATGAGATGTCAGGAGATACAATTCCACGAGAGGTTGCACAACCTAACCCAATTGTAAGTTCCGATCCAACACAAGATCAACAACCTACCATTCCTCGTCGTAGTGGGAGGGTTAGAACACAACCCGAAAGATACATCGGTCTGGGAGAATCAGTGGAGAATCTCCCGGACGACGATGATCCCTATACGTACAAGGAAGCTATGGAGGATGTTGATAGTCGCATTGGCAAAAGGCAATGCAATCCGAGATTAAATCTATGTTCGATAACAAAGTCTGGTCCCTTGTAGACTTGCCTAAAGGGATAAAACCCATTGGGTGCAAGTGGGTATACAAGAGGAAAAAAGGTATGGATGGAAAGGTGGAAACCTTTAAAGCTAGATTGGTAGCTAAAGGGTATACACAGAAAGAAGGTATCGATTATGAGGAAACCTTCTCTCCTGTGGCCATGCTTAAATCCATTAGGATACTCTTATCCATTGCAGCATCTTTAGATCTAGAGATTTGGCAAATGGACGTCAAGACAGCTTTCCTAAATGGAAGTCTTGACGAAAGCATCTATATGATGCAACCAGAGGGATTCATTGAAAAGGGCCGAGTGGATAAGGTATGCAAGTTGCAAAAATCCATATATGGATTAAAGCAAGCATCCAGATCCTGGAACATAAGGTTTGATCAAGCTGTCAAAGGTTTGGATTTATTCAGAATCCTGACGAACCTTGTGTATACAAAAGGATTAAAGGCGACAAGTTGGTTTTCCTGATTCTTTATGTTGATGATATACTACTCATTGGAAACGATGTAGGTGTATTAACATCAGTAAAAGAATGGTTAGCAAAACAATTTGATATGAAGGACTTAGGAGAAGCAAGTTTTATTCTAGGTATCCAAGTAATAAGGGATAGAAAGAATAGAACGATTGCATTATCCCAAGCTTCATACATAGACAAATCTTGTCTAGGTTTTCCATGCAGGATTCCAAGAAAGGTATGTTACCTTTCAAACATGGAATCAAGCTTTCTAAGGAACAAGTTCCTAAGAATGAGCATGAAGAGCAATTCATGAGTAGAGTTCCATATGCCTCGGCAGTTGGAAGTCTCATGTATGCAATGCTCTGTACTAGACCAGATATTTGTTTTGCTGTTGGCATAGTTAGCAGGTTTCAATCGAAACCTGGACCTGATCACTGGACGGCAGTCAAGCATATTTTCAAATATCTTAAGAGAACGAGAGATAATATGCTTGTATACTCTGGAGGGGATTTGGTTCCCGTTGGGTATACAGATTCTGATTTCCAATCAGATTTTGACTCAAGAAAATCCACATCAGGGGTTGTGTTTACTATTGGAGGAGGAGCAGTTATATGGAGGAGTATCAAGCAATCTTGTATTGCTGATTCCACCATGGAAACTGAGTATGTTGCTGCATGCGAAGCTGCCAAAGAGGCTGTTTGGCTCCGCCAATTCTTGATTGACTTAGAAGTGGTTCCTAGTGCGAATAAGCAGATCACTATCTACTGTGACAACAGTGGAGCGATTAGCTATTAGAAAGAACCAAAAGTCCTGAGGGTAAACACATTGAAAGAAAGTATCATCTTTTAAGGGAGATTGTTCAAAGAGGTGACGTGACGATTACACGAAATCGCGTCGGCGAAAATCTAGCGGATCCCTTCACAAAGGCTCTACCTCAGAAGAGTTTCTATGGGCATCTAGAGAATATGGGCTTGAGAGATATGACACATTTGCTATAGCGCAAGTGGGAGATTGTTAGGATTATGCTCAATAGCAAGAGTGTAATGTTGTAATTAACAATCTTTTTCATATTAATAAAGAGATTTCTGGTTTAACAAATCGTATAGCATTTATAGTTTATATTATAATTGTCAAAGTAAATAATCATAAGGTCTAAAGACTATGGGAAAAGAAGAATTGTTCGTACATCTGGATATGTATGTGGTAGACACGATTCTTTAGTTAGTCTTGAATAATGTTCACAACTTAAGTTAAAGGTTGGGCACCTTTATCTTGTTAAATTTGTAGAATTCTTTTGCTAGCATTTGAGTGGGATCAAATGAGATATGATGAGTCTAAAATCATCGGAGTGTCTTCGAGCAAAAGGATCTAGTGCACTGGGTGCATTGAGCTGGATCACAATGAAAAGCTTTATCTAGAACCGTCAATAGATAATAGTGTTTTCATTATCAGGACAATCGGAGAGTCTATCTTAATCCTGAGATAAATGATGGACTTATGGTTGCAAGTGATATCATTTGAGTTATCAATGAGTACGATTATATCGCATAGTTTATCCTCGATAGTTTGGTGATATTCATTTGTTAATCGATAGAGGACTTCATTTATAGATATGGACATCGTGGCTCCATTTAATTAAATGAGAGTATAATATCATCGTATGGATGTTTTGAGGTAATTGGATATTAAATCTCAACGTTGAGTTTTCAATAGTGTCTATTGAAAACATGGCTTCTGGACAAGTAAAAATATCCAAGTTCAAAACGTGGTCGTATGAGTAAATATGGTAACTTGGAGAGTTATAGGCGGTCTATGAACTCTTGGCGATTACTGATATTAATCACGAGGATACACTATCTCCAATATGATTGTCTAGGGTATGAATGAGGAGCATTTTCCCTTTCTATCTTTATTTAAGATTTCGGTTTTAGCTCTTTAGTGGAATGAGTTAAAATTAATGGATCGGACCTAAGTGAATCATTTGTTGATTGTGATTAGGTTATGTCTATTGAAGCTTAAATTTAGATGGCCGCCAAGATCCCCAATCCACACGGACTTGCATGGATCACTTGATATATTCTACCGGACCAATTTAAGGGTCCATCTAGAATTGCATTTAATATATTAAGAATATAATTTGCACATTATTTAAGTAATGGGCTGCTCAATTATATTAATATATTAATGAAAGACATGTGGGCTTGTTTCTTTTAGTAAGAATGGGTCTGGTTCACATGTGGGCTTTTTTATTTAAAGTCCAATGGATTAAATGAAATAGGAAAATAATATTAGGCCCATCTTATATATAAGTGGGGCGGCTAGGTTAAGGTTTTGACCTAAAAATATTATTTTGTTTCATTTGTTTTAATTAAATAAGAATTAATTGATTTTATTGATTAATTGTTTAATAAAAGAAACAAATCTTTCCTAAAAGTAAAAGACTTGTTTGATAAGTAAATAAATAAATTAGTATTATTTATTTAATCAAATAAGGAGTCTTTTTTTTTTTTTAGTTAGTCAAATAAAAGAATAAAAATAAAAGAGTTGGATTAGGGTTTGAAGTCTATAAAGTTAAAAAGAATTAGGGTTGAATTTCAGTCACCCTATATAAGTGACATGATGAAATTCGGCCAACCCTAATTAGATACTACATAGAATTCGGCAACCCTAAAGGAAAAAAAAGAAAAATTCGGCCAACCTATATATATGTTCTTATAGGGTTCGGCCACATCAATTAATTGGTGCTTGGGTTTTTATTTTCTTTCTTCTTCTTCTTAATTCTAAGAGAGTTTTTATTCTAGAGAGACAAAAAGGAGTGAAAAATTATTCTTTGATAGTATACAATTGCTTAAACATCAATAAGCTTGTGTATACGATATCGATCTAGGTTCACGCGAGTTTCGATCATAAGATTGTGAACTCAAAAGTGACCGGAATAATTTTGACATTCTTTTGATTGTTTTGTGACTAACAAAGAAAAGAAATTATTTGTTTGGTCCATTCACAGGTTTGCAATTCAAAGGAAAGGGAGACCAGGCTCCTAGGTGATCCACGTTCGTGCTCGGATTGAAGGTCTTGCGGATTACCATCGACGTAAGTCAATCGGATCACGCGACAAGAGGTAATTTACTTTTGTTGATATATATGCATGTTTATTGATTAAAAGGGTTTAAGGTTCATAAAGGAAAAATTTTAAAAGTCACTAAATCGTCTTTAGTATCGCTTCCGCTGCGTGTAACACTTTTATTTGTTTATTTTTCCCTACAGCATTCACTTCCCACACTTGCACTTCTTGTTAGTCTTAAGTGTGGCGTAATTCGTTTCAGTTTGTGTGAACGAAAATGTCCGCGCTTGCACGATGGTGTACATTTCTTAGCATGATGGCTGACCACTTGTGAAGGTCTCATTATTCTCTTGATTAAGTGTTAGTTTTGGTTTGGTTGTTTGGAGTAAAGTGTCTAGTTTGAAAGATTGGATTTCAATGTTTTAAATGTTTTTCAAAACTGACCTTTGTATGGTCTTATGACCATAATGTTTTATGAAAACATTTAAATTGAGTTTTGTAAAATTTTGGACAAACTAGACACCCATACCATTCCAACGGTATATTATTCGTAATATTTCATGACCGTTTGATTAGTTTTGAAATCTCCAAAGTGACCACCAAAACAGGGCAACTATGTTGTTGTTCGTTTCTGACCCATAGTCACTCAATTGAACTTAAATTTTTCTACCAACATCAAAATGTCATTCCATAATTTGCAGTAGAAAGTAGACTTCCATACCTTTCCAATGATATATCATACAAAAGGTTTCGATGTGATCATGTTTTGAGGCACTTGAAGTTGAAGCTGATGCACTGTCGCGGCCAAACCGATGTTCACTCGCCCTACGTACAATGGGGACCTGATTGATTTTTCAATCCGCCTACACCTGCCTTACAATCACCCTATGTAGAACGGTCTACGAGAAAGCTTTTGGAAAATTTTCAAAACAACATAGCTTCAATTGGACATCATATATATATGCCTCTTTGACCTTAGGTTATCCCAATGAATCAAAAACCCATATTTTTGATTGAGAGGATTTTCAAAGAGAGAAATTTACCCAAGAACTCATCTTTGATCGTCCAAACCCATTTTCATATACATAAGTCATCATCTAAGCATCATCTAAGATCATCTAGCATGTGCTAATGCATGGGTCTTCTTCAACACATATGGTATGATATGTTGAACACTATAATCTTACATAATTACTGTTTTTACTTATTAATTTATCTCATTTATTATTTGTATGTTCTTAAAGTAATTTCTACATACAAGATTGAGATTATGTGTTTATTGAGTTATTTTGTGATAGCTAGGTTTTATTGTTTATATGTCATCTAGCTAATTAACCTCATTGCATGATTGAGATTGTTTTTTGATAGCTAGGATTTTATGATTGATATATACATCTAGCTAAATAATCTCATCGAAATGTTTGAAATTGTTTTTGATAGCTATTGTATCTAGGATTGGTTATCCTCTACATAGCTAAGCTTTATGACATGTCATTTAGCTTTTTATATCTAGGATTGTTTAAATTGCCATATTATCATCCTAGATAAGCATATAGTGTACCCTAGCTCTATTTGCGTATTTGGATATCTTTGCATATTCACTTAGGGTGTATGATCTCTTTGGAGAATTAAGTCTTGATTTAGGATTGCTATTACTGGCCTACGGGTAGTAGTTGTGGGTTACAGTCCGAACATGGTTGAGGTCAACCTAGGATGTGAACATTATTACAAGTAGTGATTGCGAGGATTGACCAATTGGACTAGGTCCACTTTTATAGGCCCACGGGTAGTGGTAACGAGTTACATATCGGGATTAGGTTGTAAACGTTATCACAATTAGTGGATTTGAGGTTCGAGTGTGGCACACTTACTAGCTAGTGGTTTTTCCCTATTGAGGGTTTCCACGTAAATATCAAGTGTTATTTAAATTCTGTACATATTACACTTGTTGTATTATATTGACTAGTTGAGATATTTTCGTAAATTGACTAAACGCAAAAATTTTGTAATAAGGGTTAAAATCTATTCACCCCCCATCTAGATTAATATTGAACACACCATAATTTGTTTCAAACACGTTGATTGATTTACGTGAGAGACCCATAACTGGGAAAAAACCACAGGATATTCTGCGAGTCACTCACGGTTCTCAAATCCATTACTTGTAATGATGTTTACAACCTAGGTTGACCTCAACCATTCTTGGTCACTAACCCACCACTTCTACCCTATGATCCTAGACCAAAATGCATGTGCACTACACCACATAGTCACAAGACTTAACTCTTAATGAAGAGATCAACAACCTATGTGAATATCAAAATATTCTAAATTAAATTAATGCTAGGCTACACTAAATGATTATCTAGGAATTCAAAATCTCAATAAAATCAATCATAGATATCAATATGTCTAAATGAATACTCATAAAGACCTAACTAGATATAGATATGAAAACCTAAAATCTAGTTATCAAACAAAAGCCAATCAACATAAGTTGTCATTAAGTATGTCAAGGACAATTAATGTTGGGATTTATGCCCTAAAGCTTGTAATTTGTAAAGGTTATACGCTTATATTATATATCCTAAACATCCAAGATTGCTAGATGTAATCTCAAACTGAGTATATGAATGTCATATACAGAGGAATTCAGTTTAAGACATTCAATCTAAAGAGTTCGTAGAAAGCAACTAAAGCTGGTTACTTTATTTGCGATTAATCTACAACCGTGGTCCATTCCGTATTACATGGTGGTCATATCCTAAACTACTCATTTGGTGTTATGAGAATGGTGGCACCTTATATGATGATATAGGACTGGGCCACAATCTATATGAATCTATCACTAAGATCCGTTAGTTAAAAATATTCATATATATTGACTAATGATGGCTGTACATGGGTGATCTGAATCCTGAGTGTCTTATTGACTCCTTCAGGTTAGATCATGGTTTTTGATTTACCATGGGTGAGATCAGAATAACATTCTTGGTCAATATCTCCGTATCTTGGAATCACGATTTGGCTTGTGTCTGGGAAGGTATGAATACAGTAGTGGAATCCACTCCTTTTTGTGAGAAGTAGATAAGTAGGTCCCTTAAGGGTTGATTCAGGGCTTGAACAATTAAGAGCGCTTTCCTTCCTCTGTAAAGGAATGAAGGATATATTCATTCAATAGAATCAATGGTACTTAAAGGAACATATATATTTAGAGAGGTATAACGAAATTTATGCTCTAGCTCTAATTATGAACTACTTGTGGAGAATCATATCATATGTAATAGTTATATCAATGGACACTGATAAATTGGTTGTATAAAACATTTATAGTTACGAGAGTACAACCTTGGGTTTTTAGTGGAATACTCCACAGTTAATAATTGTAAATATTAATTAAAGAGTTTAATTAATTTATTCTAAGTCTTATTTGAGCTCAAAATTGTTGGTCCATTAGGTCTCCTAGCTAGCCCTATACAATTGATAGTAACAAGACTCACGGATAATTGGATAGTCCAATTAATTGTGTTACGAAAGTAACTTAAAATATATTTTGGGAATTAATTAAATGATGTATTAATAATTAAGAATTATTAATTGTCATATGGAGGTTTCAGTTTCTAACCTTGACAAGAGCAATAAAATAATAAGTGATTATTTTTATTTACTATAAATAGGTCAAAGGTTCAAACCCTAGTTAAAGTAATAATAAAAAAAGGATTTGTAGTCCTATTTTAATTTGGATTTACTAAACCCTAGGTTCCTAGTATATAAAATATACTTATTAGGAAAAAGAAACTATTTGGAACCCTACGGAGAATCAAGAGGTGCAGCCACAAGAGAGAAAAAATCACTAGGGTTGGTCAAATTCAAGAAGGAAGAAAGGTGTTGTCTTCCGGTTCTCTCAAGCCTTTATTCAACTGCTCTCGGAATCTGTGACGTGCCCACACACACAGTTGATAGATCGTAGGACATAGCTAAGAAGGCTTAGTGGTATTGGATCGAAAAGAAAACGAAGGAGTGTTCTTCAAAGGAATGAAAACAAATCTCTTCCTCATATTCGCGTATGTACAAAAGGTCCCAAGAAGACGATAGAAAATTTTTGAAACCTATCGTTCTTATTTATCTTGATTAATTTAAAACTCTTTTTCATTGCGCAACTTACAATTAATGCAATCAAGAAGTCCTAATCAACAATATCTAAATGCAAAGCATATATAGAGACTTAGTTAGAGGGAAAAATGGTCCTAAATGCTAGCTATAAAAGAAAACCACACTCAACCAACTTTTAAAGTCTCAAACATGTTAGAAATAACATTAAGCAAGCAGACATGCATTTAATTAACAAATAAATACTAAACCTAGGCAAACATGTCATAAGAATGAAGCAAGTGGTTCTAGGACATGTAGAAATTACCTAGTCAAAGAAAACAAGAGAACTCATGCTTAGATGATGCTAGGATGAAGCTAGATGCTCATGGGAAAGTGTTTGATTGAGTAAATGTGAGTTCTTAGGAGCTCTCTTTCTCTCTCTAGGAGTAATCTCTCTCTAACAATGTGAAATATGAACTCTAATTCGGCCAAGAAGGGAACAAGGAATATATATATCTAGCCCTAGCCGAAGTGACGCCGTTTTGAACAAAGTTGTCAAAAACTCGTCAAAATCGTAGTGTGTGTCGTGGTATGGACAAGGTGTCTCGACTGTGGTACGCACAAGGGGGAAGCCTTGGAGAGCTTCGCAGTTGGGACCGTAGTGGAAGCAAGGTGTCTCAATAGCGATACCTTACATGTGAAACCTACTGGTTTCCGACACTGTGGGTGTCGCGGTATAGGCAGGTGCACTAAGGGCGACCTACATCGCGGTAAAAGATGAAATCTCTTTTCCTGAGCTCTCTAACACACCTATACTATATGAAATTTGTTCAAGTGTGAAATGAGTAAATAACATGCATAGGAATAGATAAAATCATGAATAATTACCAAGCATGTGACATAAAAATATGCAAGATATGAAAATGCAAGAGTGTGATGATAAAACATAAATACACACACCTAAGAGAAACACAAATGCAATCATAGAAATGCACTATGAAAGTGTGTGTACGCAACTAAATCTCTTCAAGAGGCAAGTCAAGTGATTTACCTTTCGCTATTGAAGTCACAGAGACACTTGGACGCTTGCCATCGAGGATCTAAGCTACCCATTACAAACTCATCCCCAAATGTGGTTTGTTACGAAATAAACCAATCAAAAATGAGGAACTTAAAGTCATAATTATAATATACAAGAAACATGGCTTTGCTATCCATAAAATTCCGATTGTTCTATCATGCGTTCCAAAACTGTGCTTCCTTTCCATGCGACTTACTTCCTTCACAAAAGTAAAGTTAATCAAAGGGTTCATGCAATCAATGGTAAAGTGACTCCACTTGTGCTACCATTATGGTTAACTAGGGGATTTGGAGACAAATGAAGGGTCTCCCTTCTTTTTAAGATGCACACCTTTGGAAAAGGTGCATCTCTTGTTTTCTTCAAAGAATTATCCTTATTTTGGTCACTATTATCCTTTCAGACCCATATTTGAGTGACTCTCCTGTGTTACACCACGTCTACATGCCTATTCTTGCTCTCTATGTATTTAGTGCATTGGGTTTTTTTGTGACCCTTAGAATGAAAAAAATAGCACCTGTGTGGGAAGTAAGGAATACTACCTTTCATTTTCATTTGTTGAGGTCTTTTGTTGCTTATTTTGGTGGACTTGGATGGTGACCCTTCTACTTCCATGGTTGGCTTACTTCTTAGGACTTCAATGGCAAGTTTGGCTTGCTCAAGCTCCACTATCAAGTCGCATTCCTTGACCTTAGAGATCTTGAATGCATCATATTTCTTCAACAAGTCCTCATTGAGAGCTTGATAATCTTTGTCTTTCCTTTCCACTTCAATAAGGATCTTCATCATTTTTCTATTGAAATCTTCCTATTGAATTCTTCTTCTTGGCTCATGATGATTCTTGTCAAATCTAGCCCCACTTTGAGGGCTTCGTCCTTTTCTTTTTCAAGGGCATCAATCCTCAAGATAAGGTTAATGTTCATCCGAACTAGAGTCTCATTTTCCTTAATGATGTCTTTCTTAAGTTTTCCTTCTTTCTCCTTCTTAAGGAGTCTTACCTCCTCTTCAAAGACTTGAAGAAACTCTTCAAACTGGAAATCCCAAAAAGGTGTAGTGAGGATCGATCCGCCAAAACTAAAGACATAGAGGTGTGCTTTAGATCGCTCAACCCTAATCGTTTGTAAATTGAGAACGGCATCAAGTTGATCCTTGATCCCAAATCTAACAAGGCCTTCTCCCATAAAGTACTTCCCATTGAGATGTCGACTGTAAAGCTTCTTAGATCTTTGAGCTTCGGTGGTAGACCCTTCTTAATCACTGAACTAACATTCCCTCCAAATCTCTCTTGCTGGTTTGGTCATAACTCTCACTCCATCTTTCTAACCTCCTCATCCTTCTTAGTTCGGCTTTGTCATGGGTGATTGGAGGCTTATACGGGTTCTTCGATTTATGAAGGCGTAGTTGCTCTTTTCCTTTTGCAACCTCTTTTCCCTTTTGCGCTGTACCTCCCACTATGGTTACCATGTTGATCCATTCATTGTGGTCATTAGGTGATTTCCCTTTCTCTTGCCTCCTTGAGTTCTTATGCAAATGTCCTAATTGTATTGAGAGTTCTTTTAATAGAAGCCTACAAGCTCACTATCCGTAGATCTTCCTCTGGATTTTATACTTGAGTTGATTGATTGTTTTGATTTGATCAAGCGTTGTTTTGATGTCCCTATTGGATTCCACCAAACCCTTGATGGTTTTGACCATTCCAATACTTCCTATTTGATACTGCCCTTGGTTGTAATTACCACCCCACTAATTATTCCTCCAATTAGGGTTGTAATTGTTTTCATTTTGGTTATTTCGTTGGCGATTATAGTTGTATTGGTAGAATGCTTACACTTCCTCCTCGTGAGGTGCCAAGCCTTAACCGAGACAAATGTCTGCCCCATAGCCATTTTGCCTACAAACTTGGCAAACTATCACTTATGTTTGTGCTTGTTGTCTCTCCGAATTGCTTACAAACCCTTTCATTTCTCTTGTGAGGTTTTCTAATTGCATAGCCAATTTTGAATGCCTTCTCCTCTCCTTGTCTTGTCCTCTTAAGCTACGTTGTTGGGAGTTTTGCCTCAACAACTCAAACTTCTCCAAGACTTCTCCATCCGTCTTCTCTCTCATAGCTCCCCCACAAGCATTGTCAACTATCACTTGGGTGAGTCTTAAAAGTACCTTATAAAATGATTGAACTTGGTTGACTAAGGTAAATTCATGATAAGGGCATTGAATGAGGAGTAATTTAAATCTCTCACATGCCTTATGGAAGGGCTCTCCATCCTCTTTTACAAATGTAGCAATCTTCCCTCGAGTTTCCTTAGTCTTCCACGTAGGAAAGAATTTATCAAAGAACTTCTGCTCCATCTCTTGCCAAGTGGTGATCGATCCGGGTGTTAAAGCCATAACCCACTTTTTGGATTAATCCTTCATGCAATACGAGAAGCATCGCATCCTAAGTTGAACCTCCGACAACACACCTATTCGTATGGTTGTCATAACATTATAATACTTTTTCATGAATTGAAGAGCATCCTCCCTGATCTTCTCAAAGTACATGGGTAGAGTATTATAATGTTGGTTCTTCAATTGATAATTTCTCCATGTCGTGTTCAAAAGTATTGTCGACGGTTGATTTTTGAAGATTGGCAAAGAGAAAAATACTTCATGAACCTACGTGGTTCTCTTTATTGAGGTCTAGCCGGTGATGCATGTCTTGCTCTATCCTAAGATCGAGTGGGTGATGTATCACGACATCCCCTAAAATTTGATAATTTAAACTACTCAAATAACAATCTAACGGTTTTAACTAACTTTGAAACTACAAATGATGAGTTATTCTAAAATGGTAACGTGCTATGGTAATCCCCGGCAGCAGCACCAAGATTTTGACACACTCTCCGTCGTACCTCTTAAACTAAACCTTTATGCCTAGGTGAATGGAGTGCGCGAGTCTAATTGACCATTCGCAAGTGTACGAATCGTTGTGAAGTATAGCAGACACTAGTAAGGGTATATTTCCCACGAGGATTTGTAGCGTACTTGAATAATTTAGCTTAACTCACTAAAGCTTATACTAATTTAGTGACTAAAGAGAATTGTCTAGGTTTAAATGTTTAAGAAATATGCCGAGGATACAATGGTGTAAAATGCTACTAACAATTTCGTAACCCAATAACTATCAAGGTAAATACATATTTAAGAGGATAAGTAAAAAGTGTATAATGCCCTTTTTATCAATTTGCCCAAACCTAGACCTAGGTTAGTCAAGACTTAATTAACCTCTTATAGAGCTTCAAGCAAAATCTACACAAGGTTGTTCATCCAAGATCTAGATCTACTTTTCATGCACCAATATTATGCTTGTAAATTAGAGTAAAGTTCATACTTAACATACATCATGAAGATAATTTAAGCATAAGTGCAAACTCAATGGATATAAAGATAGATTGAATCATTTCAAAAAGTGTCACATATTTACAAACATCAACAAAAGGGATTCAGCTACTCATAATGAAATAAATACAAGAGAAGAAAAGACAAAGAGAAAGAAAGCTCATTATGTTCTTAATAATTCCCCTTTGCTTGCTCAACAAAACCTTTCTTGATGTCAAGATAGATCTAATATCATTAAGTAGAAGATTCTAGTTCTAAAAAGATGATGAACTAAAGTGTTTAATCCAAAAGTGCTTTTCTATGAGAGAAGGTTATGAAAAGGTGTTTCTAACTTTAGCTAAAAGACACAACACACTTTATGAAAAAGAAACATATGTTTATATAGTGGAGGAAAAGTTTGGAAGCCAGACACTTGCAAGCTGACGTGGATGATGCTTTTACGACCAGAATCTACGAGTTTGAACTTGCAGCGTGATGTCACAGATCTCTTTACTTAAGCATTGCTACTTCTTTCTGCTGGTTGTAACTCGTAGAATTATTACACATGGCTTCAATACGACTTCAATCTGCGAGGTTGATCTCGTAGTATGATGTTACAGATCTCTTTTTAAGCTGAACTGCTAGGTCAAGTTCACAAATTGGGCTTTAGAGAAAAATATCTGGTTTGGCTGCTACTTCCTTATTCTAGCTCTCACTCGAAATGCATGGTCGCAGTTCCATCTGGTGGTGATCTACGAGATACTTCTACGATTTTGATCTCGTAGTGGTAAGTCATATATTTCTTTTGCTAGTTCTGATTCGCTAGATGACTTAGCAGCATCATTTGGCTCTGTTCTACGAATTAGATATGTGTGGAATAACTTGCAGCCTAAACTCGCACTCTTTTCTAGGACAACATCTGCTTCTTGGATCTTCATACTGAAGTCCTAGTTCCCTATAGGAGACATCTGGGACTTGGGTCAGTGAGGAATAACTCGCAGTCTTGCTCAAAAGTTAAGCTTCAGCTTTTTTTTTCTTCAGGATTCTTTACCAAGTGTTCATTTCATCCTTTGAAACTAATAATTCCTGAAAGAAACTTGTTAACCGCCAAAAATGGTAGGGGTTCAAAGAAAAATTTTCCACTAAGATGAGAGGTAGAGGGAAGCCACAAGAAGTACCCCACTACCTTAGAAAGGAGGCTAGAAACAATATAACAGGATATTACAAGAAACAAAAAGATCCTGCTATCACAAACTCCAAGGTACCCTACTACCATGCCAAGGTACCCCACTGCCACATCAGGGTACCTTTTTGCCACGACAGAGTACCCTTTTGCCACATCTAGGTACCTCAGCTCTAAGTTTTGGTACCTCACCACCTTATCAGGGTATACCACCACCACTTCTATCTGGGTACCTCATTACTACACCTAGGTACTTCGCTATTGTATTTATACATCCTACCACCACCTCACCTGAGTACCTCACTACTGCATCTTGTTACCCTGTTATCATCTGGGTATCTTGCTATTGTACTCCCTTAGTACCCCGATCCCTCCTAGAGCCAATCTACCAAAAGAACAAGCTACTAGGTAAGAATGATGTACCTAGTTTCTAATATTAAACTAGAAAAAGGATGTTACACAAGTATAAGGCTAGAATTCATCTTCAAGTAACGTGGAAGGAAAGAGTTGACTCACCAGTGAAAACACCATAAATAAGACCTAAATCAATTGATTGATTGACATTTCAAATATAAACGGAAACATGACATCATTGAAGGGATTCACGCGTAAATCAATCTCACCACTAACGCCTCTTAATTCCTCTAACACGGTCAATCAATTTGATCTAAATTAGAGGGATTTGATTGGCAAGGGGGAGGAAATAAAAGGAGACGACCACGTCTAGAATTAGGGATCGGAATTGAGAGAGAAAGAGCGAGATTTTTTTCTACTTATCAACTCGTACAATTTCACCATCTCCAACGGTGTGAGAATCCTCCAATAGAATAGATCACAGACCTTCATTGTATTGATGTTTAGTTTGAACCGATTAAAGTGTTGTATTTCACTTTTTGCAAATATATGGGATAGACGTTGTTTTCCCCTTACTTGTAATTACCATTGTGTTTAGTTTGTTTTACAGGGATATTGAATAGGTATCGAGCTACGTGATACCCCTCCGGACCGTGGTCTATCACAATCGCGGCCCCTTTAAAAGTCGTTATTTGAAAAATCACCTCAGTGAAGATTTTCTGGTAACACTTTTTGGCACCATCTGTGGGAACTATCTTCCCAACGATTATAAAGAAGATGTCCTAGTTCTACTCGGAAAAGCAGAAAGATGAGACTCCGATCTTCTTAATGGTTTCTCACCCTCTCAGGGCCCCACTCTCTCGCTTCCACTCAAAGAATCCTGAAACAGGGAAGAGGATCGAGGAATAACAATCCGGAACCAATTCCCTCATCAAATACAGGCTCCGTGCCTCAAGCTCCTATGGCCTAAGAGATCAATCGTGCTATCCTAGAACAGTAAGCGATTGCCTACCTAGAGAATGTCTGCCTCCGAATGATAGCCTAGAGGATACTCTTTGAAGTAACTAGGACCATATGAGAGGAAGAACTCGATACCCGGGTGCCGGTCTTTGATAGGTTGGGACCACCCTTTCTAGTCCCAAACTACCCAGCAGATTTTAGACCCTGACAGGTGAGGTCAGTAGTAGATATTCCTCCTAGGAGAAAACCAGCCAACTATGACACAAATAGCTGAAGAGCGAGCTCTACAACCCGATATAGGTGCAAGCACCAAACCAAAAAGAAATCCCAGAGGGAACATTCATCGGAGTGAGGAGCACCAGGAGATGACCGTAGTATTTGAGACCTCGAACAATGACGGCTGAAACCTACCAAGAAGCCTATGACAGGGCTCTGGAACAAGTGGAGATAGAAGAACAACTCAGGATCAAGATCGAGCACGACGAAGCCCGATTTGCCAAACGCCCTAAAAAGGAAGCTCCAAAGCCCGTATCGACTAAGGGCTTGCAAAATCCTCCTCTCAACCGGTCTACGTATAGGCCGTCGCATTTTTCTCAATATCATGATAGATACCTTGCACGAAGGAGTCCCCCCCCCCCCCCCCCCCGAACAACCCCTCCATTAAGGGAAATAGCCCAAATAGCAATGGAGGAGGGCGAGTACAACCACTACACCCCTCTCAACACCTCTTAGAAGACCATATACCTCGCAATCCGTGACAAAGGTCTGCTTAGGAAGCCAGACCCTTTGAAAGCTTCGGTAGACAAAAGGAGTCGTTACAAATATTGTGATTTCCACGAGGGCGTAGGACACAATACATTAGAATGCTACAGCCTACGTAACCAGATTGATGGATTGGTAAGAGGAGGACTTTTGGTTGAATTCTTACAACAACTGCGGGATGGCATCAAGATGGGGAAGGAGGTACAAGAAAGAATGCAAGAGGCAAATGAGAGACGGAAGGATGAAGGAAAGGACTTGATGCAATAAATACAAGTCATCCATACTATCAGTGGGGGCCCAACCCTAGTAAGAATTTCCAACAACTCCAGGAAAAACTATGCTAGGAAGATTCCTAGAGTTTCTACCAGTAGCGACGTGCTTAAGGTTACTAAGGGACCCCAAAACCAAACTCGCACAAGCTAGATCATTTTCACAGAGGAAGACGTATACAACACAGTTTAACCGCATAATGACCCAATGGTGATTACGGTTCAGATAGCCAATTGCCAGGTCTACCGGGTCCTGGTTGATATTGGAAGCAGTGTGGACATTCTTTTCAAAGGGGCTCATGATAAACTTAATCTGAAGAACCTCTATTATAACAGTTGTACCACACTTTTATATGGATTTACATGGGACTCGTTAATACCAATCGGATCCCATAGGTTGCCAATGATAATCGGAAAAGCGCCACTTCAATAGAACATGATGATTGAGTTCATTGTAGTCGACACCCCGTCCACCTACAACGTCATTCTAGGAAGACGCTTCCTATCTGGTATAAGGGGGTATTATCTGTTTATCATAACATACTGAAATTTCTAGTTGGGACCAAGGTAGGAGAAGTCTGCGGAGATCAGCAGGCTATACATAATTTCGACGCGGTATCCACAAACCTAACTGCGCTAGCCAAACAATATGTACATATAGCTAGCGAGCTACCTCGAGGCGCGCTAGAACAGGATCCTGACGTCCCAGAAGAAGGCGAGGTACCGTATATGGTTGTAGAAGAATCAGAGGAATAAGAACATGGCTGGACCGGTAGGTACCCCGCTGAACATATGGAAGAAATACCCATGAGGGAGGATGATCCAACCAAGACTGTAAAAATTGGTGGCGCACTAGATCATGAAGTCAGGAAGTATCTGATAAAACTCCTCAAAGAATACAATGATATTTTTGCTTAGAGTCACAACGAGATGCCGGGTATTCCTCTCAGCTTGGCCACCCACAGGCTAGTGGTGGATGCAACTTTTAAGCCAATCAAATAGAAGCGGAGACACTTCAAAGCCGAATAGAATATCACGGTACAAGAGGAAGTAGACAAACTCCTAAAAGCTAGATTCATCAAAGAATCTCGTTACCCCTAGTGAATCGCTAATGCGGTCATGGTTACTAAGTCCAATGGGAAGTGGCACATGTGTGTAGATTATACTGACCTAAATTGTGTTTGCCCCAAGGATAGTTTCCCTTACCCAAAATAGATCAGTTAATTGACTCTACAGTAGGAAACAAGCTTCTAAGCTTCATAGACGCCTTCTCGGGGTACAATCAGATCATGATGCACCCTGCCGACCAAGATAAGACTAGCTTCATCATTGGACAAGGTCTCTACTGCTACAAGGTAATGTCATTTGGTCTTAAGAATGCAGGTGCCATATACCAACATTTGGTGAACAAGCTGTTCAAACTATGAATTGGAAGATCCATGGAAGTGTACATAGACGACATGATCACTAAGTCTCTAGCAAAGGATCAGCATCCGGAAGACTTACGCCAGACCTTCCAGATAATAAGAGAAAATCAGATGAGGCTGAATCCGGCTAAGTGTGCTTTCGGGGTAGCGGTGGGAAAATTCTTGGGATTTATGGTACACGAGAAGGGGATTGAGGCCAATCCCGAGAAGATCAAAGCCATCCTAGACCTTGAGTCTCCTACCACCCTCAAGCAAGCACATGGGTTGACTGGTAGGGTAGCCGCATTAAACCGATTCATATCTCGGTCGATTGATAAATGTCTTCCTTTCTTCAAAATTATAAAGCAGGGTAAGAAGATGAAATGGAATCAAGAAAGCGAGGAAGCCTTCCAGTCTTTAAAAAGGTATCTAGCTAGCCCGCTATTACTAGTAAAACCTACATCGAGAGAAGAATTGCAGTTTTACTTAGCAGTCTCAGAAACCGCCACTAGCGGAGCCTTAGTAAAGGAATTTGATGACGGGGTCCAGAGACCAGTCTATTACATAAGCCATACCCTGACCAAGTCCGAAAAGAATTATACCCTCCTAGAGAAGCTCGCTTATGCGCTTGTAACCATGGCTAGAAAGCTTCGACCGTATTTCCAGGCTCATGCCATCGCTGTGATCATAAACCACTCGTTGAGGCAGTTCCTCCAAAGACCAAACGTGTAAGGGAATTTGGTTCTTTGGGATCTGGAGCTCAACCAATACAATATCAAATACAAACCAAGAACGACTATCAAGGCTCAGGCCTTGGCCGACTTCATGGCAGAGTTTAGCATGGTCTCCAACCAAGAAGCTACCTTGAATACAACCTCGACATTAGAATCCCGTGAATGGCTGGCTGATAGCAAGATCTGGACGCTATATTCACATGGGGCATCTAATCAGTTGGGTTGTAGAGCAGGGGTCATCTTAATTGATCCAAAAGGAGTCGAAATCAACCATTGTTTTAGGTTCGAGTTCAAAGTCACTAATAATGAAATGGAGTACAAAGCCTTATTAGCCGGAATGAAGGTGGCCGGGGAGTTGGGAGTGGATTGCCTCCTAGTCCAGAGTGACTCACAATTCGTAATCAACCAAGTGTTCGGCTTGTAACAAGCGAAGGGTGACAACATGATAGCATACCTCAAACAAGCTTGGGAGGCGATGACAAAATTCAAAGGTGTGAAGATAGAATAAATTCCTAGAGAAAATAATCACCGAGCGGATGTCTTGGCTAAGATTGCTACGACCGAAGAACAAGCATTACCAAGGGGGGTGCCACTCCAATTGATACCTTGTCGCAGCATAGCCAGCGGGGTAGAGGTGAACCCGGTAGACCGGCTTCCTTGCTGGATGGACCCCATAGTAGGCTACCCCATAGCAAAATTATTTTGACCTCAAACTTATTTTTATAAGGCACTTTTTTTGTTTCCCAAAAATAAGCTTTATACGGCTTTTTTTAGCTATCCAAAAACATGTCTTTTGTAGTACATTTTTACTGCCTCAACACAAGTCTTTTACGGTATTTTTGGGCAGCTTCAAAATACATTTTTTGCAGCATTTTTTTATACAGCATTAGTGACATGTTGCAATAAATTGACAGTCTTTTGTGACTCCCTTCGTAATGAAATTTTATTAAATACCGTAAAATGAGTTTTACGGTATTTTTTAAAGCTCATGAATGTTAATTTTTCTTATAGTATACTCATGTTGATCAATTAATAAATAATATTATTAAGTTATTTAATTGGGTTGATTATACCAAAGGTTGCTTGCTTTAACCATTGAATCGCTGGGGAAAAATTGGGTTGATTATTAAAAAACAAAAGTGTGGTTAACGTATATATCATCTTTGTGTTTTAAAGGAAAAATTAAGAAATAATTTATAACTAATAAATAAAAATTAGGCAAGTTGAGTGGGACATAGTGTTCTTTTCAATCAATGTGTTGTGGTCCTTATTATTATTATTATTTTTTTTCAAAATATCATTGTGGTCCTTATTAGTTATTAAAAAATCTTTACCAGAACAGTAAGCTGTTGTCTATATATAGTTCCAAGTATATACCCTTTCTAGATCTATCGCCCTCCTTAAGACAAATTAATCGTCAAAGTTATTTAATCTCAAATCTGTTTCAAGCTTATCAATCATATTACTTAAAAAGTCCTTTTCTTCTCTTATATTTAATATGGATAATGACTATCCATTGTAAAACTTAGAACCCTAAAGAATTTTTTTTTAATTATATTATGATATCTTCCTTTAATCCCTTTCATGAGTCATGACTCAAAAGCTTCAACTACCATATAAGGACCCAAACAATTGTATTAATTAAACTCTAATACACATCCTCACCTACAAAATTATTAACAAGCTTGAATATAAATGTAGACATATATATATATCCCTTTCATGAGTCATGACACGAAAGCTTCAACTACCATAAAAGGACCCAAACATTCGTATTAATTAAACTCTAATACGCCTGCTCACCTACAAGATTATTAACATGTTTGAATATAAATGTGGACATACATGAGGTATATATATATATATATATAAATTTATGACCATTCTACACTGCAACGTTATATGATCATATATAATTTCATGTGATCACACACATATATATATATATGGCTGCCCTTAGGTGCAATGTTATATGATGCAACATACAAAATTTTGATTGTGATTATGTCTTTTTTGGTACAACCACATCAATTAATATGTGATTGCATGTTCTAACATACGATCATAATAATTTAATTGTGTAATCACGTGCAATTCATATGCAATAATATTATATATATATATATATATATATATATATATTTGTGATCAAATACAATCATATGTGATTGCACACGATTGTATCATGTAATGTTACACCGAAGAATGACACAAATATATATATCACATATGATTGCATGTGATCACAAATATATATAATGTTATCGAATATGAATTGCACGTGATTACACAATTAAATTAGAGAAAATAGCACTAGACACCATTAATTGGTGGGTGGAGTCCCAAAAAGGTCATTGACTGTTGAAATTGTTCCAAAATCACCATTTTGACAAAACATTGTTCCAAAATCACTATTTTTATAGAACATTGTTCATTGACAGTCGTTCTATTAAAATCTAGCAAAAAACTACCATTATCTGTGATATGGCACCTATAAAGAATTTTATATGCAACATTTTATGTATTTTGATTATTTGATCATATATAAAAATTAATGATTTGATTAATTTATTATTTTTATAGGTAATATTTCCTGTTTATGGCTGACATCAAACTTATTATTATTCTCTAATTAATTTAGGGTGACATCACACTTATTTCATAATTAATTTAATATTTAATTATATATAAAAAGTAATGATTTAATTATAAGAATTTTATGGGCAATATTTCCTATTTTATAAAGTAATCATGATAAAAAAATATATTTAAAATACAGGTAAAAAAAACCAATTCAAAACCAGTTCAAAAACCAGTGCAAAACATATTTTACTAATTTTTGACTCATATTCTGAAATGTTATAACATAAGCAAACAGACTTCAAACAATTAATGGGCAAAGTAGGAATAATTGATACTTTCTTTCTTAAAAATGGCTAATTTGAGCCATTTTGAAAAATTAATGGCAATTTAGGGACCGGTTCACCAAATCAGTGGCTTTAGATATCATTGACCCATTAAATTATTGTGATCGTATGTTAGAACATGCGATCACATATTATTTGATGTAACTGTACCAAAGAAGACATGATCACAGTAAAATTTTTGTACGTTGCATCATGTAACATTGCACCCAATGGCAGCTTTATATATATATACAGTCTTTCTATTGTCTGTTCGTCCTGACATAAAATATATTAAGATGAAGAATATGGACCATAGATTATGGAGAAGTTTTGACAAGTGCATACACTATGAGTTAAAGCATGTAAATCTAATGGTCCACATTCTTCGTCTTGATATATTTTATATCAGGACGAATAGACAATAGAAAAATTGTATATATATATATATATACGGGTCATTCTTTGGTATATATATTATTGCATATATGAATTATATGTGATCACACAATTAAACTATTGTGATCTCATATTATGATTACATATTAATTTATGTGATTATACCAAAAAAGACATGATCATAATTAAAAAATTTAAGATTTAACAGTGCAACGTTGCACTACACGAGCATCTTTTATATATATCACATCCACAAAGCTCAAATTAATACCTACACATTTAGATGTGGAATAGATTCAAAATACAATTACCGGTGAGAGGTATCAAACCCAAGCATGCAATGTTTATAAAACTACAGTCTTATACTACTTTTAATATATATATTTCACCAAATGATTAGAGGTCTGCTGAAACCTGCCCTAATCAAGTTTCATATCACATGATCAGTAATCTATAAACTCAAAACTATAAAATTAAATATAGAGATCAAGTTTTATATCAGATTAGTAATCAATAAACTAGAATGAACTATATAAAAATTACATATAGAGGTAAATAATAGTATTAAGCTCTAATATAATGCGATTACTTTGTCTTTTGAGAGAGAGAAAGAGAGTAATTATATTACCCTATATTGCTAGCTGTTTGATGCTCTGTAGCTAATTTTTTTTTCGTGGCTAGATCATGAAATAAATTATGGGGCAAAAGCTCACCATTAAGTTTCTTCTACACCGAGGCATATTATTATGAGTTGTCGGCCCCAAAGCTAGCTAGTTACAGACTAGACTATAGCTAGACAGTTATAAAAAATGTCAAAAAAAAAAGTTTAATTATTTCTAAAGTTAAAAGTTATATATAGCAGCTCTAGCTCATTCTTTTAATAAAACATTGATATCAATTTCAATATGATATAAAATATAGGTAAATATATTTTATATCATACTGAAAGGCACGCAAATATGAAAGGCCTAAAGTCTCTTTCTTCTGAAGTCAACTTTGGATCCATGATTTAACACATAATAATTTTCAAAACATTGGTTTCGGATTAGTGATATATTAATCATTGTACCTCTTTAGTCTTGTGCCTCATATTCTATAAATTACATAAATTGCAGAAAACTGTTACAAAGGCATACACTACGATTATAGACAAACAACAATCAGGCAGAGATGGGCACGGCCCATGGATGTACCTGTGTGGGGCTAGGGTGGGCTTGAGCCCACCCAATACCCCCATTAAAAAATATATATATTTAAATAGTAAATAGAAAAATAATTAAACAATTAATTTTATTTCCTATTAAAAGTAGAAAAAATAATTTTTTTCTTTTAATTTTCTTCTTTTTATAATAACAATTATTTCTTCCTAATCTCCAAATTTGGCTCAATTGTTTTTATCAACATCAACAATTAGTCTTCAAATTATATATGTTTGGGTGTATATATATTATGGCTTTAAATATTTTATTTTGTTTTGAAATTTTAGGGGTATTGTTAAATATAGTTAATGAGATATATTTTAGGGATAATCCAATTTTAAATTTACAAACTACGGATATTGTTAGATAAATTGCTCGTAACATTGTATTAGCATATTTCAAATAAATCAAACTAATAAATAATTTAATAATTGTTCGTATTTGCATTTTATGTTTCTCATATAATTTGTTTTGATTTTTTAAAATAAAATTTGGTAAGGCATTTATTTAAAATGTACATTTTACGGGGGACGTCTCACTATATCTTTGTAACTATAGGTGATGTCGATGTTCAGTAAAAAAAATTCTAGCCCACCCTAGTCTTCAATCCTGGTTACATCAGGCCACAACTTTGGTTTCCGAGA
This sequence comes from Acer negundo, assembly GCA_035582765.1. Lineage (NCBI taxonomy): Eukaryota > Viridiplantae > Streptophyta > Magnoliopsida > Sapindales > Sapindaceae > Acer > Acer negundo. The sequence continues at coordinate 24,744,828 of CM069235.1, read as the reverse complement.
AAATCTCCCAGAAGCCTTTGGTGTTGGAAAATTCCATCATGTGGGGCCACACATGTAAATATTAAATGTGTTATGCTATCTTTGGTTAAGCCTAAATTAAAGTGATCTAATTAAGATTTAAAGTATTAAGGCTTAAAGGTATAATTGTTATGGAATTAATGTATAGATACTATAATGCTATATCTAATTTGATGAGGGGCCAAATTAGAAATAGTAAAACCTATAATAATCTAATTATTATATATTAGGGTTATGGTCTCCAAATTACACGATCTTTTTTCAGTTTATCTGTATCTCCATCAACAGAGCAAAACCTTGGTTTTTCTTCTCTATATGTATGTGTTACTATGATGAATACTATTGAGAAGGATAGCTTCAAATCATAAGCTAATCTAGTCTAATTAGAGACTTGAATGTGAACTAGTTTTCTAGAATTCTAGGTTTTCACATGTTTGAGAGTTGTATATTGATTAGCTTATTATCTAGGGCTATTTGTGTTTTGATTGACTTATTTCATGATTGATAGCCTTAATATGTGCTAGGATCCATTAGTTGAACAAATCTAGGATTAGCACATTTGATTTTGTATTTAGAGCTAACTAGGATTTAATTGATTATTGTATATATACTTGCTCTAAATACTTGCTAGAATATTCATTGATCATATCTTGTGTTTCTAGCATGTTAGTGTATGTTTCTAATATCTTAAATATGTGCTTCATGTATATGATTTATTCAAGTGTTAGCTTCATGAATGAAACTATGTTGAAGTGTTGTGTCACATCATTTGCATTCATTGATCACACTTAATAAGTCCTTGTAAAATACATGAAACTTGACTAGGACAAGTAGTCTGGATAGTCAAGCAAGGAAGTCTTGGTTAGGACAAGAAGTCCGTATAACCAAGCAAAAAGTCATGGCTAGGATTGGGAAGGTCTAGATAGCTATGCAAAGGAATCTCTCTAGAGGCATAAGTGGTTTCGATAAGGAGTTGACTATGACATTGGTAGGCTCAGGATGTTGACTAGACATAGACTCCAATAGAGAGTGTTACATGGGATATGTATTCACTGTTGAGGAATTTCTAATCTATCAACGGTGTTGTGTAGACGTAGACTCCAATAGAAAGTGGTTCCACACTTTTGAGGAATTTCTAATCTACCAATAGGTTTGGATAGACATAGACTCCAACAGGAAGTAGATCATTAGTTGGTTACTTTTGAGGAATTTCTAATCTATCATCCAATATATATATTACCCAATGGTTGTAGTTTCAACCCATGGATGTTTCCTCCTTAGAGGTTTTACCATGTTAAATAATCTCACGTCAATTCTTTCTATCTCTATCTTTCATATTTGTATATGTGTATGTTTTAATCTTGTTTCATTATCTTCATTCAAGATGTATTTGTAAACAAGATTTTTGTTAAGTGTGAGATGTAAGCACATCATATTGATCAAAGTTTTAAATATAATTCTTTTGTATATTGACTTATTTTTGTATAGTCATATATTGATCAGTACTTGTACATATTGAACATTATTGTAAATACAAGTATTCTTTGTTGTTAGTTTTAGTATAGTTATTTCTCTTGCAACTTATTGACTATTTAGACAATGCCTTATTGAACATGCTATTCTATTATCTATACATGTGTATATTGCTTTTGTGTTGTGATTCAAACTATCTTGAGAGACAAACTTTTGTCTATTTCAAGGAATTGGAAAATGTGTAAAAACCTATTCACCCCCCTGTACGTACGCTTTAGACAATTTAATCGCGTTTGTATATTTTAGACCGTGGCTTGTCTAGCGTGGTGGCTGATTTACGTTGTTATACTAATAGCCTCCAAAGTTGGTACGAGGTGAATATGAGGGGCTTGCGGAAGGAAATTCAGAGGAAGCAAGCTTTTCTCTAGAAAGATTCTAATCAGGTTTTGCCAGGTTCTTGGTTTGAGATCATTCGTATTAAGAGAGAGCTAGTGCATGGGTCTTCTTCAACATACATGGTATAATATGTTGAACATTATTAGCTTACATAATTAGTGTTTTTACTTATCAATTTTATCTCATCTATTACTTGTATGTGTTTAGATTAATTTCTACATATAAGATTAAGATTATGTGTTGATTGGGTTATTTGTGATAGCTAGGTTTTCATGCTTATATGCCATCTAACTAATTAATCTCATTGTATGATTGAGATTGTTCTTTAATAGCTAGGTTTTCATGTTTATCCAGTATCTAGCTAATTGATCTCATTAAAATGATTAAGAATGTTTTTTGATAGCTATTGTATCTAGGATTGGTTATCCTTAACATATCTAAGCTATTTGACATGTCATTTAGTATTTGATATATAGGATTGGATTAATTGTCATATTATAATCGTAGATAATCATTTAGTGTACCCTAACTCTATTTGCATATTTGGATATATCATGTATATTCACTTAGGGTGTTTGATATCTTCGGAGAACTACGTCTTGTGTAGCTCCGGTATTAGGTTGCGTAAATCATAAGCAATTGGATGAGGTTCACTTTTACAGGCCTACGGGTAGTGATAGTAGGTTATCGATTGGTATTAGGTCGTAAACTGGGATTAGGTTGTAAACGTTATAACATTTAGTGGATTCGAGGTTCGAGTGTGGCGCAATTACCTGCCTATGGTTTTTCCTTGTTAAGGGTTTCCACGTATACTTCAAGTGTCATTTATAATTTCACACATATTACACTTGATTATTGTATTGACTAGATTGGCGCTGAAACACTAAGTAGTAGAACTACTGAAACCGGGAAGGCCACCCTTGTACAACAAGACAAACGATTGAAGGATAAGGAAAAGAATTCTCTACCAGCACCTCCTCGTCAAGAACGAACCGTCAACATCATATCGGGTGGATCTGAAATTAGTGGTATTTCACACTCTTCCATAGGGAAACACACTCAATAGGTATCAAACATGGAGGTTGGACCTTTTCATAAAAACGATCCTTCGATCGATATGGTAATTTCGTTCAATGCAACTGATAGCTCCAACTTATTCTCACCCCACCACGATGTACTTGTCATTTCACTTTATATCACAAACTGTTTGATCACACGTTGTCTAGTCGACAACGATAGTTCGACAAATAGTCTCTTTTTAAGTGCCTTGAGAAAAATACAGATCAATGAATCAGGATTTTCTCGACGTTCAACAACTCTAGTATGTTTCAATGGAGAAGCGAAAAGCACGATAGGCGAGATTGTACTGCCTGTGTACACAGAGGGTGTGAACGTACAAACCAAGTTTTTGGTACTCAACTGTGCTTTGGCTTACAATGTGATAATGGGTAGCCTATGGATTCACGTGTTGTGTGCGGTTCCATCAACACTCCACCAAACGATTTGCTTTCCCATCAAGTAGGGAGTTCGAGAAATCAAAGAAGAACAGAAGATATCCAGGGAATGCTATCAAACGAATCTCAAGGAGAAAAAGCCCGAGTTATAGCAATTACAAAAGTCTAGACTAGAGCTCGACCCAGACAAGCCCCAAGTAGAAGAACTTGATGAGATCCAGATAAACCCCAAAATCCCAAAGCATAAGGCATAAATAGGTTAAGATTCGAACCTATAATTAGAGGAAAGTTGAACGAATTCCTGAAGCAGAATCATGATTCATTTGCATGGTTGCATGCTGACATGGTAGGAATCAAGCCCGAGGTCATGGTTCATCGACTACAAGTTGACCCCGAACATCGACGAGTGAAGCAAAAGAGAAGAAAATTCGCATCTGAGCGAAACAAGGTCATTAATGACGAAATCTAGAATTTGATCGACATAGATGAAAATATATATAAAACGTGTCTAATGATATCTAGAGGGAGGTGAATAGATTTTAATCCGGTTATTACCAAATTTTTACGATTAGCCAATTTTACAAAAATAACCCCAATCTAATCTAAAACAAAATCAAGTGAATAGTGCAAAAATTAAATGACACTTGATTTTTACATAGAAACCTTTAACAAGGAAAAACCACAGGTTGTTATGTGCGCCACACATGATTCTCGAATCCACTAATTGTAATGGTGTTTACAACCTAGGTTGACTACGTCAAACCCTATATGGCCATTAACCCATTACTACTACCCGTAGGCCTTCAAAAGTGAACCTAGATCAAAAGTGCTTGAGCACTACACAAAGGTAGTCACAAGACTTAACTCTCAAAGAGAAGAGATTAACAACCTAATGTGAATATGAACAATATTCAAAGTGCATAAATTCAAGGTCAAACATTTAAGCTTATCTAGGTATGGATAAACATTTCAAAGACTGTTCTAGTTATCATGTGGCTATATGACATGCATACAACTTAGCTATATGTGCAAATCAAATCCTATATGCAATATCACAAATAACTCACAAACCACAATAAAGATGTAATCTTGAAACTAGTCAAGTCATAAATGAGCTATCTTGTAAAGCAAGAACATGTGAAAAGATAAATATAATGTTCTAAAAACAAGTCATGTGAGTAATAAAGAAAACTCATGTAGAATCATACCTATAATATGGTAGATGATGAATGAACCATGAAGGAAGATGAGTTTTTTGGTTTTGATTAGAAAAGATCAAATCTTGGTTGCTTTTCTTTGAAGACACTCTTCAGCTCTCTCTATCTATAAATAGGATGTATTTATAGAGGAGTGTGTGAGAATGTGAAAAGTCACCGTTTTTAAAAACGCACCAGCTGTCCGCTCTTAGTGATAATATTATAATTGCCTATGTTTTATACCTCTGTTCTTTAGTTTATTGCTTTGTTTGGAGTTAAACACTAGCATTTTATGTTTCTTTTCTTAGTTCTCAGCTATTCAAGTCCTAGGAGATAATTGGAAGCAATTTGGATGATTTTTGATCAAGACTGAGAAAACAATATTTGTTGATGGGTCAACTTCAAGAATTAAACTATATCATCTCAGAAGGAACTGGGTTTCGAGTCTTCTATGTTTGGAAACGTATGGAAGTTAGCTTTCCTTAGAATTTTATGGTTCGCGATTTTGAGTTTTCTAGAAGGAGTTATGATCATTTTACTACCCAAAGGTTAGACCAGAGTTTCTACGCGGGATTTAGGAAATAAAGTATTATGGGCTGCCTATTCAAGAATGAAGGTCTTCGATGATGTTGGAAAAATACGCTCAAGTGGTTATATCGGTTAATTAATTGAAAATTACTGATATGGATTAAACCACATGATGTTTGAATTTGAATTCTATTGATAATTCAATTGGATTCAAACAATTAGATAAAATGAGATAAAGGGATAAATGAGATAAAAGATATTAAATTTAAATGTAATTTAAATTTGAATATCACTATTCATCTATTTAGGATTCTAGACCATATATATAGCATAGTGTCCTATTGATTATTAAACTAATCAATCTCATTTTGAACGTAATATATCAAAGAGTTATATATACAGAGAGTTTCTATTTTTTACAGGTCTTTTCCAATGACAACAAATTGCATGGTGAGTTAAGTGAACTTTTCGGAATTCATGATCGGAATTTGTGATCGTTCTCCAACCAGTGATACAACCCGCTCACGATCCCGCTTCCGCCGCATGATTCGGATTTCCAACAGTGAAAGGTATTAATCCGAATACTGCAATTTATTTGATTATATATTTATTATTAATTATAATAATAATCAACAGACGAATTTGTTATGTTTCGGAAGATTAATGAAGTCCTAAAAGTCACTTTGATTCAGTTTTAGTTAATCCTAAACTTTCCAAGTTAGGATTAGTTGAGATTGGATTAAGATTCCTAAAATTAAAAGGATTGTATTTCCTATTTTGAGTCACATTGAATTAGCCTTGTTGGAGGCTGATTAAGGAACTAAAAAGAGACCTAAGTCATGCCTATTTAAGAGGAATTGCAGCAGAAAGATCAAATACACAGTATTAGAGGCAAGTTGAAGAGTTCGAAGGTGACGTTCCATCGATTTTTCTAGTTCTATCATTATGAGGAACTAACTCTTTTTGCTAGAGCTACGATGTAGCCTAGCCATGACTATTTAATTTATTTAGTTAATGTTAATTTTAAGTTTTCTTCCCTATTGAGTATCTTTTGCTGCGCTTTAATTATGTGTGCTTGAATTTGGATGTTTGATCACCATCTAATTTTTATTTTTATTTTTATTTTCTTTTTTCTTCTTTTCTTTTTCTTTTAGGAATATATACGTGGTCGTCGTTCAAGAAGTCTCAAGCGTGTACCGTACGATCCTAAGATTGAGAAGATAATCCGACAACTGAGAAGGACTCACCTTACACTCGAGGAGCGAATGGACGATATAACACTTGCTATATTAATTGACTAGTTATGGGCATTTTCGTAAACTTGACTCATCACGAAAATTGGGTAAAATCTATTCACCTCCCCTCTAGATTAATATTGAACACACCATAATTTGTTTCAATTGGTATCAGAGCAGGTTCCTAGATATACTTAGGTGATCCTTTGCTCTTTTTGGTGTGTTTTACATTTTGTGTGATTTTTGATCATTCATACATTTGCATTCATTTCATTCATTTCATTCATTCATAAACACTATGAGTGGAAACGGTGGTGGAAACAGTGGTGGCAATGAAGGTGCTTCTAGCACAAGACCTCCACTTCTCACCGGAATAAATTATGCCTCTTGGAAAGGCAAGATGGAGTCGTACATTTGTCAAATCCATGATAGGGCATGGATGGTGGTTGAAGACGGTTACACATCACCGATGATGACTCCTATGGGTGGAGGAGAGGATGTTCTCAAGCTTAAGGCACAATAGAACGCGTAAGAGTTTTAGGCATCAAAATGGAATAGGAAGGCAATGCATGCCATCCTATGTGTAATGGATGAGAATCAATATAAATTGATTCAATTTACTAGGATTGCAAAAGAGGCATGGGACATCCTAGAGGTTGCACATAAGGGAATCAAAATGGTAAAGGACTCTAAGCTTCAAGTACTTTAAACTCAATTCGATATGCTAAGGATGGAGGAGAATGAGTGCTTCAACGACTTTAGATCAAGTTGATGGACATTGTAAACCAAAGTCATCAACTTGGCGACCCTTACTTGGATAGAAGGATCAAGCAAAAGATAATGAGATCGTTTCCCGAGAGGTTTGAATCCAAGGTAACAGCTTTAGAGGAAAATAGCACCTATAAAGACATGAAGCCGAGTGAGGTGATTGGGAGACTTTTAGCTTATAAGTCTAGGAAATGTCCTATCTCCACACCTCCTAAAAAGCAAAAGGGAATTGCTTCGAAAGCCTCCAAAGTTGAGAAGGAGGAAGAGAAGGATGACTCGGATGAAGACATGGCATTGTTGATGAGAAGGTTCAAGAGGTCTGTCAAGACCGAGAAGAAGGGATTTGGATCCAAGTGCCAAAACTTGAAGAAAATGACTCCTTTAAAGAAGTATGAGCCTATATAAGAGAAGAGTGAAAGGAAAAGGGATCCAATGCTATGAGTGTGGTGGCATAGGACACATCGCTCCAGATTGTGGAAATTTGAAGAACAAGAAAGAGAGAGTGATGGTCGCCACTTGGAGTGGAAGTGATGACAATGATTAGAGACATGAGTCTTCGGATGATGAAGAACTCATGGCTAACTTCATAGCCTTTGCCTCCTCCTACAAGAGCAAAGGTGCTAGTGAAGAAGAGGAAGTGAATCAAGAGAAATTGACTCAAGTGATGATAGCTCTTTATCACAATCCACAAATGGAAATGTGGATATGATGGATCTTCAAGACTAAATAGTCAAGTTTGAAAGTTTAAGGTTAAGGAATAAGAGAGAACTTAGGACATTGAAGGTTTCCATGTAAATATCAAATGTCTTTTATATTTCCGCACATATTACACTTGCTATATAAATTGACTAGTTATGGGCATTTTTGTAAACTTGACTCATCACAAAAATTGGGTAAAATTGATTAAAATATATTCACCCCCCTGTAGGGAAAAAAAAACAAATAAAAGTGTTACACGCAGCGGAAGCGATACTAAAGACGATTTAGTGACTTTTAAAATTTTTCCTTTATGAACCTTAAACCCTTTTAATCAATAAACATGCATATATATCAACAAAAGTAAATTACCTCTTGTCGCGTGATTCGATTGACTTACGTCGATGGTAATCCGCAAGACCTTCAATCCGAGCACGAACGTGGATCACCTAGGAGCGTGGTCTCCCTTTCCTTTGAATTGCAAACCTGTGAATGGACCAAACAAATACTTTCTTTTCTTTGTTAGTCACAAAACAATCAAAAGAATGTCAAAATTATTCCGGTCACTTTTGAGTTCACAATCTTATGATCGAAACTCGCGTGAACCTAGATCGATATCGTATACACAAGCTTATTGATGTTTAAGCAATTGTATACTATCAAAGAATAATTTTTCACTCCTTTTTGTCTCTCTAGAATAAAAACTCTCTTAGAATTAAGAAGAAGAAGAAAGAAAATAAAAACTCAAGCTCCAATTCATTGATGTGGCCGCACCCTATAAGAACATATATATAGGTTGGCCGAATTTTTCTTCTTTTTCCTTTAGGGTTGCCGAATTTTATGTAGTATCTAATTAGGGTTGGCTGAATTTCATCATGTCACTTATATAGGGTGACTAAAATTCAACCCTAATTCTTTTTAACTTTATAGAGTTCAAACCCTAATCCAACTCTTTTATTTTTATTCTTTTATTTGATTAAATAAAAAAAAAAGACTCCTTATTTGATTAAATAAATAATACTAATTTATTTATTTACTTATCAAACAAGTCTTTTACTTTTAGGAAAGATTTGTTTCTTTAATTAAACAATTAATCAATAAATCAATTAATTCTTATTTAATTAAAACAAATGAAACAAAATAATATTTTTAGGTCAAAACCTTAACCTAGCCGCCCCACTTATATATAAGACGGGCCTAATATTATTTTCCTATTTCATTTAATCCATTGGACTTTAAATAAAAAAGCCCACATGTGAACCAGACCCATTCTTACTAAAACAAACAAGCCCACATGTCTTTCATTAATATATTAATATAATTGAGCAGCCCATTACTTAAATAATGTGCAAATTATATTCTTAATATATTAAATTCAATTCTAGATGGACCCTTAAATTGGTCCGGTAGAATATATCAAGTGATCCATGCAAGTCCGTGTGGATTGGGGATCTTGGCGGGCCATCTAAATTTAAGCTTCAATAGACATAACCTAATCACAATCAACAAATGATTCACTTAGGTCCGATCCATTAATTGTAACTCATTCCACTAAAGAGCTAAAACTGAACTCTTAAATAAAGATAGAAAAGGAAGATGCTCCTCATTCATACCCTGCACAATCATATTGGAGATAGTGTATCCTCGTGATTAATATCAGTAATCGCCAAGAGTTCATAGATCGCCTATAACTCTCCAAGTTACCATATTTACTCATATGACCACGTTTTGAACTTGGATATTTTGACTTGTCCAGAAGCCATGTTTTCAATAGACACTATTGAAAACTCAACGTTGAGATTTAATATCCAATTACCTCAAAACATCCATATGATGATATTATAATCTCATTTAATTAAATGGAGCCACGATATCCATATCTATAAATGAAGTCCTCTATCGATTAACAAATGAATATCACCAAACTATCGAGGATAGACTATGCGATATAATCGTACTAATTGATAACTCAAATGATATCACTTGCAACCATAAGTCCATCATTTATCTCAGGATTAAGATAGACCCTCCGATTGTTCCGATAATGAAAAGACTATTATCTATTGACGGTTCTAGATAAAGCTTTTCATTGTGATCCAGTTCAATGCACCCAGTGCACTAGATCCTTTTGCTCGAAGACACTCCGATGATTTTAGACTCATTATATCTCATTTGATCCCACTCAAATGCTAGCAAAAGAATTCTACAACTTTAACAAGATAAATGTGCCCAACCTTTAACTTAAGTTGTGAACATTATTCAAGACTAACTAAAGAATTGTGTCTACCACATACATATCCAAATGTACGAACAATTCTTCTTTTCCCATAGTCTTTAGACCTTATGATTATTTACTTTGACAATTATAATATAAACTATAAATGTTATACGATTTGTTAAAACCAGAAATCTCTTTATTAATATGAAAAAGATTGTTAATTACAACATTACACTCTTGCTATTGAGCATAATCCTAACAATCTCCCACTTGCGCTATAGCAAATGTGTCGTATCTCTCAAGCCCATATTCTCTGGATGCCCATCGAAACTCTTCTGAGGTAGAGCCTTTGTGAAGGGATCCGCTAGATTTTCTGCTGACGTGATTTTGGTAATCGTCACGTCACCTCTTTGAACAATCTCCCTTAAAAGATGATACTTTCTTTCAATGTGTTTACCTCTCTTGTGACTTCTTGGTTCTTTCGAATTAGCCACTGCTCCACTGTTGTCACAGTAGATAGTGATCTGCTTATTCGCACTAGGAACCACTTCTAAGTTAATCAAGAATTGGCGGAGCCAAACAGCCTCTTTGGCAGCTTCGCATGCAGCAACATACTCAGCTTCCATGGTGGAATCAGCAATACAAGATTGCTTGATACTCCTCCATATAACTGCTCCTCCTCCAATAGTAAACACAACCCCTGATGTGGATTTTCTGGAGTCAGAATCTATTTGGAAATCAGAATCTGTATACCCAACGGGAACCAAATCCCCTCCAGAGTATACAAGCATATTATCTCTCGTTCTCTTAAGATACTTGAAAATACGCTTGACTGCCGTCCAGTGATCAGGTCCAGGTTTCGATTGAAACCTGCTAACTATGCCAACAGCAAAACAAATATCTGGTTTAGTACAGAGCATTGCATACATGAGACTTCCAACTGCCGAGGCATATGGAACTCTACTCATGAATTGCTCTTCATGCTCATTCTTAGGAACTTGTTCTTTAGAAAGCTTGATTCCATGTCTGAAAGGTAACATACCTTTCTTGGAATCCCGCATGGAAAACCTAGACAAGATTTTGTCTATGTATGAAGCTTGGGATAATGCAATCGTTCTATTCTTTCTATCCCTTATTACTTGGATACCTAGAATAAAACTTGCTTCTCCTAAGTCCTTCATATCAAATTGTTTTGCTAACCATTCTTTTACTGATGTCAATACACCTACATCGTTTCCAATGAGTAGTATATCATCAACATAAAGAATCAGAAAAACCAACTTGTCGCCTTTAATCCTTTTGTATACACAAGGTTCGTCAGGATTCTGAATAAATCCAAAACCTTTGACAACTTGATCAAACCTTATGTTCCAGGATCTGGATGCTTGCTTTAATCCATATATGGATTTCTGCAACTTGCATACCTTATCCACTTGGCCCTTTTCAATGAATCCCTCCAGTTGCATCATGTAGATGCTTTCGTCAAGACTTCCATTTAGGAAAGCTGTCTTGACGTCCATTTGCCAAATCTCTAAATCTAAAGATGCCGCAATGGATAAGAGTATCCTAATGGATTTAAGCATGGCCACAGGAGAGAAGGTTTCCTCGTAATCGATACCTTCTTTCTGTGTATACCCCTTAGCTACCAATCTAGCTTTAAAGGTTTCCACCTTTCCATCCATACCTCTTTTCCTCTTGTATACCCACTTGCACCCAATGGGTTTTATCCCTTTAGGCAAGTCTACAAGGGACCAGACTTTGTTATCGAACATAGATTCAATCTCGGATTGCATTGCCTTTTGCCAATGGCGACTATCAACATCCTCCATAGCTTCCTTGTACGTATAGGGATCATCGTCGTCCGGGAGATTCTCCACCGATTCTCCCAGACCGATGTATCTTTCGGGTTGTGTTCTAACCCTCCCACTACGACGAGGAATGGTAGGTTGTTGATCTTGTGTTGGATCGAAACTTACAATTGGGTTAGGTTGTGCAACCTCTCGTGGAATTGTATCTCCTGACATCTCATTCAAGACAATTCTACTTCTAGGCACAAAATCATTCATATAGTCATCGGGTTGTGTTCTAACCCTCCCACTACGACGAGGAATGGCAGGTTGTTGATCTTGTGTTGGATCGGAACTTACAATTGGGTTAGGTTGTGCAACCTCTCGTGGAATTGTATCTCCTGATATCTCATTCAGGACAATTCTACTTCTAGGCACAAAATCATTCATATAGTCCTTTTCCAGAAATTTAGCATTTGTCGAAACAAATACTTTAAGATCCGAAGGACTATAGAAATAATATCCTTTAGTTTCTTTTGGATACCCTACAAATATACATGTTTCTGAATGGGACTCCATCTTTTTTGTCTTTCCTTTTAACACATGCGCAGGACAACCAAATATCCTTAAGTGTTGTAAACTAGGCTTGCGCCCAGTCCACAACTCATGCGGTGTTTTAGGAACATACTTAGATGGTACATCGTTTAGAATGTATATAGCAATTTGTAAAGCATATCCCCAAAAAGAAATAAGAAGCGTTGAATAACTCAACATAGACCTAACCATATCCAAAAGAGTTCTATTTCTCCTTTCATACACCTTTAGCACTACTCCCATTCGTCGAGGTACCCGGTGCAAAACTCGAGAAACTATCCCATTTTATCAATAAGATATTGCCGAAACTCACCAGATAGATATTCTCCACCACGATCGTATCCAAGATTTTTATGTGTTTCTCAAGCTGATTTTCCACTTCAGCTTTGAATGCTTTGAACATGTCAAAAGCATCCGACTTATGTCTCATGTAGATACACATAACCAAACTGGAAAATCATCCGTGAAGGTGATGAAGTACTCATATCCACCTCTAGCTTGAATGCTCATAGGTCCACATACATCGGTGTGTATCAATCCTAAACATTCAGTGGCTCTTGCACCTTTGGCAGAGAACGTCCTTTTGGTCATTTTACTTTCCAAACAAGATTAACAAGTTGGTAGATCATCAACCTTTAAGTCACTTAAAGGTCCGTCACTTACCAATCTTTTAATCCTATTAAGGTTAATATGACCTAAGCGTAAATGCCAAAGGTAGGTTTCATCTGTTGATAATTTTACTCTTTTATGATTAGGTTCCGTTATTTCTGTGTCTAACGAGTGAGAGATATTTCTATGCAAAAAGTATAGACCGTTTTCCAATATACCTTGGCAAATAATTTTGTCATTCTTACTAATAATAAAAACTTTATTAAAAGTAACCGAATATCCAAATTTATTCAAACAAGAAACTGAAATTAAATTCCTCTTGAATTGAGGTACATAATAAACGTCTATTAAATCTAAATGCCTTCTAGAATCCAAATAAACTCTAATATCTCCCACTGCACTTGCAGACACTAACGTTCCGTTGCCCAAGCGCAAATTGATTTCATTCTTACTCAGCTTTCTCCTTTCTTGAAACCCCTGCCTTCCTTCTTGTTTAGGGACTTTGGGCAATTTCTCTTCCAATGTCCCTTTTCACCACAAAGGAAGCATTTCCCTTTGATCTTGGTTACTTTCTTGGTCTCCTTCTTGATAGGCCCAAGTTGCTTTTTCTTCTGTTGTTTCTTGACCTTTTGACGGGCCTTAACAGTAGCAACTTTACCAACCATATGAATCTCTTGACCTTTGCCTTTCACAAGGATCTTTTCAGCACTTTGAACATCTTGCATCAGGCCTTGTAAGGTGTATTCCTTTTTGTTCAAAGTGTAGTCCAATTTGAACCGATCAAAGGAATCAGACAATGAATTGACAACCATATCAATCTTTGTCTCACCATCTATCTCAGCGCCATGCAGTTCAGCAATGTTGAGATGTGCTACGACTTTCATCATGTGATCTTTCACAGCCTGTCCAGGTTTCATCCTAAGATTCATAAAAGCAGTCACTGCCTCTCTCTTAGTCGTCCTAGACTTCATAGCAAACATCTCCTCTAGAGACATCATTATATCAGCAGCTGACTCCATTCCTTCATGCTGCTGTTGCAACACGTCGGAGATAGTGGCCATAATGTAACATTTTGCCATATCATCTGAAGTCTTCCACTGCTCATACTCATCTCTACACATTATGCTAGATTCATTATTAGGAGCAGGTGGTTTAGGAGTAGTTAGAACAAACTTATGTTTTTCACTTTGCAGTAACAACCCAATTTTCCTTTTCCATGTGACATAATTATCTCCAGTTAAAATGTTATCTTTCAGGATGTTCATAAGTGATGGGGTCATGATTTCTAAATAAAACAAAACATATATAAGTAAATAATCATGATAAAGCACTTTTAAATATTTATCTTGAATTAAATAAATAACTCAATCATAAAATTCAACGGTGATCTAACACCCATAAATGTTACGCCTCCTTTGGGAGTTCGCACCATTTACTAGTTAGACTAGGTCCCACCTAATTGTTAACATAACAACCAGCGTTTTCAATTTTAGCCTTGCAATTTTATTAACAAGAACTCTTGGGAGGATATCAATAAAATTACATTGAGTGTGTTACCAAGATATCGACCCTCAATTTTCTCTCACGAAAATCCCCTCCTTGGGGAGTAGATCTCGTTTGAGTCCATTGTCTAGTCTATCCTTGTAAGGAAGTATGTTGCTAAATTCCATTCATGGACGCCCCTTGGGGGGATTACCAATAAATAATAAAGCTCAACTAACCTTGGAGGCCATAGGTGTTACCAAAACACCTTCTCCCACTCAATTATTTAAGGCGTGTGATTAAATCCCATAGAATGATTTACCGAGTTATCTAGATGCCAATTTAGATACCTAAATCATTCAATGCATGTTCATACCAAAAGAGATAAATGCGTGGCACTCCTATTCTATATGTCATGTTATCATACAATAACAAATATTGTAATATTTAAGCATAAATTAAATAGCAACAATTTTGGCCCATCCTAGAAAAACAAGTAAATTACAATTTGTCAGGAATACAAGATCTTCAGGTGGCCCATCAACCATACGCTCATCCTTCGGCCTTCTCCCATGGGCGTGCACAGCCCACAACCCCACAAAGGGGCTGCCTTGCGCAGCCCATAAGGCCACACAAGGCTGCCATGCGCAGCCCACCAAAGTTTGGGCTTGTCATGTGCAGCCCAATCCACTCCTAGGGTGCGCACGGTGCTCGTACTTGGTTCCGGTTGCTTCATTTTGCTTCGTGTCTTCGAATCTCCAAGACCTAAATATATTACGGCAGTATATATATAATAAATACTGCAGTATTAATTTTTTTTTTTTTTTTATTCACTGCAGTATTTTTACAAACCAAAAACTGCACATACTAAAAATAAATAAAAAAAACTGCAGTAACCCTAAAAAAATACTGCACATATATAAAAAATAAATAAAACCTAGCAATCTACCAAGAAGGAATTATAGCGATAATAGACCACCCTTCTTGTTACAACTCCGAAACAAAAATTACATTGAAAATCTAGGGCCAAAATCGAGCAATAACAAACCACATAAAATATATATAAATCCAGACATCACATGTAATTATATATTTGAATACCTAGAGTGCCATCTCTTTCTAAACATGCATTATCACAATAAAAAGAAATAGATCCACGAATATATACGTTAATTAATTAAAAGGGTTCAACCTAGGCTCTGATACCAATTGTAGGGAAAAATAAACAAATAAAAGTGTTACACGCAGCGGAAGCGATACTAAAGACAATTTAGTGACTTTTAAAATTTTTCCTTTATGAACCTTAAACCCTTTTAATCAATAAACATGCATATATATCAACAAAAGTAAATTACCTCTTGTCGTGTGATCCGATTGACTTACGTCGATGGTAATCCGCAAGACCTTCAATCCGAGCACGAACGTGGATCACCTAGGAGCGTGGTCTCCCTTTCCTTTGAATTGCAAACCTGTGAATGGACCAAACAAATACTTTCTTTTCTTTGTTAGTCACAAAACAATCAAAAGAATGTCAAAATTATTCCAGTCACTTTTGAGTTCACAATCTTATGATCGAAACTCGCGTGAACCTAGATCGATATCGTATACACAAGCTTATTGATGTTTAAGCAATTGTATACTATCAAAGAATAATTTTTTCACTCCTTTTTGTCTCTCTAGAATAAAAACTCTCTTAGAATTAAGAAGAAGAAGAAAGAAAATAAAAACTCAAGCACCAATTAATTGATGTGGCCGAACCCTATAAGAACATATATATAGGTTGGCCGAATTTTTCTTCTTTTTCCTTTAGGGTTGCCGAATTCTATGTAGTATCTAATTAGGGTTGGCCGAATTTCATCATGTCACTTATATAGTGTGACTGAAATTCAACCCTAATTCTTTTTAACTTTATAGACTTCAAACCCTAATCCAACTCTTTTAGTTTTATTCTTTTATTTGACTAAATAAAAAAAAAAACTCCTTATTTGATTAAATAAATAATACTAATTTATTTATTTACTTATCAAACAAGTTTTTTACTTTTAGGAAAGATTTGTTTCTTTAATTAAACAATTAATCTATAAATCAATTAATTCTTATTTAATTAAAACAAATGAAACAAAATAATATTTTTAGGTTAAAAATTTAACCTAGCCGCCCCACTTATATATAAGATGGGCCTAATATTATTTTCCTATTTCATTTAATCCATTGGACTTTAAATAAAAAAAGCCCACATGTGAACCAGACCCATTCTTACTAAAACAAACAAGCCCACATGTCTTTCATTAATATATTAATATAATTGAGCAGCCCATTACTTAAATAATGTGCAAATTATATTCTTAATATATTAAATGCAATTCTAGATGGACCCTTAAATTGGTCCGGTAGAATATATCAAGTGATCCATGCAAGTCCGTGTGGATTGGGGATCTTGGCGGGCCATCTAAATTTAAGCTTCAATATACATAACCTAATCACAATCAACAAATGATTCACTTAGGTCCGATCCATTAATTTTAACTCATTCCACTAAAGAGCTAAAATTGAACTCTTAAATAAAGATAGAAAAGGAAGATGCTCCTCATTCATACCCTGGACAATCATATTGGAGATAGTGTATCCTCGTGATTAATATCAGTAATCGCCAAGAGTTCATAGACCGCCTATAACTCTCCAAGTTACCATATTTACTCATATGACCACGTTTTGAACTTGGATATTTTGACTTGTCCAGAAGCCATGTTTTCAATAGACACTATTGAAAACTCAACGTTGAGATTTAATATCGAATTACCTCAAAACATCCATATGATGATATTATACTCTCATTTAATTAAATGGAGCCACGATGTCCATATCTATAAATGAAGTCCTCTATCGATTAACAAATGAATATCACCAAACTATCGAGGATAGACTATGCGATATAATCGTACTCATTGATAACTCAAATGATATCATTTGCAACCATAAGTCCATCATTTATCTCAGGATTAAGATAGACCCTCCGATTGTTCCGATAATGAAAAGACTATTATCTATTGACGGTTCTAGATAAAGCTTTTCATTGTGATCCAGTTCAATGCACCCAGTGCACTAGATCCTTTTGCTCGAAGACACTCCGATGATTTTAGACTCATCATATCTCATTTGATCCCACTCAAATGCTAGCAAAAGAATTCTACAACTTTAACAAGATAAAGGTGCCCAACCTTTAACTTAAGTTGTGAACAATATTCAAGACTAACTAAAGAATTGTGTCTACCACATACATATCCAGATGTACGAACAATTCTTCTTTTCCCATAGTCTTTAGACCTTATGATTATTTACTTTGACAATTATAATACAAACTATAAATGCTATACGATTTGTTAAACCAAAAATCACTTTATTAATATGAAAAAGATTGTTAATTACAACATTACACTCTTGCTATTGAGCATAATCCTAACACCATGAACATGCAATTTTGACATTCCATCAACATACAAACACAAAATGGGATATTTTATTACAACTACTCCTAATTTACATTAATCTACTCTTAATCCCATCCATGAATACATATTAAATTCCAATCATCCAAAAACATGCATTTCAAGATAAGAGATATATTCAATAACAATCAAGAATGAATCAAAACACAAATTAGATATAAAAACAAACAATATATATATTGAGCACAAAATAGGTTTACAAATATTCTTAAGTGGGGATTACACATTTAAGAAAACAAGAAATACAAAGAGAAGCGATAAAATAGATAACCCAAGTGGAGAACCTGTAGGGAAAAATAATAAATAAAAGTGGTAAACGCAGCGGAAGCGATACTAAAAACGATTTAGTGACTTTTAAAATTTTTCCTTTATGAACCTTAAACCCTTTTAATCAATAAACATGCATATATGTTAACAAAAGTAAATTACCTTTTGTCGCGTGATCCGATTGACTTACGTCGATGGTAATCCGCAAGACCTTCAATCCGAGCACGAACGTGGATCACCTAGGGAGCGTGGTCTCCCTTTTCTTTGAATTGTAAAACTGTGAATGGACCAAACAAAAAACTTTCTTTTCTTTGTTAGTCACAAAAACAATCAAAAGAATGTCAAAAATTATTCCGGTCACTTTTGAGTTCTCAATCTAATGATCGAAACTTGCGTGAACCTAGATCGATATCGTATACACAAGCTTATTGATGATTAAGCAATAGTATACTATCAAAGAATAATTTCACACTCTCTTTTGTCTTTTTTTTTTAGAATAAAAACTCTCTCTTGGAATTAAGAAGAAGAAGAAAGAAATAAAAAACTCAAGCACCATAGATTGTGGTGGCCGAACCCTATAAGAACACATATATAGGTTGGCCGAATTTTTTCTTCTTTTTCCTTTAGGGTTGCCGAATTCTATGTAGTCTAAGATTAGGGTTGGCAAAATTCTATAATGTCACTTATATAGGGTGACTTAAATTTAACCCTAATTCTTTTCAACTTAATAGACTTCAAACCCTAATCGAACTCCTTGATTTTTATTCTTTTATTTTGACTAAATAAAAAGACTCCTTATTTGATTAAATAAATAAAACTAATTTATTTATTTCCTTGTCAAACAAGTCTTTTACTTTTAGGAAAGATTTGTTTCTTTAATTAAACAATTAATCAATAAATTAATTAATTCTTATTTAATTAAAACAAATGAAACAAAATAATATTTTAGGTTAAAATTTTAACCTTGCCGCCCCACTTGATTAAGATTGGGCCTAACATTATTTTCTTATTTCATTTAATCCATTGGACTTTAAATAAAAAGCTCACATGTGAACCAGACCCATTCTTACTAAAAGAAACAAGCCCGCATGTCTTTCATTAATATATTAATATAATTGAGCAGCCCATTACTTAAATAATGTGCAAATTATATTCTTAATATATTAAATGCAATTCTAGATGGACCCTTAAATTGGTCCGGTAGAATATATCAATTGATCCATGCAAGTCCGTGTGGATTGGGGATCTTGGCGGGCCATCTAAATTTAAGCTTCAATAGACATAACCTAATCACAATCAACAAATGATTCACTTAGGTCCGATCCATTAATTTTAACTCATTCCACTAAAGAGCTAAAACTGAACTCTTAAATAAAGATAGAAAAGGAAGATGCTCCTCATTCATACCCTAGACAATCATATTGGAGATAGTGTATCCTCGTGATTAATATCAGTAATCGCCAAGAGTTCATAGACCGCCTATAACTCTCCAAGTTACCATATTTACTCATATGACCACGTTTTGAACTTGGATATTTTGGCTTGTCCAGAAGCCATGTTTTCAATAGACACTATTGAAAACTCAACGTTGAGATTTAATATCCAATTACCTCAAAACATCCATATGATGATATTATGCTCTCATTTAATTAAATGGAGCCACGATGTCCATATCTATAAATGAAGTCCTCTATCGATTAACAAATGAATATCACCAAACTATCGGGGATAGACTATGCGATATAATCGTACTCATTGATAACTCAAATGATATCACTTGCAACCATAAGTCCATCATTTATCTCAGGATTAAGATAGACTCTCCGATTGTCCTGATAATGAAAAGACTATTATCTATTGACGGTTCTAGATAAAGCTTTTCATTGTGATCCAGTTCAATGCACCCAGTGCACTAGATCCTTTTGCTCGAAGACACTCCGATGATTTTAGACTCATCATATCTCATTTGATCCCACTCAAATGCTAGCAAAAGAATTCTACAACTTTAACAAGATAAAGGTGCCCAACCTTTAACTTAAGTTGTGAACATTATTCAAGACTAACTAAAGAATTGTGTCTACCACATACATATCCAGATGTACGAACAATTCTTCTTTTCCCATAGTCTTTAGACCTTATGATTATTTACTTTGACAATTATAATATAAACTATAAATGCTATACGATTTGTTAAACCAAAAATCTCTTTATTAATATGAAAAAGATTGTTAATTACAACATTACACTCTTGCTATTGAGCATAATCCTAACAGAACCCCCTCCAAAATGTGCCAATCTCCTTTGATCCATGCTTAACTCGAATTTGGTCTAAAGAACACTCCTATCTCTATGTAATCTACTCCTAAATGGGTGGATGATAGGTAGAAGATGAGATGGAAGGCATCCGTGGAGGAAAAACCTCCATGGAGGCTCAAGAAAGCTTTTCTCTCTCTTTGGAAATGAAGAAAATGAAGAAGAAGAAGAAGAAGAAGAATAAGAAGAAGTTGGGGTGTGTATTCTCTTGAAAGAAAAGGCAAATTTGTGTTTTTATAGTGTTTAGGGGTTAGGGCATGAATTGGGGATGAAATGATGAAACTGTCCCCTGAAATTCGCCCAAACACTATAAAAACACAAATTTGCCTTTTGGCCGCCGATTGAAGTAGCCGTTTTGATCTGACAACATTTCAGCGTTTCAGCATCGCGCACCATTACGGAAATTGGTAGAACTTTCTGAAGAAATTTCGGAATCAAAATCCGTAAAATGCTATGGAAACTAGACTTCTGAGGCCTTCCGAATATATAAAGATGTCATCGTGGTTTGATCTAAGGAGGAAGATATGACCTTCCAAAGTTGAATGTTCTGCACTAGCATGTACAATTTCAACCCTTTTTGACTCATTTTTCCTCTCAAACTTATCTTTAAGCTCAAAAACCTTATTGTAAGGAATATGTACCTACACTTGGCTCAAACAAAACATTATATACAAAAATACACTCGAAAACAAGACAACGATCAGAATTGGGGGACCTCAAATAGGTATATAATAGTCCGATCAAATACCCCCAAACATATCTTTTGCTCGTCCTCAAGCAAAACAAAAGAATGAAAATGCAAATAACAAAGTAAAAATAAAAACAACACATAAAAACCATATTAAAACTACAAAGTAAGCTAGTCCACTTCCGTTGGAAACACGGTGGACACTTAGCATGTGTCACAAGCCTTTAAACTACTAGGTGGCCCTAGATGGAGGAGTTATAGTCTCCTAAAGGTTTACAGCTATGACACCAACAAACGTATACTCTGCAATAAAACTTGAGATGCAATCCACACATACCGAGCAAAGATAACACATGCATGCTAAAATCTCAAATATACCAATTAATAACAATGCATCACACAATGCAAGTATGCCAATACTTAGGATGTTTTCGGTTTATAAAATAACTACGTTCGAATGCCCAAGATAAAATTCTCCTTGACTCTAATCCTTACTAGATTTCAGTCATATTTTCACTCAAAACTTAGGCATACTCTTTAGCAAACATATGTGATTTGGAGTTTAGGTATATGGAATCAAACATAATCACATATGAGTATTTTCCAATGACACACATTTTCTGAAAATAGATCTCATGGAAGGAATTGAAATGCCACAAACGTGGAAAGACATGCATTGACTTTCATTCCTAAGATAGACTTCCTAAGAGATCAAATGGACTTTCCCTCACTTTTGTTGGGGCCAAGGTGATTTGTGGTAGTGTTTGCGATGGAAGAGATGGTGGGAGCGGGAAGGATAAAGTTATTAACCATTATAGGGTGTGTTTACACAATACACTTTATAACAAAATTAGCTCTATTACACATTACAACATAAACGTCTAGGCTATAAAATTTACATTAAACTATTATGCTACAATTATACCCTTATTAGTGAGTAACTTTACCATTGAAGAACTATGAGGCTTAAAAGTGTTTTATATTTCAACACTTATTCTATTTTTTTTCTCTTTCTTTTTCTTTTTTTTTTCTCCTTTTTTTTTCTTTTCTTTTCTTTTCTTTTTGTAAGCCTTTGCCAAGCACAATTTACAAATATTTGCCTAAGTACATGCTTTAACAAAATTAGAGCTAGCTTTTCCTAAGTTATACACCTCAACATGACCAATAACTAGGGAATGGATATGTGTTTGACCTCAATTTGCAATGAATATAGGGTATGGGAGTGTTTAGGCTAATTTAGTAGTCAAGCACACACTCAAGCCCAAAATCATTTCTAAAAGTCCATTTACCAAAGGAATACAAGTCTCAACAAGCAGTCCATATGATGAAGTTCTATGGCAATCAATGCACAATTGATGTACAATGAGATCACAATAAAGAAAAAAAAAATCGAAGAGTGTATAAGAGTAGATACAAAACCCACAAACTTCCGTTATTTAGGCACAGTGTAGCTCACGGATATTCTCCACTATTTTCCTAGGCTAAACAAGCATAGAGGTCTCATTCAACTTAACATCAAAAGATTGGTACTTTACAAGCAAATTTAAGTGATGCACGGAGCTAAAAGAATACATGATATGTCTCTACTAGTACACAAAAGAAAACAACTCAACATAGAGGCCAAAGATTCCAAAAACTGCCGAAACTTAAATTCGTCCAATGTCTGCTCTTTGGTGCATATCTTTAAAATCACTCAAAATCATTTGACAAAAATATTTACACCATAAAAGTAGACATATAAATACACACTTTTCATTTAGAAAATATTTCAAAATTCAAATAGGAAAAGTGTGAAAATGGACGTTGAAAACAGTGTATGAAAAATTTCGAAAAACAGGGCATCGCCCTTGACCTTCGGTCGAAGAAATGATCATAACTTTTGAACCGCTGCCCAGAAATTTACGTTCTTTAAATATTCAAAATCGTAACAAAAAATCAAAGAATGCTGAAAAAATAAATTATTGTAACTCTAACCATGACTCATCGAGAGCCCCTAGAATGAGAAATAGCCAAAGTCCAATTGTTAACAAAAACAATGAACCAAAACTCTTTTAATATGGCAATGATTAGTTTCATCTATTCGTCCTAGCTAATTAGCCAAGACTATGTCCAAAAAGCCCCTCCAAAGGCACAATCCTAACTCTAATTCACTCAAACCCATCCATGAACATGCAATTTCGACTTTCCATCAACATACACACACAAAATGGGATATTTGATTACAACTATTCCTAATTTACATTAATCTACTCCTAATCCTATCCATGAATACATATTAATTTTCAATCATCCATAAACATTTATTTCAAGATAAGAGATATATTCAATAACAATCAAGAATGAATCAAAACACAAATTAGAAATAAAAACAACCAATATATATATATGTTGAGCACAAAATAGGTTTACAAATATTCCCAAGTGGGGATTACACATTATAGAAAACAAGAAATACAAAGATAAGAGATAAAAGAGATAACCCAAGTGGAGAACCCCTCCAAAATGTGCTAATCTTCTATGATCCATGCTTGGCTCGAATTTGGACCAAAGACCACTCCTATCTCTATATAATCTACTCCTAAATGGGTGGATGATGGGTAGAAGATGAGATGGAAGGCATCCATGGAGGAAAAACCTCCATGGATGCCAAAGAAAGCTTCTATCTCTCTTTTTGGAAATGAAGAAAATGAAGAAGAAGAAGAAGTTGGGGTGTGTATTCTCTTGAGAGAAGAGGCAAAATGGTGTTTTTATAATGTTTAGAGGTAAGGGCATGAATTGGGGATGAAAGGATGAAACTATCCCTGAAATTCGCCTAAAAAATGACCTTTCGGAGGTAATCGGTGGTTTCAATCGACGACCTGGCCACCGATTGAAGTAGCCGTTTGACCTGACAGCAGTTCCGTATTTCAGCATCGCGCACCATTACGAAAATAGGCATAACTTTCTGAAGAAAGCTCGGAATCGCAATCCGAAATGTTCTGGAAACTAGACTTCTGGGGCTTTCTGAATATATAAAGATATCATCGTGGTTCGATTTGAGAGGGAAGATATGACCTTCCAAAGTTAAGCGTTCTGCACAAGCATGTACATTTAGCCCTTTTTAGCTCATTTTGTCTCCCAAACTAATCTTTAAGCTCAAAACCTTATTGTAGGGAATATGTACCTACAAATGGCTAAAAAAAAAAACGTTATGTACAAAAATACGCTCGAAAACGAGACAAACGATCGAAATTGGGGGACCTCAAATAAATATAAAATAGTCTGATCACTCACCATCGAACAAAACTCGAAACTATCATCATTTCCACATTTCTCGATATCTACCCAAATCGAACGAATATGATCACGGATTTAAACCAGAAAAATACCCACCTTGACTTTCAAACAACTCTCCAACTCAAGAACCTAGTGCTTGAAGAGTGGGGGCAAATTATAGTGGCCAAAATCAGGTATCAAGCCTAATTAGACAGGCCCATTGTCAAAAATTGGATATTATAAAAAAAAAAAAACCCCTTCAAAAAGGGGCCCCAAAGTCCAAAAGTTAGCCCACAAACCATCAAGCCAAGTCAAACATGTGGTCAAATCAAGTAATGAAATCAGACAATCATAAAGGGACGTTACACATATCCCAAATGTCTCCGCTTAATTGTTAGGTTCAAATGAACCATAATGGGCAATTAAAACCCTTGATCCACACTCCCTCTTTAATGGATCGATACGTTAGAGACCCCTGGTCTCCACTATAAATAATGTGCCCTCTCTTATAGAAGGAGGCCCTGAAATTCACACTAGTATGTGCAAGCTCTTAAATTCTTTCCAATCTCCTATAAACTCATTGCATTAATTATGGTGGTGCTCCTCCACCATTAAACGTTAGATCATCGATAGTTCGATAGTGGAGACACGTATCGAGCATTGCTGATCCCAACCATTCATCGACAATACTTAAAGAGATCCAACCAACACTCTTCAATTACATCGAGAAACCTAATTGGTAAACCATCAATATCGACCAACACTTAGTCGATCAATTGCTTGACTCAACTGTGTCGAACAATTAGAGTTTTTCATTCTCAACCTCTTTATTTCATCTGTTTTGAGCAATATATTGACTTGAGCGTTAGAGAGTCCCCTAAAGGAACCCCTCATCCTATGGTTCGCAACCGCTCTGTTTATTCATTGTTTTACAAGTTGTCAGTGCCCACCTCGACGATCAAAAAATCAATTATAGATTCGATCGACTACAACCATAGGAACACGCTTTAGTCTCCACTTGTTTTAATTGAATTTCACAGTCCTTGGAAGAAAAGGAAACTGACTTGTTTTTAGTTATAGCATTGTTATCTTATGTAAATTTTGATATGCTAAGAAGATTCTTAGTGATGGTAGGCACATACAAAACTTGTCTTAGATGCAAATCACTATGAGGAGGATATTGTGACTTAATCCTAGTGTTACCAATATGAGAAATCTGTAATTGATTACCATTACATACCGAAAGTCTGTCATTACCTTGATATTCTACTTTCATTGAGAGGTTGTTGAGGTTTGAGGTAACATGATTTGTTGCACCTGAGTTAACATACCAGGCTTGATCATTCACAGTTTTAGGAGATGCAAATTAGGCATTTGCATTTTGACAACTTCCACTTGGTACCAATTGCATGGCTTCTTGAGTAGTATTTGAGAAGTTTGTGAGGTTAGAGCTACTTCCATGATCAAAATTGTTGTAATTCTGACAAAGATTAGGATTGAAGTTCTGGTTGTAATTCTGATTTTGACCTCTTTGATTTTGATGTTGAGTAAAGGATGAGTTCTCTCCATTTTGAGCTTGACTTTGACAACTTTGACCACTTTGAAACTGCTGATCAAACGTTTTAAAACACTGCCATGCTCCATATCTAGGTTTTGAGCAAAAGTTGACAATGTAACCTTTGATTTGTCCTACCACCAAATCTGCCACCTCTGTTTCTTCCTCTATTTCCTCCTCTATAGTTGTTGTTGAAGTTTCTGTTGTTGTTTCCTTTGTTGTTGAAATTCATCTGAGTGGAGTTGTTAGTCACATATTGAGCTGATAGATTCATCAGGCTTAAATGAGCAAAGGAGTTAAGTTCCTCAATCATTTATTCATGCATTAAGAACAAATATCAAGCATCTTCAATAGACATAGTCGTTTGATGAGAAGAGATCAAGGTCACCTCCGAATCATATCCGTGACCAACTCTATGTAAAAGACACATAATGAAATCCATGTCACTAACTACCTCTCATGTAGAGGCTAAGGCATCACTGACAGCCTTGAGTTTCATCACAAACTCACTAATGGAATTAGATCCTTTCTTGATGGATTGCATTTGTTGTTTTAGTTGCATAACCCTTGCTAAAGAGCACTGTGAGTAAGTGTGTTCTATATTTGACCAAGTTTCAAATGAAGATTTCGAATTAGTTACCTGACCAAGAAAACTAAGAGAGAGTGTAGAAAGAATCCAACTCATGAGAAGCTTATCTGTCTTCTTCCATTTTGCGAAATTTGGATTTTCTTGTTGCTCAGTTGTATCACCAGAACTGACGGTGATCATTCTTTTAGGAGAAACTTTCTCTCCATTGACGAAACCTTCTAGATCTAGCACTTCTATGGCTGTGAAAACTTGCATTTTCCAGAAAATATAGTTGATATGATCCAGTTTCAACGTAAGATTCAGACTCAGATTTTTGGCTTAGAAATGTTGATTTAAAGCTTCAAAGAAAGACTTGGACAAAATTCATGCAAGATGGTGTCTTCAAAGAGGAATGTGCTACATTGCACAACAAAGGTATAATATACCTCATTTCTCTTACAAGGCATAGGTGACGCGCACGGGATAGTTCTATAAACTATCGTAAATGATATGACGTGCGAGTGTTTTTACCCTTCGTAAGTATAAGAATCGTTTGACGCGTATAGCGGTTACAAGTACGGGTATCGTTCCCACAAGGAGGTGCAGACCTTAAATCAGTTCTAGTCTTAGATACGATATATAATATATATTTTGCACTATATACATGCAAGAAAAGTAAATGGAAATTGTCACTAGCTAAGCTAACAACTAAACTAAAATTACACTAAGGGGACTTAAGTTAAATACAACTAAGTTACACTAAATACAATTACAACTAAGGTTTGTCAATCCTTTAGGCAATTAACTAAACTAATCAACTAAGTTACCAACTACAAATAATTAAACTAACAAGCTTACTAAACTAATTTAACACTAACTAACTAAACTAACTAAACTCAAGCATGGTCATGCAAGAGTGAGGATTGTGTGAAGTGGTATGGGAAATGAAATGCTAGGAAATGGTGTTCATGTAACTAATCCAATTCCTAGTTGATAGCAAATAAGCTTACAAGATTAGTCTTAGCCAATCTAACCTAGGATAAAGACACATACATAAATATTCATTCATGCATGATATTGAGGTTTCAATTAGTTTATATTCATTACATATCAATTAATTTGTCAATCAATTAACATGCATACATTAAACTTAAGCAACTAACACATCAACCAAATAATGGATTTTATTACAATCTCACCAAAATCCACTCATAAACATGTTCTACGTACAACAACACTTAAGCAATTACAAGAGAGAAAGGAGACAACCCATTATTGTTGAAGTCTCTAAGCTAGCTCACTTCTCCTTGTACTTGGTGGTTTCAAGTTGATCCCTAAGCTATTGTAGGTGCAATTCTAAGCTTTGTTGGATATTAGGGATAGTTTTTTAGGTAACAAAAGATGTATATATATACTAGGGAAGGTTTTGGACAAGCTTGGACGTAAATATCCTCCAAGGCCGGTGTGCTCGCGGGTTTAGAACCCATTCTCACAGGTTTGTTCTCTTCGGCAGAACTCATGAGAATTTCTAGACGTTTGGCTGGGAGTTCAGTTTCCCTGGTCCGCGGGACTATTCTCTCAGCATAAAACTATGGAGATTCAGCAACTTTGGGTATCAAACGTGCGGGAATGAAGGTACTAGGAGTGACCTTGAAGCTTGGGCTTCCATGAGGCTTGGAGGATTTTGAGGAGATAAAAACTTATGCATGGGAGGCTAGAAATGGTTGCATTAGGTTTGGAAGGATGTGGGTTGCCAATGTGGGCAGAAAAAAATCCAAAAAATGGTCAGAAAACGATCGGTTAACGTCAGGTAAACAATCGGGTCAACCGGGTCGAGTCGCTGGTCAGGTCGGGCTGCTGAAATTTGAAGATGACTTGATGTCAGCGTGACGTCAGACTGATGCAGGCAGAGGTCCAAACGACGTTGTCCTCTTTGGTGACATGGCTACTGCGTGCTGATTGGCTGGAAAATGGCAACCAACATCCCTAAGCTTTACTTTATTTACAGAATCTTCAAAAATTGCTCGAATATGTCATTTTAGCCCCTAATTTTGGCAGAATTACCAAAATGCCTCTTAACTTCCCTATTTACCTAAAACACTTATTTAATCTATTAAAACCCGATTTTACCCAAGAAACAAGTACAAAGTAATAGGAAATAAAGGCATAAAAGTGGTACTTATATGGTACGATCAAGCCCCCAAACCTAACTTTTGCTAGTCCTTGAGCAAAACAAATAAACAAAACAATAAAGCATAAACTAATATAAACTAAGCTAGTCCACTATCGTGGGAGAAACGATGGCATTTAGCACGTGCCATAAGCCTTTTAAACCCTTAGGTGCCCCTAGTAGGAGGAGTGTAGTCTCCTAAAGGTTTATCGCTACGATACCCACAAACGTTAAGCTAAAAATTAAAAACTACAATTTAAAACAATTTGCGAAAGCCATACAAAATGAGATTACAAAAGAGTTGTGCTAAGAGGAGTAACACATGTGAAAACCGCTGAGTGGAGGGTAACATAAAGTCATTCAATTGACTGAAACACACAATGCAAATCCCGCACTCAAAATGGCAAAACATCAAATTCAACACACCCAAATGCTTCGGATGTAATTCGCCTCAACTCTAATCCTCACTGGATTTCACTCTATTTTTCTCTCAGAGTTCTAGGAACACTCTCTATCAAACACATACGATTTGGGAGTTATGTAGATGGCAATCAAATATATAACGCATGAGAGTATTCGAAATAAAGCACATTTTAAATGAATTGATCTCATGAAGGAATTGAATTAAAAACTCGTATTCAAGAAATAGACTTCCTAAAAAATCAATTAGATTCTTCCCAACTTGTGTTGGCCAAGGTGATTTTTGGTGAATGGTATATGGGAGGGATATGAAGATACTAATCATGCAAAGATGTTTCACATTACATTTTTCAATGCTAAGCTCACTTTAGAGTACTCATTTACACAAGCATCTAGGCTACAATTTTGAACTTTGATTTGTGTTATCTTAATTTTTGAAAGCCCTTATTTAACACTTAAGTTTTGAAAGCCTTTATTTAAGCACAAGTTACAAAATATGCCTCAATACACATTATTACATAATTTAGAACTCAACGATTGAATTCTCTACTTAGTAGAGCTTGACAATATAGTAGCTATGTAAGATCAAGTGTATAGGTCTATGGATTGGGGTGTTGTGTTATAGGTTTTTGTATTTAGGTAAGTGTTTGGCCATTTGGTCGTGAAATACTAACAAAATCCTAATATCATTTTTAGAAGTCCGTCTACTATGAGAATACAAATTTAGCATGTTATCCACATTTATGAATGTTCTATGGCAAACAATGCTAATGATGCGTAATGAGATCACAATGAAAAAAATATCGAAGAGTGTTTAAGAATAGAAATAGAGTTTACCCTAAAAATGAACGCTAAGGCACAAAACTCATGGGTAGTCTGCACTATTAATCCTAACAATCAAGTACGGAATCTCGTCCACTTAGACACTAAGAGAAAGGGACTAATTCACATCATGTGAAGCAATCCTATAGTGACAATAGTTAGCCAAGACTCAACAATTAACACATGCAAAAAACTCCTCAATAGTACAACTTAAAACATCTCATTCAAACAATTTGTTCAAAGATGGCTCATTCGTAAAAATTTCAAAATTTATGAAAACACAAAAACACAATATTCACAACACATATATCACAAAATGACACATATGTGTCCACACCCCCAAACTTAAACTCGACATTGTCCTCAATGTGGAAAAATTGAAGCACATTGACAAAGAGTTCATGGTTTGAAAATCCGAACACAAACATACTAACACTTATATACAATACTTACCATTATACTACAATGACACACATACAAAAAATATATAACAAAACATAAATTAACAACAAACAAAAACACCATGTTAAAGAAGCATCCAAATATGGAGGACAATATTCCAACAAAAAGTGTCAACTTTCGAATTCGAACAATGTCTGCTCTTCAATGCATATTTTCAAAGATACTTGATAAAACTTGCTCAAACGTTTACACAAGAATATAGACATGCAATTTACCACTTTTCATGTAGAAAACATTTCAAAATTAAGTTCTAAAAAGTGTGAAAACAGACGTCGAAGATAGGTCATGTGCAAAATTTTGAAAACAAGGCACATCCATAACCTTCGGTCGAAGAAATACTCATAACTTTTAAACCACCGCCCAAACTTGACGTTCTTTATACCGTTTGAATCGTATAAAAAAAATGAACACAACGTGTGTGGAATAATTTATTTCTTCACTGATTAGTACAGTTTTTAAGAAACATTTCACCCAAAAATCTCAAAACAGGGCATCTTCACAAGGTTTGAAATAAAACTACAATAAAAACAAAAAATAAAACTAAAATACAACAATAATACATATATATAATCCTAATATCTACAACTAACATGTAAACACATTATACAATCCTAAATATCAACCATTATTCACATCACACACCCAATCCTAGTCACTAGGCAAACACAATCAATTCTCACTCTTAAGCTAAACATAAGATATCAACTTGAAGTAAAAGCTTAAAAGTGGAAGATTGGACCTACGATTTAGCATTCCTAGGTTAGTCCGGCTTCATGGTATGGTGTGTTCTTGCAGACTTGAAGTCGTAAAGGTGTGCGGGCTTTGATCCCCTGTTCCCGTAGACTTGAAGTCTCAATAATTCCACTAAAGAATGCCATGGGTTCTTGTCTTTTGGCTCACGAGCTTTTTCCCGTTGATATGAAGTCAAGGTGAATCTTTGAGCTTCTCGCGAGTTCTTTCCTTCTAGCCAGCTGGTTCTTTCCCATAGACTGATCTCATACAAGGTTCAAGTGAACCCCTGCGGTTTTGTTGAGCAGGCTTTATCCCACGGTTGGCATTTCTTCTTGATTCCAGCCCTTCTCTTTGATTCCATGGCTTGCACACACAAAATCACACCACACTACCATAAGCATATGCTATACAAGTATATAAGTAAGGAGTCTAAACCCCCCAAACCTATCTATTTCCATACATCCCATCAAGATATGTGGATAATGAGAGACTCAAGACTCTAAAAATGAAAACTAATCCTAAAAATAATAAAAATCCTAAAAATGAGCTTCCTCTAAAAGCTATAGCATATTCACATGCTAGCATACATCAAAATCGTTCATACATGTAATGAAACATGTAATTCACTTGAAAAGGAATCATGCAATTTATGGAAGTTTGAAGGTATATCTAATGAAACATGACATTCATTGTGGCTCTTTACTACCCACACCTTATTACTAGGTGTGTCATTCCTTGCAACAAAAGAAGTTTCCTTGGATTGGTCTAGTTGGTCCTTACGGATCCAAACTTTCCTAACTCTTCTCACTTTTTTACTAAGCATGCTTCTATTTTTGCAATATTCAACATATTTAGCACATTGGGTCTTTTAGTGACCCCTAATATGGCAAAAATAAGATGTAGGAGCAAAGTTAGAAAGACTACCTTTGTTGTCTTTCTATGTTGCTTCGGCTTGCTTATGGGCAATCTTCGGAAGGCTTCCTCCACCTTGGGTAGTGAGGGGTTTCTTGGTTGATCTTTGCTTGATCCCCTTCTTTTCTGAAGCCCTGATTGGAAGTTCAGCTTTGTCTACTTCCATAATGTAGTTACATATCACTGCTTGTGCTACCTTCAAGGCATGGCCTTTCTTAATAAGTTCCTCACTCATAGCCTCCAATGCCTTGTCGCTCTTTTCTGTTTCCACTTGCATTTCCCTCGCCTTCCAAGCAAATTCCTCCTTTTGCTTTACCACCAATATGGAGAGCTCATGTGATATATTCATTTCAGAGTCTCTCTCATTCTCAAGCATGGCAATCTTCAATATTAAGTCTACACTTAAACTTATCAGCTTATTCTCCTCGACATCCTCTTCCTTATGGACCTCTTTCCTTTCCTTCTTCTTGAGTTCATCTTCAAAGATACTTAGGAGCTTGTCCGTGTAATCATTTGAGCTATCTAAAGAATTCATCGGTTTGAGAACCTCTTGTAGCCTTGACTCACCATTCCCGTGAATGGTAAGTATTTTTACTTGCTCACTTTGGGTCAGAAAATTCTCATTGTCTTGCCTTTGGTAATTTTCCGCCACATGCCCCAATTGAGTTGCCAATCTCTCTGTGGATTCTTAAGGCAAATCATATGTTGCTCGGTGAACGAGGGGTTGTCTTGATTGCCCCATTGGTGGTCTTGCATGTCTTGATTCATGCTTGTCTGATGGTTGTATTGTTGATACAGATCCATGGAATGTACTTCTCTTACTTCAGATTGTTACCCACGATGTGCCATGAGGTTCTGCATTTCCCGTGACATGTTAGCCAATTTCATTGCTAACCTTGCCTTGGCTTTCTCATAATGAGCACCATTCCTTCCACTTTGTTATTGGGAATTTTCACCCAGCATCTCATAAACGGCATATACCTCCTTGGCCATTGATCGTGCTCCAAATGTTTACATTTAGCACTCCCTTTTCTTATATTTTGTGCTTGTTTCTGGGGTAAAACCGGGTATTTAATAATTTAAATAAGTGTTTCAGGTAAATATAAGAATTCAGGGGTAGTTAGGTGATTCTACAGAAAACAGGAGCTAAAGTGCAAAATTCAGGAAAGTATTGAAGATTTTATGAATAGTGGAGACGTCATGAGTACAAACTGATATTTGCCAGCCAATCAGCGAAGGGCACCACGTCACCTAAGCGGGACGATGTTGTATTAGGCACTACAGTTGATGCAAGCGTGATGTCAGCATGACATCACTGCTTCTTCAACCTCAAGCCAACCAGTGTGTAGACCCATTGACCTGAATTCAACTCGTTTCAACTCGGCAGTTGACCCGAGCAATTTCGACAGTTTTTCGACCATTTTTTCGACACCGATCCATCCAGATTGGAAGCCCACTCCACACCGGTCACAATGGACCCACTGTTAGGCCTCCATGTGCACATTTTCCCTATCCTCCAAGTCCTCTAAGCTTCCATGGCCGCCAAGCTTGCAAGCTCACTTCCAGCGGGTTCCTTCATGCCCAAAGACGTCCAAAATCGTTGGAAGTTCGTGGTTTTATGCCAAGGGAAAGTTCCTGCGGACCAGGGATGGTGAACTCGCGGCCAAACTTCAATTTCCAACCCGTGACTTCGTCCGGAGAGCAAAAACCCACAAGAGAAGGGGAACGAACCCGAGGGGCTGTTGATTTTAGAGGATATTGATATATTTTCACGATCAAACCATGACTAAACCTTCCCTAGTATATATATACACTTTCCTTACCTAAACATACATCCCTAATATCCAACTTACACCTAAATTACACCTACAATAGCTTAAGATCAATTGGAAACCACCAAGTGCAAGGAGAATTGAGCTAGCTTAGAGGCCTTCAACAAGAATGGGTTATCTCCTGTCTCTCTTGTAATTGCTTTAGTGTTGTTGTATATGGAATATGTTTATGTATGGATTTGGTATGATTGTAATAAAATCCATCCTTTAGTTGATGTGTTATTTGCTTGAGCTTATTGTATTCATGTTAATTGATTAACCAATTAATTGATGTGTAACGGATATAGACTAATTGAACCCGCAATATCATGCATGAATGAATATTTATGTGTGTGTCTTTATCCTAGGTTAGATTGGTTTAGACTAATCTTGTAAGCTTATTTGATATCAACTAGGAATTGGATTAGTTGCATGAACACCATTTCCTAGCATTTCATTTCCCATACCACTTCACACAATCCTCACCCGTGCATGACCATGCATGAGTTTAGTTAGTTTAGTTAGTGTTAAATTAGTTTAGTAAGCTTGTTAGATTAATTAATTGTAGTTGGTAACTTAGTTAATTAGTTTAGTTAATTGCCTAAGGGATTGACAGCCCTTAGCTGTAATTTAGTGTTAACTTGGTTGTATTTAATTTATGTCCTCTTAGTGTAATCATAGTTTAGTTGCAAGCATAGGACAATTGCCATTTACTTTCTTGCATGTAATTAGTGTATATAGCTTGTTTATAACATAAGACGTAGGACCGACTTAAGTGTACCATACCTCCTCGTGGGAACAAACCGTACTTGCTGTGAAGCGATCGTAATGATCTGTGCACTTGCGGATAAACAACCACGCTCACATATTTTAAGGAACCGTCCCAAGCGTATTAGCGGTTTTCTCCCTCGTTGCTCCCCCACAAGCATTGTCAACCGTGGCTTGTGTGAGTCCCGTCAATCCATCATAGAAACATTGTACTAGTAGGACGAAGGGGAACATGTGATGCGAGCACTATGCAAGGAGTAATTTAAATTGGTCCCAAGTCTCATGGAAGGCTTCCTCTAATTCTTCTTCGAAGGTTGCTATCTCGCTCCGTATTTCTCGTGTCATCGAAGAAGGATAGTACACTGAGAAAAACTTGGTCTCTACCGCCTCCCAAGTAGTCAATAATCCTGCAGGTAAAGCCAATAGCCACTGCTTTGCGTTATCCTTCATACAGTACAGAAAACATCTCATACTTAACTGATCTTCCGTGAGCTCTCCGAGTCGGATGGTAGTGATGACGTTGTAGTACTCCTTCATGAACTGAAGGGAATCCTCATCCGGTTTACCATGGAAGACTGGAAGAGTGTTGAAATGAGAATTTTTCAACTCGTAGCTTCGTTGCAAATTGCTCAATAGAATCGCTAACGGTTGAACTCCCATAATTGGCAACGCAAAGTCCTTCATAAGCCTCTGAGTATCGGGCACATTGGTAGGGTTCTCCAT
This sequence comes from Acer negundo, assembly GCA_035582765.1. Taxonomy (NCBI): domain Eukaryota; kingdom Viridiplantae; phylum Streptophyta; class Magnoliopsida; order Sapindales; family Sapindaceae; genus Acer; species Acer negundo. Next base: position 24,709,402 of record CM069235.1, on the reverse strand, counting down.
GATGATCCGAATCTTAAAACAACCGAACAAACAAAAAACAAATCAAACAAGATATGATACGAACAACAAAAATAAATAATAAAATAAAATAAAACTAAGAATATGAAAGTAAAAATAAGACTAAAACTAATCAAAAGATATGTTACTCCTAAGCAGCAGCGCTAAAAACTTGACGTGCATGGGATAGTTCTGTAAACTACCATAAATGATATGACGTGCAAGTGTTTTTACCCTTCGCAAGTATACAAATCGTTTGATGCATATAGCAATTACAAGTACGGGTATCGTTCCAACAAAGAGGTGTGGTACCTTAAATTAGTTCTAGTCTTAGATACGATATATAATATATTTTTACACTACATACATGCAAGAAAAGTAAATGGAAATTGTCACTAGAAAAGTAAATGGAAATTGTCACTAGCTAAGCTAACAACTAAACTAAAATTACACTAAGGTGGCTTAAGTTAAATACAACTAAGTTACCCTAAATACAATTACAACTAAGGGTTGTCAATCCCTTAGGCAATTAGCTAAACTAATCAACTAAGTTCCAACTACAAATAATTAAACTAACAAGCTTACTAAACTAATTTAACACTAACTAACTAAACTAACTAAACTCATGCATAGTCATGCAAGAGTAAGAATTGTGTGAAGTGGTATGGGAAATAAAATGCTAGGAAATGGTGTTCATGCAATTAATCCAATTCCGAGTTGATAGCAAATAAGCTTACAAGATTAGTCTTAGCCAATCTAACCTAGGATAAAGACACATACATAAATATTCATTCATACATGATGTTGAGGTTTCAATTAGTCTATATCCATTACATGTCAATTAACATGCATACATTAAGCTCAAGCAAATAACACATCAACTAAATAATGGATTATATTATAATCTCATCAAAATCCACACATAAACATGTTCTACGAACAACAACATTAAAGCAATTACAAGAGAAAAAGGAGACAACCCATTCTTGTTGAAATCTCCAAGCTAGCTCACTTCTCCTTGTACTTGGTGGTTTCCAATTGATCTCTAAGCTATTGTAGGTGTAATTCTAAGCTTTGTTGGATATTAGGGATAGTTGTTTAGGTAAAAAGATGTATATATATACTAGGGAAGGTTTTGGACAAGCTTGGACATAAATATCTTCCAATGTCGGTGTGCTCACAGGTTCATAACCCATTCTCGTGGGTTTGTTCTCTCCGGAGGAACTCATGGGAATTTCTGGACGTTTGGCCGCTAATTCATCTTCCTTGGTTCGCGAGAATGTTCTCTCGGTATGAAACCACGGAGATTTAGCGACTTTGGACGTCAAACGCGTAGGAATGAAGACGTTGGGAGTAACCTTGAAGCTTAGGCTTCCATGGAGGCATGGAGGATCTGAAGGGGATGAAAACTTGTGCATGAGAGACTCGAAATGGTTGCATTAGGACCGGAAGGATATGGGATGCCGATCAGGACAAAAAACGACTGAAAAAGTGGTCAGAAAATGGTCGATTAACGACCAAGTCAACTAAGTCGAGTCGCGGTTCGGGTCGGGCTGCTGAAGCTTGAAGACGACCTGATGTCAGCGTGACATCAGGCTGATGTAGGCAGAGGTCCAAACGACGTCGTCCTCCTTGGTGACGTGGCTATTGCGTGTGGATTGGCTGGTAAATTGTAACCAGCTCCCTGAGCTTTCCCTTATTTACAGAATCTTTAATAATTTCCTGAATATGTTATTTTAGCCCCTAATTTGGTAGAATTACTAAAATGCCCCTAAGCTTCCCTATTTAGCTGAAACACTTATTTAATCCATTAAAACCCGGTTTTACCCGAGAAACAAACACAAAGTAATAGGAAATAGGGGCATAAAAATGGAACTTTTATGGCACGATCAATAGGCACACACACATAGCATTCATATGTGTCCTTGCATAGTTGTACACTATTGGTATAACACTCACACACGCTTGGTAATGTATGCACATGCATTAGATTTAATTTGATAAACATTGTTAATTGCATGTTCTAGGACTATGTCTAGGAAATAACATACGTGTGTGACTTTGTGTTTATTTGTTTCCGTTTTATTGATTTTGGACTTGACCATGATCTCTTATATTTCCTTATTGAGTTTCGGTTATTTCGGTTACTCACTCATTTGGTTTCAAGTCCAAACTAGGAAGCTACGCTACTTTATGTTCTCATTCGTTGAGTTGTCTTCGTCGTCATATTCTGACTCGAATTCTCAATCTTTTATCAAATTTTCATAGTCTTCCTTGTGCATGAGGGAGTCATGATTCGTAATCCAAAGATGGTTTCGAAATCGGAGTTCGGAGGTCTGGATACGACCGAAGAATGTGAGCGAAGTGCGAGGGAAGTTTGCTTGGCCAATGGCCAAGCAAATGAGGGCTAGTGTGGAGGCCGTGAGGCTCATGGCCAGGCACCTCCTCTGCCCCCGTGTGCCTCACGCGCTCCTCATGGCTGGGTGATGTGGTAGCTGCTAGTTGGTTGCTTCTTTCCCTCTCTGTATTTCATTTAAATCACCTTTATTCCTTCCCATTTCATTACAAGAAGAAAAAAATGGAAAACCAATGTGTAAAATTTTCTCTCAACTTTTTCTCATTTTCCAAACATCATAACTTTCTCATACGAAATTGGAATTGAGTAATTCAAGTTGAAGATTCTTTGTAATCGAGTCCTCTACATTTTCTAAATGGTTTGGCAGCTGTTTGATTGCGTTTTCTTGTGGCTTAATCCTTAAAACCGAACAAGCTTGTGAATCATACGTAATGGTCATATCTTTGTGTTTTCTTCTTTTAGAACATTCAATTACCTTGGAGTTTCTTCTTCTATATATATGTATATGTATGGTTAATGCTATTGAGAAAGATAGTTTCATAATCAAACTTAATCAAAAGTCTAATTAAGGACAAATGTGAACTAGTGTTCTAGGATTCTAGGTTTTCACATGTTTGAGTGTTGTATTGTGATTAGTTTGATACCTAAGGTTATTTGTGACTTGATTGATTCATTTTATGATTAATAACCTTGAAATGTGCTTTGATCCTTTGATTGATAAAATCTAGGATTAGTACTTGCATATGTGTTTTTAGAGCTATCTAGGATTTAATTGATTTATCATTATATCCTTGCTCTAAATCTTTGGTTAGAATATTCATTGAATTCATTTTGTGATTCTAGCATTTATGTGCATGTTTATAACATCTTGAATATGTTCTCCATGTATATGATTTATTCAAGTGTTATATGTGTTGAATGAAACTAAGAGCTATATGTGTTAGTTGTTTTTAACATGCTCTAGGTTTAATGCAAGTTTTCCATCTATATTATTTTGACTTGTGTTTTCACATGTTTTAAGTCTGGTTTCCATAGAATGTATTGATCACATATTCTATGTTGGATTGCTTGTTTTGCATCATTTGCATTCGCATGATCACACTAGGAAGCCTTGGTTAGGACAAGAGGTCCAGATAACTAAGCAAGGAATCATAGCTAGGATTGGGAAGATCCGGATAGTCATGCATGGGAGGCTCTCTAGAGGCATGAGTGCCTTGGATAGAGAGTTGGCTAAAATATTGGTAGGCTCGGGCATTTGGATAGACATAGACTCTAATAGAGAGTGGTACATGGGATGTGTATGCACTCTTGATGAATTTCTAATCTTCCAAAGATGTTGGTTTTGTATGATCTCCAATATATGGTGGCTCCGCATCATTAAGGGATTTTGTATCTTCCAATAGGGATTGGGTAGACATAAACTCGAATAGGAGATAGATCTAGGTTGGTCACTTTTAAGGAATTTCTAATCTGTCATCCAATATATATAGTACCCAATGGTTGTAGTTCAACTCGTGGATGTTTTCTCCTTGGAGGTTTTACCACGTTAAAAAATCTCATGTGTCAATTCTTTCTATCTCTTTTTTTCTTATTTGTATGTGTGTATGTTTTAATCTTGTAGTACATTCTTCACTTGTGATATATTTGGAATCAAGATTTGTTAAGTGTGAATTGTAAAGAAAAATATATTGATCATACTTGTATATATTATTCTTTTGTATATTGATACTTTTGTGTATTGTTATATTTGTTTATACTTGTAACACATTGAACAAATATTGAAATACAAATATTCTTTGTTATTGAGATTTTAATGTTATTCTTCCTCATACAACTTTTTGATATATAGACAATGCTAAAAAAATCACATGCTTATCTTGTCTATGTATGTATGTTTGATTTATGTAAAGCTATCTTGAGGGACAAACGAATGTTTGTTTCAAGGGATTGAAAAAGGTGTAAAAACCTATTCACACCCCCCAGATATGTTTTAAGCAATTTAACTATGTTTGTATAATTTCAACACCCTATTGTGTGACTTCTTGCTTATATATATATATATATATATATATACATACTTTGCTTACTTTCAACGCTAACTACCTAACTTCTAACAACCATCCTGATAATCTGGAAATACAATTAACGATGAGCTGACACATCAGCTTTTGTAACTGATTCAACTTCCTAGACTAACATCCTTTCTCTAAAGTCTATGTAGCCTTTTTCTTCCTTTGTTGCAAGTGCTATCAACTTCACACATTGCTAAACCAGTGTAAGGATGTAAATCTTCACACACTGGATCCCCTGCTTCCTTATTTATTCTGGACAAAGGCTGTTCAGGCCTAGGCAAATTTGGCAAGCTTTCTTCTGTTCTAACAACACTCTCAGGCAAAGTTCCCTATAAATATGGAGTGACCCTTAACTGCATGATCATTGTTCCTCTCTATGGTTTTGTTGCCACTAAGAGCAAATGCTTTAGGGGCTACAGCAGCGGTTGTACGTAACTTATGCACAGGTTTAGCCGGTGAAGATCTCGCTATGACATTAAATGGAGATTTGCTCTTGTTCAAATCATGTACTACTAATCTGATGTATAAGACTTTTTGGGAGCTTCCTCTTGGATTTTGGAAGCAACCGTTTGCTTGACTGGAAGAGCATCATTCCGAATGACTTAACTGAAGAGTCAGTATCAACCCTTTTCTTAGAGATTGCAATCTTTCCATTGTCTAATAGATCAATGACTAGTTTCTTTGAAGCTATTGGTTTCCCCCTCCACCATAGATTTGTGATTCGACACATGGTGATCGGCAACTTGAGTTGGCATAGAATCTGGGGTCAAAGGAGCTATAGGAACACTTCCATTAATATTTTCATCATCTGCTGCATCCACAGATTCTTCGTCTTCATCCACTTATCTGAGACAAAGTATCCTTTCTATTGTGGATCTAGAAAGAATGATTGCGTAAATTTCTCTTCAAATTTTCTTTCCCAATCAAATAACCATTAACTAATACAATTACCCCACCATTACAGGAAACTTGAGTATCAGCATGAAAAATCTAGACCTTAAAATTCTGATAATCCATATCGAGGATCTGGTCATTAATGCCTTTCATGGTTGTCACCAAGGTCATACCAAATGAATCAGGCAGGCTCAACATGCTTAATTCATTGAAAGAAATATGCTTAGTGGCTCAAGTTGACAAGAACAATAAAATTCACTACAAAAAATGCCTATTAGTGATGAACTATTTCCAACAGCTCTAATTGCCGTCGGTAATGGTACATTTTCTGTCAGTCATATCAACATCGTCAGAAAGAGATACCACGTTTCTGATTTAAAATATACCAAACTTGCTATACCACGTTAGTCAAATCAGAAACGTGGTATTACAAATTTTTAAAATCAAATGTCGGAAATGATCAAAAAAGTACCACCTTTTTTTTAAATAAAATATACCAAATTATCTGGATACATTTTTTACAATATCTATTTATATGTCATACAAAATAATTACAAATTTTATTGAAATAAGTTTAAATTATTAATTAATAAAAATTATTAATTTTTAAGTAAAATATTGATTAAAAATATAAAATTAATAGATATATAATATACATTTCCTATTAAAAGATAAAATTGTAGTAAAATGGTAATTTCACATCAAATAGGAGAAATATTTTAACAAAATATTAATTTTAAAATCAATATCAACAATTATATTTAAATAATATGTAAAAAATATATATTTAATTAAATAGTATGTAAAACATATCAATAGGTTATATATAAATAGTATGCAAAACATATAATTATAAAGTTATATCAAAAATGCAAAATGGTCGTTACTTTTACTTTTTCTGAAGTGCATGACCAATTATATATATATATATATATATTTAGCGGTAGTTATTAGAGGTCAATATATTTAGAATGTCCCATGCATAATCTTAAGGCCAAATTAATTTCCGTAACAGCACAAATTTTTTTTTATAAAATTTGACAAGAGGACAAATTAATGGAGGTTGAAAGCATTAATGTTAGGTTAAATCATATGAAGGAAGAATAAGATGGAAATCCATATTAAAGGAATATTTGAATCTCCGTTAATATATGCCCTCAAATAGTGGTCTAGCCTACACACACCACTTGACATTTTCTTTTGAATTTAGTTATAACTTATAAGTATTCCAGGTTATCACTACAAGAAAAACCCCCTTTGTTGACAGTTTATTCTTGACAATTTTTATTTCTTGACAGTTAAAAACTGTCAAGAAAGATAATTTTTATATATTATATTATTATATTATTAAATATAATATATATTATATTATTATATATATATTTTTATAATATATTATATTACATGGCGGTGGCAAGGAGCCTTGAACCGTCTTATTCTAGTATTAATGTTTTCCCCACCTAGCAGCCTTTTCATGGCCTAAACAAGGTACTCACAAAACAACTTGTCAAAGACGGTTAAGGACCTTAAGCCAAAGAATCAAAATCTCATTTCTGATGTGCAGGATCCTCAACTAGAGGCAAGCGCAGAGCATATTAGGACTATTACAGACTGCTCATTATCTCATAAAGAAATATTAAAGAGAAGGAGAGAATACTTAGAAATTCATGATTTTTGAAACACACAGATTTTATTTCTAATTTTCGATAATTTTACAAAGAGAGATCATCTCCTTTTATAAAAGAGATGATGGAAAACATCCAAACTAGCTTACAGTGAAATGCCAAACTCGTGGCATATAAGATAAAGGTGAACAGTGCAGTGATAAGATGAACAACATAATAGTACAACTACCGACACAATAAAGCACACTCGTGATACATATGTACAAAATAAAGCACACTCGTGATATATATGTAATTATTACATATAGGAAAATAAAACACCCACGTTATACATGCATAATTATAGAGCAAAGACAAAGTCACGGGCTAGACAGGTTGTAAGTGGTATGATATTCGTCATTCGAATCTTCTACTCCACAAATGTGATATGGCCATGTGTCACGCTCTATGGGGTTTTGTGGGTGGACTGGAATAGAGTCTTGGAATGGATGCCAACTTAGAACAGGGTCTCTGATGACATCAGGGAAAATATAACACTTATGGGGTGGAACTCCATTAATGTCGCAAAGGAAATTGAGCAATGAGATCTGGAGATTCTAAGGATACAGCTTTGGATAATCATATGTGGTGTGCCATTCATAGTAAACATTTGACGTCCAAAGAAGTCTCTTGTGAGGGTTGAAACGATAAGGACGATGGAATATCCAAATACAAGAAACTGCAGAGGTAGATTCTTGATCAAGTTTCCATAAATTATAATAACCCATGAGTTTGGTAAGTTTGGACTGCCAATAAGAAAGGGAATTGAACCAGGTTAAGAAAGTTATGAGGAGAGAATCTTTCTAGGAAGGATCATAGACAAAACCATATAAGGCTTGGAGGGGGAAAACGACGACATGATGGTGGAGTATAGACATACACCATAGAAACCATAAAACTTGAGGGGTGAAAAAGTAAAAGGGAGGCATTAGGAAAAGGTCTAGGAATGGTTTGTTGTTGTTGGAAAATTCATGTCAAATTCCTTGGCTCTGAATTTGGGCCAAATAGGTCCGTAAATGGGATTGAGCGAATTCTTAGATATGGGTAGGAGAAGGTTGTGTGTCAGGAGGAATTATTTCCAGCAGCTCTGATGGATAAGACTTCACTATAGGATTTGGGAATGAGGAGGATGATGCTGATGTAGCCATGAGGATGAGAGGTATATGAGCCGTAGGAAGTGATGAGATGAATAGCTGATGGTCGAAAGAGCATATCATCTATTATATTGTGTTGGCCTTTCACGTGTCGAACAGTGAAATCATATCTCGAAAACCAATCCTTTAGTCTTAACAATTAAGGATTGAGAGGAATCTTATTTCGAAATTCGAGGACCTTTGGAAAGGACAAGTTGTCCATTTCAACAATAAAGTTTTTTGTCCTGAGATGAAAATCAAATATCTGGATTCCATTTTTAACAGCGAGAATCTCCTTATAGATCGTGTGGTAGTGCTGTTGGGCATCTTTGAATTGGCCGCTAGCATGCCTACAGTAACTTTTTTGTCCGTCCTTTTCTTCAATAAGAATGGCCCCCCAACATGTGTCACTAGCATCAGTTTGGAGGATGAGTTGGCCTGTGGATGGAATAGTGAGGGCTGGAGGAGATTGGGCAATCTCCTTAAGCTTAGTAATAGCATCCGTTGTAGGGAAAAATAAACAAATAAAAGTATTACACGCAGCGGAAGCGATACTAAAGACGATTTAGTGACTTTTAAAATTTTTCCTTTATGAACCTTAAACCCTTTTAATCAATAAACATGCATATATATCAACAAAAGTAAATTACCTCTTGTCGCGTGATCCGATTGACTTACGTCGATGGTAATCCGCAATACCTTCAATCCGAGCACGAACGTGGATCACCTAGGAGCGTGGTCTCCCTTTCCTTTGAATTGCAAACCTGTGAATGGACCAAACAAATACTTTCTTTTCTTTGTTAGTCACAAAACAATCAAAAGAATGTCAAAATTATTCCGGTCACTTTTGAGTTCACAATCTTATGATCGAAACTCGCGTGAACCTAGATCGATATCGTATACACAAGCTTATTGATGTTTAAGCAATTGTATACTATCAAAGAATAATTTTTCACTCCTTTTTGTCTCTCTAGAATAAAAACTCTCTTAGAATTAAGAAGAAGAAGAAAGAAAATAAAAACTCAAACACCAATTCATTGATGTGGCCGAACCCTATAAGAACATATATATAGGTTGGCCGAATTTTTCTTCTTTTTCCTTTAGGGTTGCCGAATTCTATGTAGTATGTAATTAAGGTTGGCCGAATTTCATCATGTCACTTATATAGGGTGACTAAAATTCAACCCTAATTCTTTTTAACTTTATAGACTTCAAACCCTAATCCAACTCTTTTATTTTTATTCTTTTATTTGACTAAAATAAAAAAGACTCCTTATTTGATTAAATAAATAATACTAATTTATTTATTTACTTATCAAACAAGTCTTTTACTTTTAGGAAAGATTTGTTTCTTTAATTAAACAATTAATCAATAAATCAATTAATTCTTATTTAATTAAAACAAATGAAACAAAATAATATTTTAGGTCAAAACCTTAACCTTGCCGCCCCACTTATATATAAGATTGGGCCTAATATTATTTTCTATTTCATTTAATCCATTGGACTTTAAATAAAAAAGCCCACATGTGAACCAGACCCATTCTTACTAAAAGAAACAAGCCCACATGTCTTTCATTAATATATTAATATAATTGAGCAGCCCATTACTTAAATAATGTGCAAATTATATTCTTAATATATTAAATGCAATTCTAGATGGACCCTTAAATTGGTCCGGTAGAATATATCAAGTGATCCATGCAAGTCCGTGTGGATTGGGGATCTTGGCGGGCCATCTAAATTTAAGCTTCAATAGACATAACCTAATCACAATCAACAAATGATTCACTTAGGTCCAATCCATTAATTTTAACTCATTCCACTAAAGAGCTAAAACTGAACTCTTAAATAAAGATAGAAAAGGAAGATGCTCCTCATTCATACCTAGACAATCATATTGGAGATAGTGTATCCTCGTGATTAATATCAGTAATCGCCAAGAGTTCATAGACCGCCTATAACTCTCCAAGTTACCATATTTACTCATATGACCACGTTTTGAACTTGGATATTTTGACTTGTCCAGAAGCCATGTTTTCAATAGACACTATCGAAAACTCAACGTTGAGATTTAATATCCAATTACCTCAAAACATCCATATGATGATATTATACTCTCATTTAATTAAATGGAGCCACGATGTCCATATCTATAAATGAAGTCCTCTATCGATTAACAAATGAATATCACCAAACTATCGAGGATAGACTATGCGATATAATCGTACTCATTGATAACTCAAATGATATCACTTGCAACCATAAGTCCATCATTTATCTCAGGATTAAGATAGACTCCAGGATTAAGATAGACTCTCCGATTGTCCTGATAATGAAAAGACTATTATCTATTGACGGTTCTAGATAAAGCTTTTCATTGTGATCCAGTTCAATGCACCCAGTGCACTAGATCCTTTTGCTCGAAGACACTCCGATGATTTTAGACTCATCATATCTCATTTGATCCCACTCAAATGCTAGCAAAAGAATTCTACAACTTTAACAAGATAAAGGTGCCCAACCTTTAACTTAAGTTGTGAACATTATTCAAGACTAACTAAAGAATTGTGTCTACCACATACATATCCAGATGTACGAACAATTCTTCTTTTCCCATAGTCTTTAGACCTTATGATTATTTACTTTGACAATTATAATACAAACTATAAATGCTATACGATTTGTTAAACCAGAAATCACTTTATTAATATGAAAAAGATTGTTAATTACAACATTACACTCTTGCTATTGAGCATAATCCTAACAAAAGCAGTACTGAGATGAGTACTGGGAAGAGGCACTTAATGAGGTGTCAATGTCTGATTCGTCTGATGGAAGGGATCTATTGGAAGTATGAAGGGGATGTTGAGAAGTATATAGTATTGGGTCAATTGGTAGAGTAGGCTGTTTGTCTTTCTGTCAGGAAGAAGAGGGCTTGGAAGTAAGTTTCCAAAGTTGAGAGGATAAAAGAGGATACTTGTAAAATAATTCACCAATGAATTTGAAATACTTAGAAGTGTCTAAAGGTCTGAAGGGAGGAGAGTATGGAGGAGATGTAGGAAAGAACAAAGACTGAGTGAAGAATGAATGGTCTCTATTCATTTGTTCTAATTGGTCTTTGAGACGTCTGATTTCTCTTTCTTTTTTATCTAATTCTGGACCGAAATACCCATGGTTGATATAACGGTGAAGATCAGCATTGAGTTTGGCGATCCGGGTTTGAAGATCAGAAAACATGTCACGGAAGACTGTATCGAGACTTTGGAGTTGATTCTCATGTCGGGAGACATTGTGTGTGACCTAATCGATCTTCTGATCAATAGAGCTGACTACTCTATTTTGCATTTTGGCATTGTGAGTTTGCCAATTAAGAACTTGTTCAGCTTGGGTAGGTTGTTTGAGGGAACCATTAGGTAAGACTTCAAAAGTTTGAACATAAGGTCTGGAAAATCGATTCCTTTCAGTGTTTGAAGTGGGTTCTAGAGGAGGGATGTCTTGGTAGTAGTTATAAGCCATAAAACAGGGTATAAGTGGAGGCAAAGATGGAATAACATCGGTAGGTAAAGGTAAAAGACCTTCTGATCGAAGGATTTGTAAAGCTCTGTCATTAATTGGAAGGGGTTTCCTTTTGATAGGTTTCAAACCTATTCATGGACTATCTGGATCATTTGGTTTGTGTAGTTTGCGTGAAGTTTTACATGGAGTAAGATCTGGTAAACAGTCACGACAGGTGCATGTTGGGATCGTTGTCCCAAATGAAATGACCATTGATTTTGTTAGTGTAGATTAGAGATCCATTGGCTTCAAAGCTATGGATCGGGATGTCATCTTTAGCAGTGACTGGTTGGATCATTAGTGCCTGAAACACAGGGGGGCGCTAGGGTTGGAGCTAGAAGAAAACCCTGCATTGGAGAGAGGTTCATAAACTGTCTTAATGGAGCCATCATCTTCCTTGATGTATTTGGTGTTAGAAGCAACAATAGGAGTTGTGTTCTGAAAAGCCTTCTCATAGTTTGTGGTCCATTCGAGAGGCATGATTTCTTTAAGTTTATCTCTAGGCAGTTGTTTTAGAATCTGGATGATGGTGGGAACTTCATCTTCACGTTCAGCCTTGATGAAGATTGTGTCACCATTATGGCCAGGAATAAGGAGATCAAGGGCATGATCTTGAGGTTGATAGGCGATCTAGTGATGGAGAGTTGCCATATAAGAATTTGGTAACATGGGTGTTCCCAAGATCTGAAGTTGTATCTTGAGGCAGTTGTGGAGATTGGCATCCCTCAAAGGGATATTGAAATTAGGGTAGAATGTGAGCGATATACTACCAGCATGATATAACATGATATAAATTGGAAACAGCTGAAGAGGTGTTTGTTGTATTTGCCATAAGATGAGAATACCTTCCTTCAATATTTTCTTTATTTGATTCAAAACAGTCTAACTCTTTTCCTAGACTCCAGAGATTAGAGGCTCTGATACCATGGCAGTGGTAGGGGGCCTTGAACCGTCTTATTCTAGTCTTAATGTTATATTATACATTATATATATTATATATATTTTTATATAAATGATATTATATTATATTATATTATATATATATATATTATCATATGTATTATATATAATATATGTGTATTTTATATTATATATTATGAATGTTTTATAATTAGGGTATTTATCTTTAATAATTTTTTTAAACTTTTACTTCTTATTTTTAACACAAAACAAAATCCCGATATTGATTTATTTTACAGTAAGATATCGGTTTTTGGACAAACCGATATTGGATAGGTCAAATTTTAAATTTAATAAATTTACTTTTAAAAAATTTAAAAAAATTATTTTAAAAAATTATTTTTTTATTTTGCACCCTCTTGTTTCATACTAAGAGACACGTTAATAATCCATTTACCCATATAAATTAGTAATCCGAGTCTTACATTTGTTCATTAAATTGTAAGATGCATGTTGAGAAATATCTCTCATATAGTGAGAGTTGTATTCCAAATCATGCTTATTACAATTGATGTCACGAGTCTCCTATAGGTCATATTTGGTTGAATGGAATGGAATGGAAAGAAAGTCATTCTATTCGTTTGGTTTGTTAAAATGCAATGGAATGGTGATTCCACCATTTTGTTGGAATGGATATTCCATCCAAAAACCAATGGAAAGTTTTTTCATTCCAAACTAAAATTTATATTCCATAAATACCCTCATATATCTCAACTTCATTACAAAAATACCCTCAACTCCTTTCCAAAAATAATATGTTATACTAATGATATATAAATATATTATATATATGTACTATATATTACATTATTATATATAATATATATATTATATACTATATTATTATTATCCATAATATATCATATTATTATACATTCATAATTAGGGGTATTTTAGTCAAAATACTCTTCACTCCATTTCGTTCTGTTGTTAACCAAACAAAACAATACTAATTCAGAGACTAATTCTAAAGTTTCAACCAAATAAAAAAATTAGTTTTCCTTTCTATTCTTATTCTCATTCCCATTCTCATTCTGATTACCATTCCACTATGTAACAAAACGTGACCATAGAGTATTGGTCAATTACTCTACTATGTAATTTTATTAAAAGTTTTAATAAATATTTTTAAATATATTTCTATCATAGAAATTAGAATTTTGATTAGTTGAATAAATTTAAATTTATATAACAAGGTTTTTTTTTTTTTTTTTTTTATTTATTTTTATTTCTAACAACTTATATAGTTTATATAAAAATATTGTTCAATTGTTAGCATTTCAAGGGTTGTAGTCAAGTGGTAAAGATTTACAACCTTTGAACTTAAGGTCTCAAATTCAACTCTCACTAATGACAATTAATCCTCATTATTTACAGCAGCGGATGTGGATGTGGCCGGATCGGCGGGGGATGGTAGTCCAGATAATTTTTCTATTATTTTCTTGTAGTGTATTGATCCATTATTTATCAAAAGGTTCCTTTCAATTGGAGTTGGATGGAAAATCATTGACATTTAGATTTTATAGGCCGACAAACAAGGTGCGTTATATATTTAATGATTCAAGGCACAGGCAAATGGCAATTATGTATTAAAATCTCGAAAGAACAAACCAATACAATTTTCTTCTGACTTGTTGGTCTTTCTTTTGCCTTTTTTTTCTGACTTCGGTTTTTCTTTTCTTACTTCGGTTTTCTTTTGCAATTTTTTTTTTCAAAAAGACCGACTTTCTCCATGCATGTAGTAGTTTTCGACTTTTCGTATAAGGTTTATATTGTAGGATTTGCAATAGATTGCATTCCCAGAAAATAAAATCCTCTTACAGTACGTTAATCAAATCCTAACATTAAATGACAGCATATGATATAAATATATAATGAACTAAGGAAGATAATAAAAGAACCTTAATAAAATTTACATCCTTAAATTAAATCCCCCATTGATACTATATTCATGGGTGTATTTAGGATTTTTTAATAGGATGGGTTAAAACAAAAGTGTGTGTGTATATATATATATATAATTAACAATAATAAAACTTCTGTAGCACTAGAAAATTTCATTAATCAAAAAACAAAAAAAAAAGTGATAAAGGTAATTAAAGTCTATTCGGTAATGTTTTTTATTTTCATTTTTGTTTTATGTATTTTTATTTAAAAATAATAATTGATTTTCATGTTTTTAGAGCCTGGAAAACTTTAAAAACATGTCTGGTAGGAATAACTGAAAACAATATTCTAAAAAAAAAAATGTAATATGTATTTAATGAAATTGTTTTAAAAATACCTTTTTAATATATTGTAAAAGTAAAAATAATATTATTTGTAAACGTATTACAGAAAAAGAAAAAATAGTAACAGACACCATTAATTGGTAGGCGGAGTACCAAAAAGGCCATTCAATATTTAAATTGTTCTAAAATCATCATTTCTATAAAATATTATTCATCGACAGCTATTACGTCAAAATCTAACAAAAAGTTACCGTTATCTATGACATGACACCCATAAATAATTTTATGGACAATATTTTATGCTTTGGGACTCCACCCACCGATTAATAGTGTCTAGTGCTATTATATATATATATATATATAATAATTTGATTATTTAATTATATATATCAAATAATTATTTGATTTATTTTTTATTTTTTATTTTAATTGAATTATTGACATTAATCATTATTTCGATTTCTATCTTATATTTTTCTCAATTTGCTACTCTTTTAAAGGCAAGGCATAATTAAATAAACATAAAAATTAACAAAAATTTGACCCGGGGTGGCATTCCCTACCGCCCGCCCTGAATATATTTCTCCTGACAACCAGAGGAGATTAAATGGAAGGGGCTGCATAAATTCCATTTGGTTCAATTCTTAGGATGCCATCAAGACCATTTTTTTTGCTTTTAAAAGAAAAATACTTCTCGATCGAAATTTTTACTCAAAGTTTTTAATTCAAGTTATATACTTACAAGAATTTGTAACAGTCATCACACATATATTTAATATGATAGTCACAAATACCATGCACATGAATATTTTGGGATAAAAATTCAGAACAAATATACCAAATTATTGGGATTATGACTGAGTCACGAAATTCTTCTCCAAACTCAAAATTGTAATGTTTCAAAAAATATTTGGAATAAAAATTCCAATTTTGTTTTTATCTCAAATTCAATATCATTAGTTAGGTTCATGACAAAATGAGTATGGAAGCTTATCTCTCCACTTAATACCAAATCAACAATACTTATAGTCTTGTACATAATTTTGGGAAAATTACAAATTTTTGTAGTAGCTGAGATAATTAAGTAACCAAAATTTAAATATAAATTTCTTCATAAAATATTAAATTAAGCATCGATCGTTACATGACATTATATTACTATATTTTTGAAGACTTTTCAAAATATTAAAAAATAAAAAAATTGATCAAGTTGGGTTTTCAAAAAAAAAAAAAAATCAACAAACGGGAGTTACGTGCAGAATTATGATCGATGAACTTTACTCAATGCACATCAATATGTATGGTAAAAAAAAAAATTATTTTACTAAAGACCGACTAATTTGTTTAAATATAATAATAATCATCCTTCTTCCAACAAAGAAAAATCGACAACACAAAGACAAACTCATGGTTGTTGAAACCATTAATATTAGGCAAGGAAGCACAGACACTTCTGAAATTTGAAAATGAAGGATCGGATACGGATACAGATACGGATACGGATACGGACACGGACATAACATGTGGGACATGTACGGACACGGCGAATAAGTTAAGTGTATGTTGACTTTGTGGCCATTTTGATATTTGGATACGGATGGGACGCGGCAAGGATACATACGTCTGGGGCAGTTTTATAATTAATTTTGAAAACGTGGTCAATTTATAGTTTTAAAAAGTTTCAGGGTGAAAATAAAAAATTGTTTAAAAATAATCAAAATTTATAATTGTAGGATTTTTTATATTCTATTAGATTTTGTAATATGTTATAACATACATGTGACCGTATGTTTATTGTGATTATTTTAAATGAATTATGTTATCAGATATTTTATTTTAAAATATATATATATATATATATATATTATTTTAACTGACGTGTCATGCCTTGTCCGTGTCCATGTCTTAGTTTTTAAAGATTTACCGTATCCCCGTATCGTACGTGTCATATTCCTGTATCCGTATCCGTATCCGTTTCCGTGCAACTTAAATATTAGGTTAAAGCTCTCAAACGCAGCTGGTAATATTTCTACTTACTTTCCACTTGCCACTTGCCACTTCCCTTTAAGCATCTGATCAATTTGTTCAGTTTGTTCTCATATGGCGTCTTGAAAATGATAAAGGTTAGTCCTTACAGAGTTACATATAATATTGAAAGTGTTTTTTGAAAGGAATTTTGAAAGTTATTAATAAATTTTTATAGGCAATCAAACACAGATCGAGTAATTAATAATTCGGATGAACACCGATATAATTATCAGTATAATAATTTTTTCTAAATGCGGAGTCTTTGACACAAGTTATTGATTGAATATCTTGATCGAAGCTTAATTTTTCTAAATGCAGACATAACCTATTAACTTTTAATACTACACAAATATCCTCGACCGGCAGAATTTAGGCATGCGTGATATATATTAGTAGTCAGATCTATATATCCAACATTTTATTGTCACAAAGGGTGTTTCCATTGCTTCATTAAAATTAGAGGATATTGTCACCGCTTCAATTTTTTTATATGGTTTTATTGAAAACTAACCCCTTTGGGAGTCTCAAGTTAACAACTAACTTCTTTTTGAAAAACTTACAAAACTAACTCTTTTTTCTTACGTAAGTATTATTTTACCCTTACTCACTTTTTTCTCTCTACTTATTCTATACCTCTTATTATTCCCATTATTTTCCTTTCCTCACTTTTTTCTCTCCCGACCACAACACATTCGACTCTCACTCCCTTTCTCCGCTACACTTTTTTTTTTCTTTTGTTCTCTCTTCCTTCATCTGTTGAAATTAAGTAAATCCAACTCAAAATTAAGTTAGATTGTGTTGAAAGCTTCCATTATTCATCAACCACAAAGGTTCCTTTTATTGAAGCTTTGAGGTGAGTTTTTTTTTTAACTTTTATACTCTATACTTATCTTCAATCTTCGATTTAGTTGAATGTGTCTATTATTTTGTGAAAATGGTTTACATTTACATAATAAAACATGAGTCTTGTTTGAATTTGATGTTGTGGTCAATTTAAAGTTTATACATATATTTAAAGTTTATTTATTGTTGGAATGTCTTATTTACTTAGATTTGTGTATTAGGGTTGTGAAAATAGTTTACATGAATGTAATAGAGTATGGGTCTTATTTCAATTTGATGTTGTTGTAGTCGATTTTCCATTGGTATTGAATCTAGACAATTGATAGTATTTTTTTTTTTTAAATATGCCCAGTTTTCCCAACTGTTTTTGGATTTCGCAACCGTGTTATGGGAATTCCTAACTGCATTGAAAATCCCAACGCTGTTAGGAATTCTCATAACAATGTAAGGAAATTGGAAAATCAATGGATGTCTTTTTCTTATGCTCTGTTAAATTGTAATGTTTTTTTTCCTTGTCATCTTTAGACTTTTGTTGTGTAATGTTGACATATTTTTTTGGAACAATAGTTATGCAGCTTGTTATGGATTAATCTGTCTATGAAGATTATCTATCTAAAAATTGTTTGTCTCAGATGTGTTATTATTATAAGTAGAGATGAAGTGTATTTTGGCTGGTTTGTTACTCATTTATTATTTTAATTGTAGTAAAATTATTAAATTGGTGGAAAGTGTATTTTGGCTTGTTTTTACAGTGTAGTGTAGTGATTGGAATTGAATTGATAATAGTCCGCCTTAGTAACAATAACAAGGAAGACAAATCAGCTTTGCATGAATATTATGAAATATCAGTTTTTCATGAATAATAACAATAAATATTATCAATATCAGTTGTTCCCATTGCCCAGCAACATATATGTTCAATGTTCACTACAAAAAAAAAAAATTGCCTATTGGTACGTTTTTTTTATCGTCCCTATAGGCCAAAAAATGTCCCAAGAGGTCTATTGAGATGAATAAAATTCGTTCCAAAATACGTCGCATCAGGTAGGTCGCAATAGCTTCTTTGGGACGAAAATTGAAATTCGTCCCTTAAAACTACCTATAGGGACGATTTTTGAATTCGTCCCAATTGATAATGTATAGGGACGAAATTATTCGTCCCATAGACAATTTTTGGGACGAATTGTATTTTCGTCCCGTTTGACAACCTATAGGGAGGAAATAGTTCGTCCCTTTCAATAACATTACAAGCCACACACGCACACACACACCTAGCGCCTGCACACCCACCAGCCATCACACAAGCCAATTAAATCAAATTAATTGGCGTCCTCACTTAGAATCAAACCCGCCCACACGCCCACCCAAACACACGCCCAACCACCTTGCAGTTGCTTTAAATGTGATACTAGAAGCATGGTTTTTTTATATAATTTCTACTTTTTATTAAATTTTTATTGATTTTTTTTTTCAATCAAAATTTTATTTGTAGATTGATTCCACTAATTTAAATTTTATTTTTATAAGATAAACAAATTGATATTAAAAAACGTTTATTATAACATTTAATTAAAAACGTTTATTATAACATTCAATCGTTAATCGTACTCAGAATTGAAAAAGCTAAATAATGGTCGATTCAAAACCAAAAAAATTATCCAATGATTCAAAACCAAGATTTGACCCCCGAATGCATCTACGTAGCGCCACTAAACTAATTATCCAATGATGTTCAACCTCTATTGGAGGTCTGTTAAACAGACCTCTACGAAGAAGATGAAAGAAGAATAACAATAACAATAATAATAATAATAATAATAATAATAATAATAATAATAATAATAATAATAATAATAATAATAATAATAATAATAATAATAATAATAATAATAAAACATCAAAGTAAGAGAATGTGTGTAAAGTAAGGGCATTTTTGTCCGTTCACCATAATAGGTGCCTTTTAAACTTAAGTTATTAAAGTGTTGATTTTCTTACAAAACCACTTTAAAAAGATGACATATTCCACCATTTCCACGTTTTGGTTTTCGATTCGGAACCAGCGGTTTCAATTTCGATTTCGGTTTCTGTTCCGACAGTTCAGTTCCGGTTCCAAAGGTTCAGTTCCTTTTAAAAAAAAAATAATAGAAAACCTTTCAAGACTAATAGTTATTGATCCTTATGAAGAACTTATTAGGAAAAAATAAAATTCATCTCGATAGAGAACCACTTTGGACAAACAAAATGATCCTTATTGCATCATTTTCTAATATATATGGTAATTTAATTATTAATCTATCTTTAAGGAAACACTTAAAAAAAAAAAATTCAAAAATTTTCAACAAAATTAATTAATTATTTTTTTTTTTTTATTTTTTTTTTTTTTGATTTTCAACAAAATAATATTTTTTTTTACCTCTATTATTTTCCTCATTTTCTCTCCTTTCATTTTAAAGTAATATTTTCTTCATTTTCGTCTTCTAATACTTTTTTTCAAGTTTCTTTTTTCACTCACATTCATCTAAGTCTTTTGAGGATGAATTGAAAATAATACAAAAAAAGGGCTATTGGGACAATTTTTTTTTCCATTCCAATAGCCCTAAAATCGTTCCTATAGACCTATTGGAACGAAATATTGAATTTGTCCCAATAAGATGTCTATTGGGACGAACTAAATGCGTCCCAATAGGCAGTCTATTGGGACGAATTCTATATTTCGTCCCAATATTCAGTTTATTGGAACGAATTATATATTTCGTCCCAATAGACATCCTATTGGGAAGAAAAAAAATTCTTCCTAAAGGTCTTACCACAATAGACATTATATTGGGACGAATTATATTTCATCCTAATAGGAAGTCTATTAGGACGAATTATATATTTCGTCCCAATAGACACCTTATTGGGACGAACAAAATTCATTCCTAAAAGTCTTACCACATTGGATAAAATTTATCAAAATAGATATTCTAGTAGGACAAAATCTATAGGAACGTGTTTTTTTCCGTCCCAATAGACTGCCTATTGGGACGAAAAAAAAACGTCCCTATAGAATTTTCGTCCCAATAGGCCATTTTTCTTATAGTGATTCATTCATTCATCATTAAGAGACAATTGTATTAAAAATAAAAGTTGTATCCTATATCATTCATTCATCATTACAAAAATCACATATGCATTAAAATTTTCTTTTTCATATGGACATTCTAGATCGCCAAATATTTCAACACCATTGCTCTCTGACATATTTTATTTTATCGGCTTTGACCAAGTCGATGGATTCACCATTTATCAGATGCCCCGCAAACTTGATGACAAAAAGTCCTCAATCACACTTTTCCTATTGTGACACAAGCACACAATGCTCAACTGACCAAGGTGTCATATCTTCACTGTGGTCAATGTCTAGCCTTTTGGAAAAAATATCTATCTTATGAAGCAACAAAGGGAGTAGAGTAGATAATAATTCCATAAAAAATTTATTTTAGTACACATGTTTTAACCAAATAAGTAATTTAAGGTGGTAATTCTTACTGCATTTCAGAAGTCCAAATGCAGTTGGGAATTCCCAACAACTGTTGTTGGGAATTCCAAACGCAGTTAGGAATTCCCAACTGCTATTGGGAATTCCATACGTAGTTAGGGATTCCTAAAGGAGTTGAGAATTCCAATAGAAATTTGAAAATCCTAATAGTAGTTGGGATTTTCTAACTGCGTTTGGAATTCCCAACTGCAGTTAGAATTTCCTAACTGCGTTTAGAATTACCAACAGCAATTGGGAATCCTTAAGTCCTAACAGCAGTTGGGAAATCCTAATTGCAGTTGGGATTTCCAAACGCAATTGAGAACACCAAACCTAGTTATGATTTCCAGAGTTACATATAATATCGAAAGTTTTTTTTTGAAAGGAATATTGAAAATTATTAATAAATTTTTATAGTCAATCAAACACAGATCGAGTAATTAATAATTCGGATGAACACCGATATAAGTATCAATATAATAATTTTTTCTAAATGCGGAGTCTTTGACACAAGTTATTGATTGAAGATCTTGATCGAAGCTTAATTTTTCTAAATGTAGATTTAACCTATTACCTTTTAATACAACACAAAAATCCTCGACCGGTAGAATTTAGGCATGTGTGATATATATTAGCAGTCAGATCTATATATCCAGCATTTTATTGTCACAAAGGGTGTTTCCATTGCTTCATTAAAATTAGAGGAGATTGTCACCGCTTTAATTTTTTTATAGGGTTTTATTGAAAACTAACCCCTTTGGGAGTCTCAAGTTAACAACTAACTTCTTTTTGAAAAACTTACAAAACTAACTTCTTTTTCATATGTAAATATTATTTAACCCTTACTCACTTTTTTCTCTCTACTCATTCTATACCTCTTATTATTCCCATTCTTTCCCTTTCCTCACTGTTTTCTCTCCACTCATTCTATATCGACCACAACACATTCGACTCTCACTCCCTTTCTCCTCTCCACTTTATTTTTTTTTTCTTTTGTTCTCTCTTCCTTCATTTGTCAAAATTAAGCAAATCCAACTCGAAATTAAGTTAGATTTTGCTGAAAACTTCCATTATTCATCAACCCACAAAAGTTCCTTCTATTGAAGCTTTGACGTGAGTTTTTTTTTTTTAATTTTTATTTTTTAACTTTTATACTTTATACTTTATACTTATCTTCAATCTTCGATTTAGTTGAATGTGTATATTATTGTGTGAAAATAGTTTACAGTTACATAATAAAGCATGGGTCTTGTTTGAATTTGATATTGTTGTGATCAATTTAAAGTTTATACATATATTTAAAGTTTATTTCTTGTTGGAATGTCTTATTTACTTATATTTGTGTATTAAGGTTGTGAAAATAGTTTAAATAGATGTAATAGATGGTCTTGTTTCAATTTGATGTTGTTGTGGTCGATTTTTCATTTGTATTGAATCTAGACAATTGATTGTATTTTTTTGAAAATGTGTCTAGTTTTCCCAATGGTTTTTGGATTTCGCAACAGTGTTATAAGAATTCCTAACGGCGTTGAAAAATCCCAACTCAGTTAGGAATTCCCAACGCTGTTAGGAATTCCCATAACAACGTTAGGAATTTCCAACAACGTTAGGAATTCCTATAACACTGTTTGGAACTCCCAACGTTGTTAAGAATTCTCAATGCTGTTAGGAATTCTCATAAGTCTGTTTAGAATTCTCAACCACCATTAGAAATTCCTAACGGTGTTTGGAATTCCTAACTGAAATTTCTAACTAAGTTAGGAATTCCTAACCGCAGTAGGAATTCCCAAAGGAGTTTGGACTATGTTGACTTTCTATTTTTATGTTCTATCATTTATTTTTCTTATTAATTTTACATTTTTATTTGTAGGTGGCTGGATGGCACAGGATGTTGGTTATGTAGTATTCAAATGTTATAGACCAAGTGTTTATAAGTCATGGCACGAGTGCGAATAACAAATCAACGTATGTGTTTTTCTTATGCTCCATTAAATTGTAATGTTTTTTTCTTGTCATCTTTAGACTTTTGATGTGTAATGTTGACATATTTTTTTGGAACAATAGTTATACAGCTTGTTATGGATTAATCTGTCTATGAAGATTATTTATCAAAATATCGTTTGTCTCAGATGTGTTATTATTATAAGTAGAGAAGAAGTGTATTTTGGCTAGTTTGTTACTCAATTATTATTTTAAGTATAGAAAAATTATTAAATTGGTAGTCTGTGTATTTTGGATGGTTTTGACAGTGTAATGTAGTGATTGGAATTGAATTGATAATAGTCTACCTTAGTAACAATAACAAAGAAGACAAATCAGTTTTGCAAGAATATTATGCAATATCAGTTTTTCATGAATAATATCAATAAATATTAGCAATATTAGTTGTTCCCTTTGCCCAGCAACACATATGTTCAACGTTTATTCATTCATCATTAAAAGTCAATTGTATTGAAAACGAAAGTTGTATCCTGTATCATTCATTCATCATTACAAAAATCACATCTGCATTACAATTTCCTTTTTCATATGGACATTCTAGATCGCCAAACATTTAAACACCATTGCTTTCTGAAATATTTTATTTTATCGGCTTTGGCCAAGTCGATGGATTTACCATTTATCAGATGCTCTACAAACTTAATGACAAAAAGTCCGCAATCACACTTTTCCTGTTGCGGCACAAGCGAACAATGCTCAACTGGCCAAGGTGTCATATCTTCACCTTGGTCAATGTCTGGCCTTTTGGAAAAAAAAATAAAAAAATTCTATCTTATGAAGCAATAAAGGGAGCAGAATAGATAACAGTTCTAGAAAAAGTTTATATCAGTACACATATTTTAACCGAATAAGCAATTTAAGATGGTAATTCTTACTACATTTCAGAAGTCCAAACGTAGTTGGGAATTCCCAATTGTTGTTGGGAATTCCAAACGCATTTAGGAATTCCCTACTGTTGGGAATTCCATACGTAGTTAGGGATTACTAAAAGCAGTTGAGAATTTCAAATAGAAATTGGAAAATCCTAACAGTAGTTAGGATTTCCTAACTGCGTTTGGAATTCCCAACTGCAGTTAGGATTTTCTAACTGCGTTTGGAATTCCCAATTGCAGTTAGGATTTCCTAACTACGTTTAGAATTACCAACAACAATTTGGAATCCCTAAGTCCTAACAGCAGTTGGGAAATCCTAATTGCAGTTCGGATTTCCAAACGCAATTGAGAACACCAAACTTAGTTATGATTTCCATAATACACAACCACTACAAAACCCAAACATTCAAACATCAATAAACCCAACAATATAGGAACTCTAAACCCAGCAATATAAGAACTCAACCATAACAATGAGATGGCCAAAACACCAACTTGTATACTTGTTATTTTATTTGATTTACAGGAATTCTAAACCCAGCAATATAACAAATCAAACATCACTATAACACCAATAGCGAAGGCAGTAACAGAGAATGACACCACCCAGGCCAACCAAAACCAAAACACATTTACAAATACTTAAGAAACATTGACAAACACATTGACAAACTAAAATTGAGCACTTTCCATGTGAATTTCCCACTCAAGACATCATACATTGTCCTGCAACCACAAACGAAGAAATCATCGACAGTGATTGTAACTCATTATTATCACGCGTGAAATTAACAGATTCATTCAAAATCAAAATATCGGCAGTGATTAAAATGGAATCGCTATTGAATAAATAACCTAATTTAGGATTGAAAACTGTAGAGGAAGGTGTAAAATTGCACCAACCATGTGATTTCTTCTTGCTAGAGAATCGGCAAGAAATTTTTAGGGATTTTATTCAAAAGTTATACTGTCAAATTTTTTTTTTTCAAACTCAAATCAAAAATCAGGGTTCTAATTCATATTAGGATTTTTCAAACTACACATATTGAAGCTAAAATCTTCAACAAAAAAAAAAAATTAAAAATCCATGGCAGATAGGTGGAATTACCAAACAACACCACAAAAAATTTCAAAAATTAAAGAACCATTCACCTTATGTAGCGTCGTTGTCTTCAACGGAGCGTCGTTGTTGTCATTGTCTTCAATCTTTCGTCATGCCGTCGTCTTCAAACTTCGTTGTGCTTCAGAGAGAATTTTATTCTTCAAAGAGAATTTTAAGGTTTAGGGATTTCAGAAAAGAGGGCTTTTGCTCGTGGATTTAATTAGTTATGACACAAATGTAATTTTAAAATTTTACAAGGGCAATAATGTCCCAAAAGAGTTAGTTTTGTAAAAATTTCAAAAAGAGGTTAGTTGTTAACTTGACCCTTAGAAAAATGTTACTTCTCAATAAAACCCTTTTTTATATTAGCATTATTACTTTGTTGATCAACTTCAAATATATATATATATATATTACTTGGTTCAAATTATAAATTTGGGTAAAATTTGTAATACTGATGCAAGTAAACTTTTTTGGTAGAAGTACTACAAATGTTGGTGGTAGTTGTGATGATCAAGTAACTAGATATTGAATATAAATTTTAACATGATAAACATTGTTAGAAGACATTAAACGACTGTTCCATTAATGACTTTTCTAAAAAGAAAATAAAAATGAAAGTAGGACTTTACAAATACCAGTGTTCTAGTAAGTGCTAGGCGCTAGTCGGACGGAGACCCAGCGCCTATCGCCTATGCCGATTAGTTGGCAATTAATTGGGGATTAATCGGAAAATAGAATTACAAACAAATTTCAATTATCAAATCCAAAGAAAATTCTTCCAAATCTACAAATGCTAAATTAGTAAATTACCAATCAAAATCCAATCATAAACCAATCCAAATCCCCAAACACCTATCCAAATGCAATCAAAAACCAATCCAAATCCAAACATAAACAACTCCAACTTTTTTTTTGAATGGTAACTTTATTCAGGGGACTCAGAAAGAGCTTAACCAAACAAAAACAACAAGAAGCCACAAGACATCAAACACACCACCACCAAGCAACAACATGGGCAACAAAAGAAGGCCATAAAAACAGGTGAAACAGAACACATCCCCAAAACAATGCAGATAAAACAACCACAAGGAGAGAAGACCAAGCACACACTATAACAAAAAACACAAAATAGGCTGCAGTAGACAAAAACCTCCAACTTGTCTCACCAAAATCAAATTAATACATATTAATTCTGTTGTTAATGTGCACCTTAATATTGTTAATTAAAAAAAAAAAAGGTATAAATCTGGACAACAAAATAGTATCTTACTAATGTCAACTCCACCCAACAAAATCAAACTAATTCGAATTATCGAAAGCACACACATGATAAATCAACAACTAAAACTTGACATTTCAAATTGGAAAAACAAAATCATCAAAAAAATTTCATACAATACTAATGCTTCACAACTCACAAGTTCACAAATTCCAGTAATAACAACTAAGATCATAGAGTGCTCATATCTGCTCAAAGGAAGAGGCAATGAGACCTGATTAGCTACGTGAAAGTCCATGTCACTACTCGTCATTTTCTCTTAAAGGACTTTCATCAAACACCTAGTGGTTCTTATTAAACACCTTTGCTTTTCTTAGTTTTTACTCATAATTTCAACACAAACCAGCAACCTAAAATAAAGACTCTATTTCCATCTACCCCTTGAAGCAAAACCCAACTCTTTGAAGCAAAATGAAACTCTCCATCCACCCCGAAAACAGAGACATAACAGAACAATACAAACAAGCAACCCATAAAACAAACAAAAAACAGCAACCACAAACCTAGATGGACTTTGGAGTCGTGGAGACAGGAGAAAGACTGACAAATTAGCGACGATTGCGAACTAGTGACGGTCACGATGGAAGACGGTAGCTTTCGGTGACTGAATGGTTTCAGCAACTTTGACTCCGCCTAGCTGACTTGCCGATTAGTAAAAGATTTGGATGTTTAGTCGGACCGAGTAATTAGGCTGATTTTGGCCATTTTGCCTCAATGATTCTTTGACTAGCTGTATTGAGCCGATTAATCGGTCTAGTCAGCCGATTTCTTGAACACTGACAAATACACATCCATATAGTTCTAACCAATTATTTTCACTAAACACATACTAATTTCTTACGTTAATTATTTATTGGAACTGTTTGATTGAAATACAGTGAATATCAAGTATTTTATATATTTAAAGTAGTTACATGACCTTAAAATCAAATATAAACATATATAACTTCATAGCTAGTGTCTGTATGAAGTTTTTTTTTTTTGTTTTTAAATAAAAATTAATTCAAAATTTGAAGAGACAAATATTACTTAAGAGTTGAGACTACATTTTTAATATGGGAGCCGATATTCACACCCATAAATGTGATAAGCACATCCATATTTTAAGAAAAAATTTAATTACAAAAATATCTCAATAGGAATTTACCAATAAGAAAAAATTAGTTTAATTAAAAATAAACAAAATACTATTTACACCCATTAATTACACCCATATATTTAACTATATCACTTTATTTAAAATATTCAACTTTATTTAATTACACCCATATGTTCAGCTTGTGTTTGATATTCATCGTAATCTTTGCATCTTGGGTCAAGCTTGCTTAGTTTTCAACTCCAGGGCCTGTAATTCGGTTGCTAACTCGTTGGCTAAGAGTGGTTCAGGAGGCGGGGCAGATATAATGTCTTAGAATCTCCCTTAGTGTCTGGCGGCCAATTGCTTGGTTGTTGTTGCTGCGGTTTTGGGCGCCTGTTTCTTTTGCAGGCTGTGTTCTTCTTTTTTCGCCTTTCGTTCATCCTTTTTGTGTGGGGGTGTTTTTTCTCTGGTTTTGGTTTGGTTTCTGGTTGTGGGGCTTTTGCGTGTGCTGGCTTCCTTTGTGTCGCTGCCCTGTCAAACACCGGTGACATGGTTTTTGTGTTAGATGCCCTCGTCACAGGTTTTTGACGTTGGTGTGGTTGGGGTGTTTTTTTGCCTTCTTCTGTTGTTTTGCTTGGTCTTTTGGCCTTTCAATAATATTTTCCTTTCAAAAAGAAAAAAAAAAAAACCATAATTCAACCTTAATTCAAATTTTTTTTTTTAAAAAAAGAACGAGAAGAACAGAAGCCTAACGGAGCCAAAATCTCCTATTATCATACAACAAAGTAATGGAACAAGAATTGTCTGAGGACTCCGATCATAGAGGTACGTATTTCTTTATTTATTTATTTTTGTTGTGAACTTTATCAATGAAAAAAAGTGAGAAGTAATTTATATATATATTTTTAAAGATAGCAGTACATATCCCATTGTTGGAACAATTATTGAATTTTTATGAATTCTCAACAAAGCATGAACAATGTTTGAGTCGAATGTACTGTGAACTACAGTAGTGAATTTACAAATTACGAGGTATAGTTATGCTTATACATTATATCAAAATTTTAGTTTTTGTAGAAAGACTTAAATTATTTTCTTACTTGAAAACTGAATTTTGGGCATTCTCTCTAGATTCTAAAGAATTAAAGTAAGGTTTCAAATTGTTGTTTAAGTGGGTGTTTGTTGTTTGGGTTCTTGTTGTTTTGTTATCTTTTGTTCCCTGTTTTGGTTGTTAATAAAATTGTGCTATTTTTTTTTAAAAAATAATTATTGTCATAGAAGAACCTTTGTATTGGGTACAAGTTTGATCACGTTTGCTTGTTACTCTATTTTTTTTTTGTTGGAAGAGTAATCGTTATTTTCTAATAATTATTTTCCCTATCGTAATCGTTGTTAAAATTTCTCACGTCTCACATGAACAACTTGACATTGCACTAGGTGGTAATGGAACCATTGATGGCCAATGATCGGTTTGGTGGGATTGGCTCAGCTCAAAATCCTTAAATTACAGTCGTTTTCATCTAGTGAAACTTGTATCATCATAACACATAGTTGTTTCAAACCTTACTTTCTTGAATTCTTCTGCATAAAATATTATGCCAGTCTATTGTAGGTATGTTGGCTAAAGCCACTATGACTTCAATGTTACATTCTTTAAATTATTTGACCTTTTTTTTTTTTTATTTATTTTTTTTATTTTTTTTTATTGGGTTTATTAATAACTTATGAGGGTTTATAAATAAATTTTATTAAAATGAAAACATTCATTTAAATAAGAGTACTATTGACATTAAGATGAGTGTTTATAGTAATATTTTAATTTTAAATTTTAGACATGGATATACTTATAAATATTGATATGTTTATCATATTTATGAGTGTCAATATCCTTACCTTTTTAATATACATAGTTGTAGACTTATAGGAGGCATACCACTATAATAACATCATCTCATTTGTAAGAGGTTGTTTAGGTTTATTTTTATTCTTTTTGAAATACCACATGCTATTGTGTAATTCCAAGCAATTCAATCTAAGAAATTGTTAGGTTCGTATGAAGTTGCTTATTGAAACCAGTTATTCAATCAAATTTAAAATTGTTGTCGTTGTCAACAACACAAAATGACAAACTGATGGCGGTTGGGAACCCATATTTAGTCTTCTTAATTACATGCATGTTCACATACATGCGCGCACTTTCTCTCTATAAATATGGTTATAACCATCTTCATTTCAAGGAAACAAAAACACAAAAACAACCTAATTATAATGGCACCAGCAGCAACCACAAACACAAACACAGAAACCTACGACAGAGCCAAAGATATCAAAGAGTTTGACGACGCCAAAATCGGTGTCAAAGGTTTGGTGGACTCAGGCATCACCACCATTCCCCGCTTCTTCCTCCACCCACCTCAAACCCTATCCGGCCTCACTACCCCACCTGACCCTGCACTCATTCCAACTATTGATTTATTAGGCCTTTATAACTCTCATCTTCGCTCCACCATTGTCGAAAAAGTTGCACATGCATCGCGCCGGCTGGGGTTTTTCCAGATAATCAATCACGGAATTGAACCAGATAGTCTGGAGCGTATGATTGGAGCCATCAAAGTATTTAATGAGCAACCGGCAGAGATCAAGGCGCGGGTGTACCATAGGGAGATGAGCTCAGGCTTTGCCTTCTTTACTAATGTTGATTTGTTTCACTCTAAAGCTGCTAATTGGAAGTAAAATAACTAAAACTACTTGTCAAAAATACAATATATATATAGAGTAGTTATCATGTATGAGATTTTTCGTACGGAATTGTTGATTGCTACGGGTAGTTATTGGATTGCTACCGGTGGTAATTCAATAGGTAGTGGTAGCTAACCAGTAAATACCGGAAGAAATCGACGATCAATAAGTACTAGTAGAAATCGACGATTCCATAAGAAATCCATAATAACTGCTCTCAATAACTGCTCTCTCTCTCTCTCATATATATATAACAAAACTTTGATTAATTAATAGCATATATAATTTGAATTTCAGTGATGCATTCTTCGTAAGGTTGGGTCCTTGTCTTCCAGAGCTGGATGAAATTCCTGAAATATTGAGAAATGAAGTGGTGGAGTGGAGTGAATGTACTTAAAAGCTTGGAGAGGTGTTAATGGAGCTTTTGTGTGAAGGTTTGAGAGTGGAGAAGGGAAGGTTGAAGGAGTTGTCATTTTCAGAAGCGCCAATGATGGTGGGGAACTACTATCCGTACTGTCCAGAGCCTGATCTTACGATGGGGGTTAAGTCTCATACGGATCCAGGTGCATTGACGATTTTGCTACCAAATCATATTGGTCGGTTGCAGGTTAAGCATGGCCTGGAGTGGCTGGATGTTGAACATGTTCCTGGAGCTCTTGTTGTTAACATTGGGGATATACTTCAGGTATATAACCAAATCTAATCAACTTTTTTACTTCTTGGTCAAATGTGTGTGTATATATATATATATGAACGATATGGTTGACCTAATAATTATGTAATTTGTTACGCAGATTTTGTCGAATGATGAATATAAGAGCGTGCAACACAGAGTGTTAGCTAGTTCATCTGTTGAACCAAGAGTGTCAGTGGGTGTATTTTTCCATCCAAGTGAAAGAAAGCTTGTATGGACCCTTGCCGGAGCTGATATCGCCGGACAAGCCTGCTCTCTTTCAACAGTTCACATATACAGACTATAACAATAGGTGGTACACAAAGGAGTTAGATGGAAGGTCGATGGTCAATCATTATAGGCTCTGATCAGCAGACAGATCGATGAACATGCATCAATATTAAAATTATGGTCAGCCAGTCAGCCAGTCTTGCCTAGAAATTTATGCTTTTGGGTTGAATAATAATTTAAAGATGGTGATGATAAGATGAGCTTTTGAAAAAAGCTCTAGTCCTTTTATACTTGTGTAACTGCATGTTCTGTTACTTCTGTATTGTGCGATTGTGCCCTTGTGTGTGTTGTATTTGTATCTCAACTCTTATCATAATTCCCGTACGTATGAATAAAGTTTGCTATTATTGTAAAAACGCTTCCTGTTTCCTCATTCTTTTGAATTTCATACAAATCTTTTTAAATTAATGAAATTGTCATATGTTTTTTCTCTTAAAAAAAAAATTAGTAGAATGAATGAAAACTTACTATTGAAAAGTTCACCCAGAATTTTGAAAGTATTAAATTTTTATTTAGCAGTTTATTGATATTATATTTAAAATTAGGAATATCAAGGATGAAAGTATCCATATCAACCGATATATTAGTATTTCGATTTGGTGGAAATATCGATGGATATATCAATATCGACAGATATTGACGTAAAATTTATGAAAAGTACGGAAATTTAGCTAAAATCATTAAATTTTTTAATGAAACTTCTAAAAATATTAAACGAAGCAATAAATAAGCTAACAAACAAAAAAAAAAAAACAAATTTTCTTTCAAAGACATAATATCTAATAATTATATGACATAAATATGAATATAATGCACATACAAGCTGCATAAAATCGAAAATTTTACATTAAACTTCATTATCTAATAGTTTTCATCATACACGCCATATAAGTTTTAATACCAGGAGAAGACCTAGAAGGTTCAAACTTAGTGTGGCTACTGGTTACCAAATTGATTCATACAATATTGATACCATGTCATAGAATTTGAATGGTTTTCTATTTTTTTGTTTTATTTTGAACAACACTATTATTAAGTAGACAGCAAAAGCAAAGGGAAAATGCAAGCAACAAAGAGGCAAAGGTGCTCACACCAAACCTAGAACACCCATAACTAATAATAGAGCAAGACCTGTAAACAAAACCACCAGCCAAAACATAGACCAAACCTCTAGACACCATAGCAAACAAAGCAAACAAAACAAACACAGATGCACAAAGCAAAAACGAAAAGCACAAGCTAGTTAGTCTCCCTACAGTAAGATATCCCCATATGAGCTAGACCCTAGCTTAGCTAAATTATCCGCGAAGGAGTTGAACATTCGAGAGTCATGAACGACCTCCATGCCGTGTAGCACTTTCATGTTGCACTGTCTGTTAGGAAGTATGCCATAAAGTAAGGGTTTTTCTATAACAAATCATTTATATCAATAAAATCCTTTTGTTTACAAATAAATTATGTAGATTGTATAAATCGTTCATTATATATGTCAAAAACAAAATATTCAAATGATCCAAGACTTAAAAAAACATAAAGAAGTATTCACATAAAGAAGTTTATGTGTGGTAGCCATAATTCATTATTTAGCTTTAAAATGTTCATAACTTAAGACACAGGCTGGACACCTTATCTTGATTAAAGTTGTGGATCTTTTGTTTTTAATTGAGAAGTGATGAGTGTAGAATCACCAAATGAAAGACTTTGAATAAAAGACCTAGTACATATGATGTATTGAACAGATCAAGTGAATAATATATTTCAATTATACCGTTAGTTGTTCATCAAAAATATCCTCGCAATCACACGAGATGAATGGTGATATAGCACGCAAGTAAAGCATCAATCCACAGATATTGGGAAGTTTATTGGTTGAGAGCTAACTATCCTAAGCTAACTAAACTTTGAAAAGTAAATTGCATGTTGAAATTGGTGTAGAGAAATGGAATTTATAAATTCTAACAATTAACTATTGAAACAATTAGCAAATTAATACTAACAACTATAAATTAGCAAGTTAGAATGTATGGTGTGAGACTAGGGAGTCAATGCAATCCAAGCATAACAATGGGTGTTACCGTGTTAACCTCATTATGCATCTATCTAATCAAATTAGGGTCAATATTATCTTAGATGTGATTCATTGAACTACCTAATTCCCAGCTAAAACTCAACTATGATATTTAGATTGAATGGTAGAGGGAATGCCTTTAAGCTTAATGATTAATAAACCAAGATAATTAAGAGTCATATTCTCCTCATTTATATATCCTCCCTATTCAAATTGAGCTTAGATTCAAAATAACATGATAATATTGGTAAAATCTGAAGGGACTAACATGTCAACATTATTACTAGAGAAAGCGGTGATCAAATATGCCACGTTACCAAAGTCAGCCATAAGAGACCAACTCAAGTGATCAATAGTTGATCTTAATACCTGACAAGATTGGGTTAGGTTTATCCAATCAATTAAGTAAAGATAACCTGATCCGGTTCATCAAATCGATCGGGTAAAGATAACCTGACCAGGTTCATCATATTAATCGAGTAAAGATAACCTGACTAGGTTATCAAATTGATCAGATAGAGATAACCCGATCGGGTTCAATTGGCCAACCAAATAGAGAAACCTGGTCTAGTGAGACAACTGAACAGATGAAAGATACACCATTCGAGGTTGAGTAACCGATCGGATTAAGAAAACCCGATCATGATAGATAATCGGGTGATTGGTGGTACGTGGAAGATATTAATTCCAAGATAACCATGACTCCAATACACAAAATAAAAATCTCACCCAAGCAATGAACCATAAAGTAAACTCTGATAAGGAAACAAACTTCCTTAATGATATTGGTGCTCGTATTCAATGGGGAATCTAACTCATTACATGCGTAGAATATGCAAAACTGGAAAGAAGATAAAGATGCAACAAGTTAGAGTCCCACTAAACCTCGTCAATTTTTCTTACTTGTACTTGAAGAACTAGGGTTCTATACATACATAAATATGCCCTCCAACACCATTAACTAGATGATGTGAAAAACGCATAATAAGCAAGAGAGCAGGAGAGAGTGAGTGTGTAATCCGTTCTTACATATTAAAATCTCTCCCTCGCCGTCTCTAGCAATCGTAGTTTTTTTCCTTCTTGGGTTTTCCATGTAAAATCTTGTGTTTTGTGTGATTAAATTTTCCTTTTGCTTTACAATTCAATCATTAATCGTATTAACGTTGTTGAACACGTGACTGATTTTTCATAATCCAAAAATCATCGTAAACAATTGGCGCTAGAAGGAGGGGGTGTGTTAAAACTATGTTACAAGAATCACCTCGAGGACTTGTGAAAAACTGACATGGTAAATAGCAGAGATGGAGATGCTTTAGGCTGTGATGTGAGCCAATTCCTGTGTGACGTTAACGCCTCAGGCCCAATAAACGCAGTGTTACCGGAGGAAGATTACCTTTCAAAACCCTAATCGCAGACGGCCAGACCGTAACAATCCCTATGAACACCTCAAACAGGATTTCCCTAGAGGCGTTCTAACGTGTTCGAGAATCCTGATAGATGGTTATTGAGGACGCAACCAGACAAGGGATTAACATAATAGCGACTACAAACATGACTTCCCGGTACCAGCTATTAACATTTGTAGTAGCCTAAAACCCTAAGGTGCGCTCAGAGATAGTGGATGCAACCGTATATGCTCCTCACAAAGCTGGTAAAGGTAGGGCAGATCACCATGAAATAAGGGAGTGTTCTCAAAGAAGAGATGATCGCTAAGATGACCGGGGCCATAGGGAGGATAATCACCAAGGCGGTGGAAGTTATAAGGGGAAAGAAGACCATGATGAAAGAGATCACAGATAGACCATTCATCAAGAGGATGTATGATGATATGACGACGGTCGAGCAGGGTAAACCCAAGAAAATTGTTATGGGGGTAACTGAAAGAGGTCCCAGTCGGTAATGATAAAGATGTCTTGCCCAGGAGACGCCGAGTGACCAGCCCTCCGGTCAGGTTCAACCAATGTAATGCTCAAATCACGGGGCGTATAACAAGGGACCGTTATAGGATCCCCATTCATCAAAATTTTGATGAACAGGGGAAAATTGATGGTGAACGAGAAGTCTTGTTGCGATGGATAGAAGCATTGGAACGTAGACAAGCCAAAATATTTTGTTGATTGGCAATTCTAATAGCCCATTCTCAGATGCAATTTAACGAGCTCATTTTTCATAGAGATTTAGGATGATGTATATAAAGAGCAATTCAAGGCCAACACCGACCCTAGGAGCATGTCAGATGATACCATAGTGCAATGACATAGTACGATTATGATGATGCACTCATGTGCATAATGTTTCCATAAACTCTAGGGGATCAAGGCTCTAGATGCTTAGGTGGCCTCACTGACGGTTCGACCATAAACTTCGAGGAGTTGATACAAGCCTTTACTAGGAAAATTCATAGGGAACATTCATAGGAGAAAATCAATATGTTCTCTTATACTTTAAAGCAAAGAAAGAACGAGAAATTGAAAGATTACTTGAACAGGTTCTCCTAAGAAGTGTTAGAGGTCTTAAGACCCTAATGATGATGCTGTGGTATCAGCCTTTGTCAACAGCTTGCAGCACAGCCAGTTATCGCTTAGCTTGAGGCAGAAAGAGGCAACCACTTATGCATATCTAGTGGATGATGTGAGAGGATACGGGATTGCAGAAAAAGAACAGATAGCTCATGGCTGAGAATTCATACACAGTGGACAACCAAAGGAGAGCCAGAAGCCTAAAGAAGGTGGCTCCAAAGGTGGTTAGAAGGGGGATCAGAAGAATAACAACTTGAGTAAGAATAAAGATAGTCGCAAAGATAATGACTAGAAGGGCAACAGAGGCTTCAAAAGACATAAAAACCCAAATCAAACAACAATAAAAATGAAGTGAAGTACGAAAATTAAAAGACACTTGATTTTTACGTGAAAACCCTCCAATAGGGAAAACCACGGGACTAGCATCGCTAACCACTTGAGCCATATAAATCCACTATATGAAAAAGGAAGTTACACCCTCATATTCTACATGAAGGCATTTTACAGTTGCACTTGGCAATGCTTGCCAACCAACCCTTGATTGCAAGAATTCACTTGCTTATGCAACTGCCACATACAGCCACAAAGCTTTGACTCATTGGAGAGAATTAAAGTCTAAGTGAATATATGACAATATTCTAAATGCAATAAAGTGCAAGACTAAACATTGTATGATTAATTTGATATTAAGATGCAAATCTGACAACCTAATTATCAAACAAGCCTATATGCACATACATGAGGTCTCAATTAGATGTATGAAATTCAACTTAGTGTGACTAATACAACCTAGGGGGGGTTAATAGGTTTTAATAAAAAATAATTACCAATTTTCGAATAATAGTATTATCAAATTACCCAATAGTAACAAGCAAGCAATCACCAATATATAAATGCAGAAAACAATAAAAACACGTTGATTGATTTATGTGAGAAATCCTCCAACTGGGAAAAACTCACGAGCTATCCATCTAGCCACTTACGGTCCTTAAATCCAATATTTTAATGAAAGCTTATAGCCTAGGTTGGCCTTTAATCAAACCATCATTGGCCACTAACACATTCCATTATACCCACGTGCACTAACACTCTTAGTCTCAAGACTTGACTCAAGAAGAGATTAAACAACCTAAGTGAATATATGAAATATTCTAAATGCAATTAATGCTAGGCAAACACCAAATGCTTAATTAGGAAATTAAATATGCAATCAACAATTCCTAATTATCAATGTCTAGAAGCAAAACATAAAGACTTAGCTAGATAGGGTAAAAATGTCCTAATTGCAAGCTATCATAAACAAACAATCTCAATCAACAATCAATGACTCAATCCATATTCAAAGTATGTTCAAGAAAAAGAGTCATGCATTTAATCACACAATAAATGCTACACCGAGGAAAAGATGAACAATAAAGGAAAAATGAATTCTAAAACATATTCAACTTACCTAGTTATGAAAACAAAGAAGACCCATGCTTGGATGATCAATGGTGAAGCTAGATGCAGATAGGATTTAAGATTGGTTGAGTAAAAATGGATTCTTGGAGCTCTCTCTCTCTCTCTCTTGAAACAACTCACTTTCTCTTCTTAGGGTATTAAATTTGTGGGTTAATGAAGAAGATGAGAAAGAGGGATATTTATATGGGACAAGGGAAACTACACTGTTCTGAGGAAAATCAAAAAATGATCTAGCATAAATGCGAGGTTCGCACTAAGCGCGAACCGTGCAAGGTTGCTGGACATGTATGCTCGGTACGAACCACGCCTGAACTGCACTAGCTACATTAAAAGACTTCCAGCAGCCAAAAACAACATGGCAAAAGCCATGTGAGCTAGGACCAATCCAAAAGAAGAAAAAGGACTTCTCTGAGGGTCAAACATTGCGCTTAGATCAAGCACAATATAGTGCAAGCGCGGAAATTTCTGAACACACTTTAGGAAATGAATTTCACGACACATAACCATACTTAAATCTAACAATGAAGTGCATGTGTGATATGTGTAATGGATGCACATATATAAGCAAAAGACATAAATGCAAGATGAACAAATCATGTATGAATAGTGTGTGTGTTTGTGTGCAACTAGATCTCTTCAAAGAGTAAAGAACAAGTGGTATATCTTTAAAGTTTTATTGAGCTTAAGGTGTTGGGGATACCAATGAAGCTTGATCACGAACAAAGAAGAACCTAATATACCTTTACAAGTTAAACCAAAATGTGATTTGTCAATGAATAAGTCAATCAAAATATGAGAAACTTGCATTCTCTCCCATTGGCTATTTCATGACAAAACCACTACTCACAATTAATCATCACAAAAAAAAAATTAATAAATAAAAAAATACTATTAGTCAACAAATGTTTTTCTACGATACAAATAAATACCTAAAGTCTAGATCTTCAAGTCTTCAATCTCTTGTAGAATAAACAAACCATAAAAAACATAGGAACTGCACTTTCTAAGACAAGTGTATGTGAGGTGATCAAAGATGAAACTCAAATATAAAAGCATTTGCATTAAAGAAAAGCAATATAAAATAGTGCAATGCAATGCTCCCTCTAAATGGATTACTCCCCCTTAAAACATAATTCTCCCACAATAAACAACATACCAAAACTCCCTTATCTTTCATAAATACTACCCCCTCCCCTCTGTCATGAGAAAGACAAAAGAGTATGCCTATCCATGTTGCTTTAGCAAAGAGAGTTATTTCACAAAAGATGATTACATAATTATATACATGTACTTTATGCAACTTAAATAATAGAGAGAGATTCAAGGAGATTTGTTTCAAGAAGAATGTGTGAAGTTGTTGCTTTGTATGCAAGACATATAACATCAAAGTTCAAGAAATGGTATTTGGCAAAGCGAACATCATAAAGGTTTGCAAAGAATTCAAACCAATTTGTACCATTTTGTCATAAGTGATGCGCCTAAATCGATCCTACAAAAGCTACACTAATTTACTCTACTCTACCTCCGCTATACTAGTGGGACGCGTGAGTGTTTCACCCTTCGCAAGTGCACGAGTCGTGAAACTCATATAGGGTGCAAGAGTAAGGGTTATCGTTCCCACAGAGAACTACGATGATTAGTGAATAAAAGTGCTAGTTAATTGTTACGAGTCTAAACTAATGCAATACTTAAACTTACGAAGATTGATGAGCTAAAGATGCTAGGGGACATATGAAATTAGCAATGATGCACCACCAAGTAATCACTCTTATGCTTTTTAGATCAAAATCACTATGGTTAGTTCCATTTACAATTAAGGGCACTCAACAACGCACTCAGTTATCCTCTAAAGTCTTAAATGACATTTAAGTGAGGTATTGGTTAGAACTATGATTGAGAGTGTGGGGTCATAAAGATATGACCATTAATCAACACACTCTACATAAGAGTTATTGGAAGTCAATACATAATTCAAAAGTTATGAATAAGATATTCCATCAACTCTTAGTACAGTCACCAATATATGCTTTTCTAAGGTCTATGAGAAACATGTTATGATTTCATCAATTAAAAAATTCTCAAAACAAAGTGATTAATACAAATAAGAGTGATAACAAAGTGGATCACACATCACTTTTATAAATCCCCTAACATAAGTGGTTAGTTACACATGATAACTAAGAGTAGCATAAGTATGAAGATGAAACAAATTAAGCTGTGCCTAATATTAATCTAGAGGGAGGGTGAATAGATTTTATCTGATTTTACCCAATTTTCGTTATTAATCAAATTGACGAAAATACCCCTAACTAGTCACAATAATATATCAAGTGTATAAAGTGCGGAATTGTAAATGACACAAGATATTTACTTGGAAACCCTCACTGGAAAAAAACCACGGGCTAGTAAGTGCCCCACACTTGAACCTTGAATCCACTAAATATGATAACGATTACAACCTAATCCCGCTCAATAATCACACACCTACCTAATCCCGGTATGAGTGAACATAGTCCAATTGCTTATGATTTACACCTACCTAATCCTAGTAGCAACACAAGACTTACTTCTTAATGAAGAGATAATAAAACCTATGTGAATATATGATGATATCCAAGGAGCAAATAAAGCTAGGTAACCTTAGATGCTTATCTAGGATGATGAATAACAATTAATGCAATCCTAGATATCAATAACTAGATGACATGTCAAAAAGCTTAGCTAAACATAGATTATGAAAACCTAGATAGCTATCACAATACAACACTGAATCAATTCATCACAAACTATCTGTATCATGTATTTAGCATATGATCTAAAAACATACAAATGAATAAAGACATAACTTCTTAAGAAAGACACTAAAATTAGATGAAGTTAGTGAGAATCTTACCAAGCAAGTTGTGATGATGCAAAACAATACATGGATGCAATCTATGTGAGCATAGATGATGCAATATGAAGTTTGATGCAAAAAGGATTAGCTTTGAGTGATTAAATGTGAGTTCTTGATTATTTTTATCATGAAATATGTTATAAGGGAAAAATATGCTTTTTGGACTCTTGAAAAAACGACCTAAGATGAAAAAGACAAATATATATAGGGTGTCAAGATGAAGTGACAACGTTTTGAATA
Organism: Acer negundo; assembly: GCA_035582765.1. Classification (NCBI taxonomy): domain Eukaryota; kingdom Viridiplantae; phylum Streptophyta; class Magnoliopsida; order Sapindales; family Sapindaceae; genus Acer; species Acer negundo. The sequence goes on along the minus strand of CM069235.1, from coordinate 24,668,924 downwards.
AGTTCCCCTGTTTTTGCCTTGGGCGCTGTATGTATGGCGCTTCTGTAGAGCACCTGTACAGTGCCAATGCTCTGTTCTCTCAGGTTTTTGATAGGCGCTGTACGTATAATGCTTTCAGCAGCGCTCGTATAGCGCCTTCAATAAAAATGCATAAAATGCATCAGACTTGAGGCATTTAAAAACCCCATTTCAACTAGGTCTCAATTGGGCGTCGTACGTACAACGCTTTGTACAATGCCCTTTGCAAATTTTGCATCTTAAATGCCTAAATGTCATGGCATACTAATCCTAAGATGCAATCAATAAAAGCATCCATGAAGAGATATAAATGATCATGAATTAGCACATATAAAAGTACACACAGCTTACAAGAATAACAATTCTGCATGTGTTGTGAGTGTGTGCAACTAATCTCTTCAATTGCAAGTAAGCACATAGAAATTTTACCTTAGGAGCTTATCAACCTTGAGGTCTTAAACAAAGGCCTCTGAGCTTGGTCCTCAATCACCTAAACAACCCTTATAATTCAAACCCCAAATGTTGTTTGTCCATGAAATAAGCCAATCACAATATGGGAATCCTTACAATCTCTCTCTTTGTCTATTTCGTGACAAAACCTCCTCTCACATTGATTCCTCACAGTAAAATAGAAACTATAGGACTACAATGATTTTCTACATTACCAAGAGATGTTACAAAGATAAAACTTCAAGTTTTCAATCTTTTGTAGAACAACCAGCCCTTCAAAACAAAGTTTTTACACTTTCCTATACAAGTAAATGTGAGATTTATCATGTGAGAACAAAAACAAGCATTTGCATTTAAGAATTGAAGCACAACATCATGCAATGTATGTGAAATGCAATGCTCCCTTCAACGGGTTACTCCCCCTCAATGTGTATTCTCCTCAACATGTAATTTTTCTACGCCTAAGATGTACAATAAGCAAACTCCCCCTACCACCAAACTACTCCCCCTTTTTGTCATGAGATGGACAAAGGAGTATTCCCCAAACGGGTCACTTAAGGCAAAGAGAGATATAAGCATACATGTCATTTGTATAATCATATAAGGCACTTTATGCAACTCAATTAAAAAGAGAGATACAAGGAGATTTATTTTCAAAGAAAATGTGTGATTAGAAATACTTTGCATGCAAGACATATTGCATTCATGCTCAAAAATCAATGGTATTTGTCAAAGCAAATGATAAAGGTTTCCTACAGGAATTCAAACCAATTTCACCATTTGTCATCAATTAAAGCTAGGATATAGAAAATTTATTGAACTCAATTTTAGAGCACTATATCCAACTTTACAAGCGAAACATGTCATGAGCAACTTTGCACCCTATTTGATTTTTCCGGATAAGATATTCGTATTATAGTAGTCATGTTCAACAAATGAAGAAAGAGAAACATTTGGATTTTAAAATCCTTAGAGTGGACACAAGATCCTTTTTCATTTTGAGTCTCATAAGCTCATAAGCTTTTCACACATTGTTTTGCATTTGAGAATTGTAATCATCAATTCATCCTCCTTTTTTTTTATTTTTTTTTTATTTGAGCATGTCATTTGAATTTCATGCTTTTCACATTTTTTAAGCATGTCATTAAGAATCATCATGTTATGGAGAACATTATAGGTCATTCAACAAGTATTTCCTACGTGAATCTCCTAGTCTAAAAATGTATGTTTGAACATTAATATAACATGGATTTCATTCAAAGCATGGTTCACACTTATTGAGATAAAAACATATATACATATGTGCAACCAAGATACTCAAGCAATTAATAAAGAAGCATACAAGTTTTCAATTTTTTGCATTAAACACATATGCAATTGCTCTCTTTGCTTGAGTTCCCAATAAGGGGACAATCACCAAAGCTCATCACTCTATAAGACATATCCCAATAGATCTACTAAGTGTTTTAAATCTAGTAGCATCTAAGGGTTTAGTAAATAAGTCCACTAGTTGATCATTAGTGCCTACTTGTCCAAGCATTATGCATTTATTTTCAACAAGCTCTCTAATGAAGTGATGATGGATGTCAATATGCTTAGTCCTAGAATGTTGAACTAGATTCTTAGAAATATTAATTGCACTCATGTTATCACAAAAAAGGGTTAGAGTACCTTGATTTAATCCGTATTCGCCTAGCATTAGCTTTATCCATAGTAGTTGTGTGCATCCACTCCCCGCGGCTATGTCTCGGCCTCGGCCATGGACAAGGAAATCGAGTTTTGCTTCTTGCAAAACTAAGACACCAAGTTGTTGCCTAGAAAGAAGCAACCGCTCGATGTGCTCTTCCTATCATCACAATTTACTGCCCAATCCGCATCATTAAAGCCAACTAAACTAGCATTAGTGTCAAAAGAGTACCAAATCCCATAGTTTGATGTCCCATTCACATAGAGAATGATTCTCTTAACGGAAAAGAGATGAGACTCCTTAGGATCCACTTGGTACCTAGCACACACACCCACACTAAAAGATATATCAGGCCTACTTGCAGACAAATAAAGCAAGCTACCTATCATTCCCTGATATAGTGTTTGTTCCACACTTTTTTCCACTAGCATCCTTGCTTAGCTTCAAAGTGGTACTCATGGGTGTATTGCAATGTTTGGCATTTTCAAGACCAAACTTCTTTACTAGGTTTTTGGCATATTTGGCTTGGGTGATGAAAATCCCATCATTTAATTGCCTATTTTGCAAACCTAGGAAGTAACTCAACTCACTAACTAGACTCATCTCAAACTCATGAGACATAACCTCAACAAATTGTTGGACCTTGGTCTTGTTGGTGGAACCAAATACAATGTCATCAATATAGATTTTAGCTATAAATTACTCATCTTTGTTTCTCTTGATGAACAAAGTCTTGTCAACACTACCCCTTGTGTAGTCATTGTCAACAAGAAATATAGTTAGGTGCTCATACCAAGCCCTTGGTGCTTGTTTCAACCCATATAGAGCCGTCTTGAGGCAATAGACATGGTTGGGGTTGTGAGCATCCAAAAACCCTTTGGGTTGTTCAACAAACACTTCCTCTTATAAGAAGCATTGAGGAAGGCACTATTGACGTCCATTGGGTGCAATTTAAACTTGTGCACACAAGAAGTGGACAAGAGAAGCCTAATGGACTCTAAACGGGCAATAGGAGCAAATGTCTCCTCAAAGTCAATACCCTAAATTTGAAAGTACCCTTGTGTAACAAGTCTAGCCTTGTTACACACTATGTTGCCATCCTCATCGGATTTGTTCCTATGAATCCACTTGGTGCCTATCACATTAGTGTTCTTAGGCCTAGGAACTAAAGTCTAAACCTCGTTCATTTCGAATTGGTTTAGCTCTTCTTGCATGGCAAGAACCCAAAATTTATCATTCAAGGCCTCATCAACCTTTTTGGGTTATATTTGAGAGGTGTAGCATGTATAGCTAATTAGATTAGCTAATTAATGCCTAGTCCTAACACCCTCATTAACTTCTTCAATGATGTCATCTTTATCATGGAGTTTTCCAATGCATAGAGCGGGTCCATTAGAGTTCAAGAGAGGAACTCTATCAAGAGGTTGTGTGACCTCTACATCTAGGTTAGACGTCCCAACGTTAGGAGTCTTAACCTTCTCTAAGGTAGAGTCATCATCTATTGCAACCTCCTCCTAATGGTCATTAGACTTGAGCCTTGTATCATCAATGATAACATTGGATGATTCCATGACGCTTCGAGTTTTCAAACTGAAAACTCTATAGGCTCTACTATTTAAGGCGTAGCAAATAAATATACCCTCATCACTCTTAACATCAAACTTGCCAAGTTGATCATGATTATTCAAAATGTAACATTTGCTTCTAAAGGTGTGGAAATAGCTTACATTTGGCTTTCTACCTCTCCACAACTCATAGGAGGTTTGCCTAGTACCGGGCTTTAGGAAAACTCTATTCCCTATATAGTAAGCCGTATTGACAGCTTCGGCTCGTAGGTTCCTAGGGACATTGTTGCTAAGTAACATAACACAGGCCATCTCTTGAAGGACCCTATTTTTCCTCTCAATAGCTCCATTTTGTTCAGATGTCCTAGGAGCCGAAAACTCATGGGAGATGCCTACACTATCACAATAGGTTCCAAAGGAAATATTCTCAAATTCCCTCCCATGATCACTTCTAATCCATTTTATGTTTTTAATATTTGAGTTCATTTCATTTTGAAGTTTAATACAAAGCATTTTAAACTTATCAAAAGTTTCGAATTTTTCTCTAAGAAAATATATCCATGTGAATCTAGAGAAATCATCTATAGAAACAAAAATGTATCTCTTTCCACCTAAACTCTCGGTTTGCATGAGACCCATTAAATCCATGTGGAGAAGCTCAAAGGCCTCCTTGGTGGAGAGATACTTGCCATTTTTATACATGCTCTTGGTTTGTTTTCCTTCTTAGCGGGATCTACAAACACCATTGGCTTTCTTCCCAAGCTTGGGAAGGCCACACACAACATTGAACTTGTCAAGGATTCTTAAATCCCGAAAGTTCATGTGGCCAAGTCTTTCATGCCATAACTCAATTTGCTCTTCCTTGGACACATTGTTTGAGACTATTCTAGCTTTAAGACAATAGCAATTATCGCTAGATCTCATACCTTTCAACAAGGTTTGTCCATTAGGCAATAGGATAGAGCAATCATTTTTGCTGAATAAGACAAAAAGTCCTTCATCACTTAGATAAGAAATGCTAATTAAATTGGCTTTCAAGCCATCAACAAATAAAACATTGGATAAGGAGGGTAATCCAGGAATGGAAATGGTTCATTTCCCTACAACTCTCTTTTTGGATCCATCACCAAAGGTGACACATCCTCATTCCTCCATGACAAGAGTCTCAAAGAAACTCTTGTTTCCCGTCATGTGTCTAGAACATCCACTATCAAGATACCAAAAATTAGAAGAATTTGCCTTCAAGACAATTTGTGCAACATGGCAAACATTTTCTTTCCTAGTAGTCTTTGGTACATGAGTTCTAGAAGTCATAGGATCATGCATATTAATTCTATCATTCCTAGGTACATGCATCATGACTCTTTTCTTTTTCTTCTCAATCATGCTTCTAGTTTTACACATTTTAATGTATTGGAAGCACTTTGGTTTAATATGACTATCAAAACCACAAAAATGACATGTAGGGATAAAGTTAGGGATCATACCATAACCTTGTGATTGCATTGGAGCCTTCCTATGTCGGTATGGTTGAATTAGTTCAATGTATCTTTGTTGTTGAACCGGTCTAGCTTGCTTCCTAGCTTGAGGTTGCATAATTGGTCTCTTTCTTTTGTTGAGAGCCATTTGTTGAGGAAAGTTAACTTGATAAGCTCTTCAGGGTTGAGTTTGTGGTTGTCTTCTTTGAGCCACCATCACTTGTGCACTTTGTGAGCATTGTCCTAGATCAATTTTCTTCATAGGAGTTAGCACAGGTGAGGCTACTTTGTTGCCTAAACTCTTAACAAACACTATCTTGTGGGAAGTGGAGGTCTCCTCACCATCTTTAAATCCAAGACCTCTCTTGTCACATGGACTCTTTCCAACACCAAGCATATGGTCAAGCTTCTTAGTGCTAGAAGCCATCCTAGTTAATGACCTTTTAGCTTCTTCAAGCCTTCTTGATTCCTTATAGATAAGTCTAACTCCTTTCTTAGCTTATCTTCAATTTTCTTTGTTCTTTCCACTTGTTCACTTAAGTGGTCATTATGAGATGAAAGCTCTAGATTCTCTTCTCTCAATCTTTGAATCTTTCTTGTGGTTTTCATCTCTAACCTTTTAAACTCGGCAAGGTATTCAACAAAATCTTTTTCCCCACACATCCATTTATAGAGTGACATGAGGAGTCATCTTCACTTGAGTCATTTTCCTCTTGACTCACTTGCTCTTTTTCACTAGCACTCTTGCTCTTATGAGAAGAGTTAAAGGCTAGGAAGCTAGCCATGAGTTCTTTATCATCCAAAGACTCATCTCCCTCATTGGAGTCATTACTACTTCCACTCCAAGTGGCGGCCATCACTTTTCCCTTCTTCTTGTCATTATGATTAGCACATTCGGGGGGCAAAGTGACCTATGTTAGGATTATGCTCAATAGCAAGAGTGTAATGTTGTAATTAACAATCTTTTTCATATTAATAAAGAGATTTATGGTTTAACAAATCGTATAGCATTTATAGTTTATATTATAATTGTCAAAGTAAATAATCATAAGGTCTAAAGACTATGGGAAAAGAAGAATTGTTCGTACATCTGGATATGTATGTGGTAGACACAATTCTTTAGTTAGTCTTGAATAATGTTCACAACTTAAGTTCAAGGTTGGGCACTTTTATCTTGTTAAAGTTGTAGAATTCTTTTGCTAGCATTTGAGTGGGATCAAATGAGATATGATGAGTCTAAAATCATCGGAGTGTCTTCGAGCAAAAGGATCTAGTGCACTGGGTGCATTGAACTGGATCACAATGAAATAATTTATCTATAACTGTCAGTAGATAAAAGTCTTTTCATTATCAGGACAATCAGAGAGTCTATCTTAATCCTGAGATAAATGATGGACTTATGGTTGCAAGTGATATCATTTGAGTTATCAATGAGTACGATTATATCGCATATGTAGGGAAAAATAAACAAATAAAAGTGTTACACGCAACGGAAGCGATACTAAAGACAATTTAGTGACTTTTAAAATTTTTCCTTTATGAACCTTAAACCCTTTTAATCAATAAACATGCATATATATCAACAAAAGTAAATTACCTCTTGTCGCGTGATCCGATTGACTTACGTCGATGGTAATCCGCAAGACCTTCAATCCGAGCACGAACGTGGATCACCTAGGAGCGTGGTCTCCCTTTCCTTTGAATTGCAAACCTGTGAATGGACCAAACAAATACTTTCTTTTCTTTGTTAGTCACAAAACAATCAAAAGAATGTCAAATTATTCCGGTCACTTTTGAGTTCACAATCTTATGATCGAAACTCGCGTGAACCTAGATCGATATCGTATACACAAGCTTATTGATGTTTAAGCAATTGTATACTATCAAAGAATAATTTTTCACTCCTTTTTGTCTCTCTAGAATAAAAACTCTCTTAGAATTAAGAAGAAGAAGAAAGAAAATAAAAACTCAAGCACCAATTAATTGATGTGGCCGTACTCATATGACCACGTTTTGAACTTCGATATTTTGACTTGTCCAGAAGCCATGTTTTCAATAGACACTATTGAAAACTCAACGTTGAGATTTAATATCCAATTACCTCAAAACATCCATATGATGATATTATACTCTCATTTAATTAAATGGAGCCACGATGTCCATATCTATAAATGAAGTCCTCTATCGATTAACAAATGAATATCACCAAACTATCGAGGATAGACTATGCGATATAATCGTACTCATTGATAACTCAAATGATATCACTTGCAACCATAAGTCCATCATTTATCTCATGATTAAGATAGACTCTCCGATTGTCCTGATAATGAAAAGACTATTATCTATTGACGGTTCTAGATAAAGCTTTTCATTGTGATCCAGTTCAATGCACCCAGTGCACTAGATCCTTTTGCTCGAAGACACTCCGATGATTTTAGACTCATCATATCTCATTTGATCCCACTCAAATGCTAGCAAAAGAATTCTACAACTTTAACAAGATAAAGGTGCCTAACCTTTAACTTAAGTTGTGAACAATATTCAAGACTAACTAAAGAATTGTGTCTACCACATACATATCCAGATGTACGAACAATTCTTCTTTTCCCCATAGTCTTTAGACCTTATGATTATTTACTTTGACAATTATAATACAAACTATAAATGCTATACGATTTGTTAAACCAGAAATCACTTTATTAATATGAAAAAGATTGTTAATTACAACATTACACTCTTGCTATTGAGCATAATCCTAACAGCATAGTCTATCCTCGATAGTTTGGTGATATTCATTTGTTAATCGATAGAGGACTTCATTTATAGATATGGACATCGTGGCTCCATTTAATTAAATTAGAGTATAATATCATCATATGGATGTTTTGAGGTAATTGGACTCAACGTTGAGTTCAAAACATGGTCATATGAGTAAATATGGTAACTTGGAGAGTTATAGGCGGTCTATGAACTCTTTGCGATTACTGATATTAATCACGAGGATACACTATCTCCAATATGATGGTCTAGGGTATGAATGAGGAGCATCTTCCTTTTCTATCTTTATTTAAGAGTTCAGTTTTAGCTCTTTAGTGGAATGAGTTAAAATTAATGGATCGGACCTAAGTGAACCATTTGTTGATTGTGATTAGGTTATGTCTATTAAAGCTTAAATTTAGATGGCCCGCCAAGATCCCCAATCCACACGGACTTGCATGGATCACTTGATATATTCTACCGGACCAATTTAAGGGTCCATCTAGAATTGCATTTAATATATTAAGAATATAATTTGCACATTATTTAAGTAATGGGCTGCTCAATTATATTAATATATTAATGAAAGAAAGACATGTGGGCTTGTTTCTTTTAGTAAGAATGGGTCTGGTTCACATGTGGGCTTTTTTATTTAAAGTCCAATGGATTAAATGAAATAGGAAAATAATATTAGGCCCATCTTATATATAAGTGGGGCGGCTAGGTTAAGGTTTTGACCTAAAAATATTATTTTGTTTCATTTGTTTTAATTAAATAAGAATTAATTGATTTATTGATTAATTGTTTAATTAAAGAAACAAATCTTTCCTAAAAGTAAAAGACTTGTTTGACAAGGAAATAAATAAATTAGTTTTATTTATTTAATCAAATAAGGAGTCTTTTTATTTAGTCAAAATAAAAGAATAAAAATCAAGGAGTTCGATTAGGGTTTGAAGTCTATTAAGTTGAAAAGAATTAGGGTTGAATTTAAGTCACCCTATATAAGTGACATTATAGAATTCGGCCAACCCGAATCTTAGACTACATAGGATTCGGCAACCCTAAAGGAAAAAGAAGAAAAAATTCGGCCAACCTATATATGTGTTCTTATAGAGTTCGGCCACCACAATCTATTGTGCTTGAGTTTTTTATTTCTTTCTTCTTCTTCTTAATTCCAAGAGAGAGATTTTATTCTAAAATGACAAAAAGAGAGTGTGAAATTATTCTTTGATAGTATACTATTGCTTAATCATCAATAAGCTTGTGTATACGATATCGATCTAGGTTCATGCGAGTTTCGATCATTAGATTGAGAACTCAAAAGTGACCGGAATAATTTTTTGACATTCTTTTGATTGTTTTGTGACTAACAAAGAAAAGAAAGTTTTTTGTTTGGTCCATTCACAGGTTTGCAATTCAAAGAAAAGGGAGACCACGCTCCTAGGTGATCCACGTTCGTGCTCGGATTGAAGGTCTTGCGGATTACCATCAACGTAAGTCAATCGGATCACGCGACAAAAGGTAATTTACTTTTGTTAACATATATGCATGTTCATTGATTAAAAGGGTTTAAGGTTCATAAAGGAAAAATTTTAAAAATCACTAAATTGTCTTTAGTATCGCTTCCGCTACGTGTAACACTTTTATTTGTTTATTTTTCCCTACAGTCATGTGCCTAGAACACCCACTATCAAGGTACCAAGTATTTGAGGCATTTGTTTTCAAGGCTACTTGAGCCACATAGCAATAATATTCATCATTTCTATTCAACCGAGGTTCAACATGGTCATTTCTAAGAGCTATTGGTCCATTTGCTCTAAATTTCCTAGGTGCATGCATTGTGACTCTTCTAAACATATTTTTCTCAATCATGCTTTTTCTTCTAAATAATTTAATATACTTAAAGCAATTAGGTCTAATGTGGCCTTCAATTCCACAAAAATGGCAAGAAGGAGTTAATACCATAGCCTTGTGCAAGCATTTGTGGCCTCCTTCCATTTTAAGTTGCTTTTCAATGTTGATGCAACTCTCTCCTTTGTGGTTGAGCCAAGTTGGCATGTCTCCTTAATTGAGCCCGAAAGACCCCATGTTGAGGTTGTGAGATCCTTGGTTGATGAGGTTTTGGTTGTGGTGAAGCTCTTGGTTATGGTTGTCTTGGTTGTGGTAGAGCTCTTATTGGAACCCTTACTTGAGCTTGCTTTGAGGATTCACCAACTTCAACCCATTTAATTGATTGTTGAGGGGTTTGAGCATTTTCAACCTCTTTGCTCTTAACAAGGGTTGTCTTCTTCAAGGATGTGGTCTCCATTTCTTCCACATATCCTAACCCCTTCTTGTCACTTGGACTCTTCCCACAAGATAACATCCTGTCAAGTTTTTCGGTTTCGGAAGTCACTTAGCAATCAACCATTTTGCTTCCATGAGCTCTTTCCTCAAGCTTTCTTCATTCTTCTTAGCCAAGACTAGCTCCATCTTCAATCCTTCTTTCATTTCTCTTGCTCTATTCATTTCCATACTTAAATGAGTCACCTTAAAAGATAGTTCAATCTTCTCCCCTTTTAGCTTTTGCATCTCCTTCTTCTTCTTCTTCAATCTAGAGTTCTCAAAGAACCTCATAAAGTCATCATAGTCCATTTCTTCATCAAATTCGAAGTTAGAGTTGGAAGAGTTGCTCTCACCATTTAATTCATTCTCTTCTTGCTTATCCTCTTCCTCTTCTTTGTCACTCACACCTTCATTACTCTTGTGAGAGGATGAGAAGGCAATTTAGTTGGCAACTTGGTCTTTATCATCATCCGAAGACTTATCTTCCTCATATAGGTCATCACTATCACTCAAATTAACCGCCATGGCTTTTCCACTCTTTTTCTTCAAGTTTGCACATTCTGGAGCAATATGTCTGAAGCCACTACACTCCTTTCATGCTATCTATCTCTTGAGTTTGCTCCACTTTCTTGAAAGGAATTTTCTTCTTCACAATTTTTCCCTTGGTGCCAAAACCATTCTTCTCAAATCTCATAAATTGCTTGAACTTCTTTGCTATCAAAGCAATTTCTTCATCCGAGTCTTCTTCCTCCTTTTCCACTTTGATGGTCTTCAAGGAAAGACTATTTTGCTTCTTTGAAGGTGAAGTAGTAAGAGCCTTCCTAGATTTATAGGCCAAGAGTCTTCCAATCACTTCACTTGGATCATCCTAGTGTAGTCACTGTTTTCCTCCAAGACCATCACTTTGGATTTGAATCTCTCGGGAAGCGACCTCATGATCTTTTGTTTAATCCTCCTATCCGAGTAAGGGTCACCAAGTTGGTGACTTTGATTCACTATATCCATAAGCTTCACTTGGAAGTAATTGAAGCACTCATCCTCCTCCATCTTAATGGTCTCAAATTGATTTGGAGGACTTAAAGCTTTGAGTCCTTGACCACTTTAATTCCTTCATGAGCCGTCTCTATAATGTCCTAAGCTTCCTTTGCTATCTTTGTGGTTTGAATTAGTTTGTATTGGTTGTCATCCATGGAACATAGGATTACGTGCATGGCTTTGTTATTCCACTTGGACGACTCAAACTCTTGAGTACTCCATTGCACCTTTGACTTGAGAACTTCCTCTCCACCTCTCGTAGAAGTCATCTTAGGTGTGGTGTAACCATCTTTAATTGCCATCCATGCTCGATCATGAATTTGGCACACATATGCTTCCATTTTGCCCTTCCATGAAGCGTAATTTACCCTTGTAAGCAAGGGGGGTCTTGTGCTATAGGCACCCTCTCCTCCAATTCTATTTCCACTCATTGTGTTTGGGTGAGAATGATATGAATGCACACAAACAAGCTAAACACACAAGACACGTACAAAAAGAAATCAAACAAATGCAAAAGACACTATCAAGAGCAATGGATTTTCAAATTATGTTAAGGAACCCGTTCTGATACCAATTGAAAATAAATATAAAGCGTGTCCTAATAATCTAGAGGGGGGGTGAATAGATTTTAATCAATTTTTACCCAAATTTTCATGATGAGTCAATTTAACGAAAAATCCCCAAACTAGTCACAAGGTAAAATCAAGTGTAAACAAGAGGAAAGTAAAAGACACTTGATTTTTACGTGGAAATCTACACGAGGAAAAACCACAAGTTGTTTTGTGCTCCACACACGAACCTCAATCCACTCATTGCAATGATGATTACAACCTAAGTTGACCATGTCAAACTCTACGGTTACTAACTCACCACTACTACCCGCAAGCCTTTAAAAGTGAATCTAGTTCCTTGCTTGTAAACTACCAAATGGTATATAAAAGACTTGACTCTCTAAGTGAAGAGATTAAAAACCTAAAGTGAATATATGCAATATTAAAAGAGTATAAATGCAAGGTTAGACATTTAAGTTTATCTAGGCATTGATGAATATGTTTAAGACATTCCTAGATATCATGTAGCTATATGACATGCATACAACCTAGCTATATGTGCAAATCAAACCCTATATGCATTAGCTATCACAAACAACTCACAAAACACAATAAAGAAACATTCTTGAAGCTAGTCAAGTAATAAAAATGCAATCTTGTAAAGTAAGAAACATGTAAAAGATGAAGATGGTTCTAGCTACAAGTCATGTGAGAGACAATGAAAATCCAGAAGAAATCATACCTAGAACTTGCTAGATGATGAATGATTCTTGAAAAAGATGGGTGTTTGTGTTTTATGTTATAAAAATCAAATCTTGATACCTTTGCTTGAAGACACTTCTATGCTTCTCAGAAATATAAATTTTTCTCTCTAAAAAACAACCAAAAGCTATCAAGACACATATATATATAAGGCCAAAATGAAGTGACATCGTTTTGGAAAAGTGGCCAAGAAAAGGCAAATATGCGCCCTTGATTCTGCGGCCGGTGACTGCAGAACAAAGGCACAGAATCCCAACAGTCGCGTTGACTGGGATTCTACACCCTTGTTCTGTGCTCTAGGTCACCAAATGAGGGCACAAAAAAGAGATGAGACATTCTGGTCCCTTTTATACGCCCTTGGTTTTGTGGCCCCTAATCGCAGAATAAGGGCACAAAAAAAAGACATGACATTTTGCTCCCTTTTTTATGCCCTTGGTTCTGTAGCCCCTAACCGTAAAAGTCAGGGCACCGATTCCAAGTAGATTTAGCATCCTAATGCCTAAACAAGACATAGCATTACAATGAGCAGGATGCAATCAAATAAACATGCATGAACGGATAACAAGAACAAGAATGCACACATGTAAAACATATAACAAGATACAACAACAAAGGGCAAGTGAAGTGCACAAAAGAGCAATGCATACAAGCAAACAAGACAAGCGTGTGTGTGTGTGCAACAAAATCTCTTTAATAAAAAGTCAGGACAAGTAATCTACCTTCTTTGAAGCTATTGATGTCCACAATAAGGATTTCTTCAATCCTAAGCAACCCTTACATGGTTAAACCCCATTGTGGTTTTGTCAACGAAATTAAGTCAATCAAAAAGTGAGGAACTTACAGGTTCAACGTTAAAAGACATCAAAATCCCTATTAAACGACAAGCTCACGGGTTTGAAACCCATGTCTCACGAGTTCATTCCCGCTAAAGGAACTTGCGGTGGATTTTAGACGTTTATCCGTGAGTTTGGTGTCCCTGGTCCGCGGGATATTTCGTTCGGCATGAAACCGTGCGTTTCCAGCATGTTTGGACATCTGGAACGCATGAAAGAAATCACTAAACCTAGCTTGCAAGCTTGCATTTCCATAGAGGTTTGGTGTCTTGAAGGAGAAGGAAAACTTATGCATGTGAGCCTAAAAATGGGTCCACTATGACCAGAGGGATGGTGGCCATCGATTTGGGAGGAACGGCACGGGAAAACTAGTCGAAAAATGGCTGGAAACAGTCGAGTAATAGTTGGGTCAACGCCGGGTCAACACTAGGTTGACCCGGCTAAACCTTGAAGACGCGATGATGTCATCGTTACATCATGTTGACACGTGGCACCCAAAACGGCATCGTTTCTCATGGTGACATGGCACTAATGCACTACTTGGCTAGCATTTTACAATATGCACCCCTGATCTCTTCTTTATTCATAGAATATTCAATAATTTCTCGAATCTTGCACTTTTGCCCCTGATTTGTCCAAAATGACAATAATGCCCCTAAACTTCTCTATTTACTTGAAACACTTATTTAATCCATCAAATACCCAATTTTACCTGAGAAACAAGCACAAAGTAATAGGAAATAGGGGCATAAAAGTGGTACTTTTATACCACTTTTACTTTTATGGCACAATCAAAGGTTGTGGAGACTCGTATTGTTGGGACATCTAACCTTGATAAAAAGGACACACAACCACTTGAGAGAGTTCCTCTCTTTAACTCAAAAGAACTCGCTCCATAGGTTAGACATCTCTATAACAAAGATGATGTCATTGGAAATGTGAATGAGGGTGTTAAGACTAGGCGTCAAATATCTAATCTTATTAGCTATACATTTTACACCTGTCAAATAGAACCCAAAAAGGTTGATGAGGCCTTAAATGATTAATTTTGGGTTCTTGCCATGCAAGAATAGCTAAACTAATTTGAAAAGAATGAGGTTTTGACTCTAGTTCCTATGCTTAATACCACTAATGTCATAGGCACCAAATGGATAGGAACAAATTTGATAAGGATGGAAACATTATACAGAACAAGGCAAGGCTTGTTGCACAAGGGTACTCTCAAATTAAGGGTATCGACTTTGAGGAGACATTTGCTCCTGTTGCCCGCTTAGAGTCCATTAGGATTCTTTTGTCCATATCCTGTGTACACAAGGTCAAATTGCACCAAATGGATGTGAATAGTGCCTTCTTTAATGGCTTCTTACAAGAGGAAGTGTTTGTTGAACAATCTAAGGGGTTTGTGGATGCACACCACCCCAATCATGTCTATCGCCTCAAGAAGTCTTTATATGGGTTGAAACAAGCACCGATGGCTTGGTATAAGCGCCTCACTCAATTTCTTGTTGACAATCACTACATAAGAGGTAGTGTTGACAAGACTCTATTCATCAAGAAAAACAATGATGAGCTTTTCATAGCTCAAATATATATTGATGATATAGTTTTTAGCTCAACCAACAACACCAAAGTCCAACAATTTATTGATGTTATGTCTCATGAATTTGAGATGAGTCTTGTTGGTGACCTAAGTTACTTCCTAGGTTTAGAAATTAAGCAATTAAATGATGAGATTTTTATAACCCAAACTAAATATGGTAAAAACCTAGTGAAGAAGTTTGGTCCTGAAAATGTCAAACATTGTGATACACCCATGAGTACCACTTTGAAGCTAAGCAAGGATTCTGGTGGGAAAAGTGTGGAACAAACTCTATATCGGGGCATGATTGGTAGCTTACTTTATTTGACCACAAGTAGGCATGATATCTCTTTTAGTGTGGGTATGTGTGCTAGGTACCAAGTGGATCCCAATGAGCCCTACTTCTTTTCCTTTAAGAGAATCATTGCTATGTGAATGGGACATCCAGTTATGGGATTTGGTACTCTTTTGACACTAATGCTAGTTTAGTTGGCTTTAGTGATGAGGATTGAGCAGAAAATTATGATGATAGGAAGAGCAAATCAAGCGGTTGCTTCTTTCTAGGCAACAACTTTGTGTCATGGTTTTGCAAGAAGCAAAATTCTATTTCCTTGTACACGACCAAAGCCGAATATATTGTCGCGAGGAGTGTATGCACATAACTCCTATGGATAAAGCAAATGCTAATCAACTACGGATTCAATCAAGGTACTCTAACCCTCTTTTGTGATAATATGAGTGCCATTAACATTTCTAAGAATCCGGTGTAACATTTTAGGACTAAGCATATTGACATCTGACATCATTTCATAAGAGAACTAGTTGAGAACAAATACATAGTACTTGAACATGTAGGTACTAATGATCAACTAGCAGACTTATTCACTTAACCCTTAGATGCAACTAGGTTTAAAGCACTTAGTAGATCTATTAGGATATGTCTCGTGGATAGATGTGGTATGGAAATTGACCCCATAAGGGGAACTCAAGCAAAGAGAGCAATATTGCATACTTGTCACATGCAAAAATTTGATATACATTATGCTTATTTATTAATTGCTTGAGTAGCTTGGTGTTACATATGTTCATATGATATTTTCTTCTGTAAGTGTAAACCATTGCTTTGAATGTAATCCATGTCATATTTATGTTCAAACATGCATTTTTGGACTAGGTGATATACTTAGGAAGTACTCTTTGAATGACCTATGATTATCTCCACGACATGATGATTCTTAAATGACATGCTCAAATGAAAAAGAATGAATTGATAATTGCAAATTTCAAAATGCAAAATTATGTGTGAAAAGCTTATGAGACTCAAAATGAATAAAGAATCTTGTATCTGTTCTAAGGATTTTAAGATATCTAATTTCTCTCTTTCTTTATTTGTCGAACATGGCTACTATCATACGGGTTTCTTACCTGGAAAAATCAAATAGGGTGCAAAAAGTCGCTCATGCCATGTTTTGCTTATAAAGTTGGATATAGTTGC
The DNA here is from genome assembly GCA_035582765.1 of Acer negundo. NCBI lineage: Eukaryota > Viridiplantae > Streptophyta > Magnoliopsida > Sapindales > Sapindaceae > Acer > Acer negundo. The sequence goes on along the minus strand of CM069235.1, from coordinate 24,652,386 downwards.
TCTTTAAATGTGAATGAATTACATTTCTATATCCTTACTTTGATTCATGATAAATGGTAAAATCGGTTAGAATTCCTTAAGAAAACCTTTGTCATTTGCTTTGCCAAATACCATTGAATATTGGACTTGAATGTAACATATCTTGCATGCAAAGCATATTAATCACACATTTTTCATAAAATAAATCTCCTTGTTTCTCTCCAATTAATTGACTTGCATAATGTTCTTGTATAATGACTATGCAAATGTCTTATATGCTACTATCTCTCTTTGTTACAAGTGACCCGGTTGGGGAAACTCTTTTGCCTATCTCATGACAAAAAGGGGGAGTAGGATGTGGTAAGGGAGATTGCATATTAAGGGGAGTAACCCATTGAGAGAGAGCATTGCATTGCACATTCATTGCATGATGTTGCATGTTTTCTTTAATGAAAAAATTCTTTATTGTAAATGATTGTTTATGACTTCACTTGATCACCTCACATACACTTGCTTTGGAAAGTGTAATTCTTTGTTTTAGAGGATTGATTGTTGTACAAGAGATTGAAGACTTGAAGTTTTTATCTTTATATATCTCTTTGTATTGTAGAAAATCATTGTTGACCTTTAGATTCAATTTTGTTGTGAGGGTCAATGTGAGTGGTGGTTTTGTCATGAAATAGCGAAAGGGGGAGATTGTAAGTTTCTCAAGATTGATTGGCTTATTTCGGTGAAAAACCACATTTGGGGTTTGTGATGTGAGGGTAGCTTAGGCTTTTAATTGTTGGTGATCAAGCTCAACAAAGGCCCCCTCAAGACCTCAAGATGATAAGAATTTCAAAGGTAAAACACATGTGCTTAATTTGCATTGAAGAGATCAAGTTGCACACACACACAACTCATGTATAATTCCTTGTATGTTGTGTGCATTAATGTTCTTAATATCTCTTCATGCATGTTTAATTGATTGCATCTTGGATGTTCATTGCCATAACATGTTAGGCTTTTTTGGATGCAAATTGTGATGCAGGCGCTGTTCAAAGCGTTGTTCGAATAGCGCACATCTGAGACCTGATGGCATTTGGGTTTAGTGCTGTACAGACCTGATCGATTTATTTTGGTTGATGTATGGACGTTGTACAAAGTGATGTACGTACAACACTATGTATAGCAACACTCTGTTTCCAGAAATGAACAGAGATTTGGCGCTGTTGGGTCGCTCAACAGAAGAGCTATTCATAGAGCAACAATGAAGAATGTTCTTCATTTTCCCAGGTAGGCACTATACAAGTCGCTTTACGTATAACGACTCGTATAGCACCTAGGGCAAAATTGTGTAAATTTATCAAAAAGCTGTAGTTTCATTTTGACACCCTATATATATGATGCTTTGTCTTTAGGTCATTTTCAAGAGTTCAAAATCATATTTTTAACTTAAGATGTTTTTCAAGAGAGAAAATCATCCAAGAACTCACCTTTGATTACTCAAACACTTATCCATGTGCATCAAACATCATCTAGCATCATCCTTGATCATCTAGGTGTAATTGATCGGGGTATAAAAGTACCTATTTTATACCTCTAATTCCTATTACTTTATGCTTGTTTCTCGAGTAAAACCGGGTATTTAATGGTTTAAATAAGTGTTTCAGGTAAATAAAGGAATTCAGGGGCATTTTGGTAATTCTATCAAAATCAAGGGCTAAAGTGCAATATTCTAGAATATATTGATTATTCTGTGAATAAGTATTTAATGGTTTAAATAAATGTTTCAGGTAAATAGAGGAATACAGGGGTATTTTGGTAATTCTACCGAAATCAAGGGCTAAAGTGCAATATTCTAGAATATATTGATAATTCTGTGAATAAAAGATAAGTCAGGGGTACATTTTGCAAATTGCCAGCCAACGCACAGATAGCCGCCACGTCAGTAAGCTGAACGACAGCGTTTTAGGGTGCTTCTGCTGACGTAACAGACATGACGTCACGATGGTGTCAGCCTCATCTTCATCTTCAAGCTGGAAACGGGTCAACCTGTGACCCGTATGACCCAACTTGTATCCGGTGCAGACCCGACTTTGATCGGTCCTGTTCCAGCCCATTTTTCGACCCATTTTTGGCTAATTTTTTGGTGGATTTTCGCCTAGAAAGACAGCCAATCCTTCTCCGCTTACGTTGGCACCATTTCTAGCCTCCCATTCACACAATTTCTCTCTCCTCCAAGAAGACAAGTCTCCATGGATATGCAAGCTTCAAGCTCACGATCTGCACCTTCTTTCCAACAAACCAAAAAGTCCAAACTCACGGGAAATCCGTGAGTTCATGCAAGGAGGAAGAAATCGCAAACCAGAAGACACCAACTCACGGGAAAATGTGAAGAACTCGCCACGACTTCCGTCAGCGAGAATGAACCCGGGAGAGCAAGGGCTCGAACCCACGAGCTCATCGATTCAGAGGGATTTTACGGTCTTTTCCACGTCCAACCTTGCCCAAACAGTTCCCCATATAAATATACTTCTTTTGCCTTCAAAAACATAATCCCTAATATCCAACAAATATTCCAAATATCCTAAATACTTAGAATAACCTTAGGCTCACCAAGAACACCAACTTCCTTAGTTTGTAACTAGAGTTTATGGTGGTTTATGGTGGTTTTCCAGCCACCAATCTTGATCCACAGCTTCCACACATTGATTCCGAGCTTGGGAAAGCAAGAGGAGTTGAGCTAGCTTGAAGACCTCTCCAAGATCATTGGATTGTCTCTATTGTCTCTCTTATTTTCTTAGTTTATTATTAATGTGTAATAAAATAGCTATGTTAAGGATTTGGTGTATTCATGTATATTATCTATGAACTAGTTGTATTTATTAATTGAGTTGAGCTTTAATAGTTGTATGCTTGGTAATTGATTAATCAATTGTTAACTTGCAAAATAGGATTTACTTAATTAATGTAAAACCTTGCTTAATTTAGTTAACCTATAATTGAAGTGCTTAATTGCTATCAACTAGTAATTGGATAATTGCATGGTTCATTAATTCCCTAACATATCTCATTATCACTATTTCATGACTATTGCATTAGTTGGTAATTAGTGTAGTTAGTAGTATAATTTAGTTAATTGTAGTTGGTAGTTTAGTGATTAGTTAGTTAATTGCTTAAGGGAGTGACTACCCTTAGTTATAGTTGGATTTAGGTAACTTAGATTAGATTAAGGCTTTCTTAGTGTAATTTTCGATTAGTTAGTTAATTTGTGTGTAACCATTTCCATTTACCTTTCTTGCATGTATATAGTGTGAATATATTGTATATATAGCTAAGACAACTGATAAATGGTAGCATACCTCCTTGTGGGAACGAAACCCATACTCGTAGCCGGTATATGTGTCTAACGATTTGTATACTTGCGAAAGGGTAAAAACACATGTGTGCCCTATCATTTACCGTAGTTTATTAGAAACCGGTGCAATGCACGTCAATCATCTATGCTTGGGTTTAATTCAACACACTTTAATTGGTAAGTTGGTCACTAACATTTACATGTTTTGTATCTTTCTTAACAAGAAATCTCATTTATCATTTGCATGCTTATAGAACATATTCTATTGACAAGATTGAGATTATTGTGTTGATTGTTTGAGAGTTGTATTTTGATAGCTACATCTAGGATTGTTTAATCTTGATAGCTATATTATATGCCATGTCATATAGCAAAGATTGATATTCTAGGATTGTGTTTATTGTCATCTTTCATCCTAGATAAGCATTTAGTGTAACCTAGCATTACTTGCTATTTGAATATCATATTAATGACATTAGGTTGTTGATCTCTTTGGCGAGAATTAAGTCTTGTGGCTAAGGTTGCTTAGTCCGCAAGCAAATTGACTAGGTTCGCTATTAAAGGCTTGTTGGGTAGTAGATGTAGGTTAGTAACTGTGTAGGGTTTGACATGGTCAACATAGGTTGTGGACACCTTTCAAATAGTGGATTCGAGGATCGTGTATGACACACATACTAGCTTGTGGTTTTTCCTTGTTGAATGTTTCCACGTAAAAATTAAGTGTCATTTAAATTCCCCACTTTACACTTGATTTGTTGTATTGACTGGATGGGGTTGTTTTCGTAAAATTGACTAATCACAAAAATTTGGTAATTACCGGATTAAAATCTATGCACACCCAACCCCCCCAAATAATATTAGGACACGCCTTAATTATTTCAAATGTTGATTATTATTGGTGCGCACATGATAGGCTTGTGGTAAAACTGAGTTGGCCCCACTTGTGCGAGTGAGAGATGTTGGTATATTTGGATATGGGTTAGAGACCCATTATACACCCAAGTGGGCCAAAATCACAAGCAATATATGGAGAGCCCAAATTCATATACACCAAGCTCATGCCCAAACCCATGCATTATTATAACTGCATGAGCAGTTTTTATGAGTGGAATGCATCAATTGAAGTACCTGAAAAACACGCAACAAATAAATAACGTATACTAGGTGTGTGCATGGGATGTCTAGCACTATGTGTGTGATGCAAAGCGGTGTGCTTCAGTGTAAGCAAAACATAGAGCATATGTGTGGGCAATATACAATGCAAGAGTGCATGATTGCTAGTGTTGGGAGAGACACAATACAGAGTGAGAAACACAAATGGATGTGGAGAAAATTAATGAATGAATTTTCTCCATCTTCAATCAGAGTGTGGGTATTTGTGTTTTGATCAGAGGGGACTTTCCGAATGCGTGATCGTCCTCTAACCGGTGGTACAATCCCAGGTGTTCGATCCAGTTTTCACTGGAGTTCGGATTTTTATATAGTGAACAGTAATGATCCGAATTCATTTTTTGTTTATTGTATCGAATCATACTTTCACTAACATACTAAACCCCAATGTGGTTTGCCAATGAAATAAGTGAATCTAAATATGAGGAACTTACAAAACTAACAAATAGAACAAAATGGAGTTAATCTAAATTAAGTAATCAAATAATTGAAATAAAATCAAGTGAATATTATAGGTAAAACAACCATAAAAAAATTACTGTTTTAATTGTGATTATTTGTTTGTAATTTTTATTATTGTCTTTTGATTTTAAATTAGAATAAATAAACGAAATAAATTATATTATCTTAAACCATTTTCAAATTTTTATAAGAATTATCTATAACTTTCTAGTAAAAATATTAATATATATATATATATATATATATATCTAAATAGATAAATTATAAATATATTTTTTTCTAGAGGGCTGCCCGGACTGTAGCCCGAGACATCCCTCTCTTACGTCCGTCACTAATTTCTACCGTCTGAAAACTATTCATTCAAACCTGCAATTGACAAGATAGAATGGTTATCTCAGGTATTATCTATCGAACAAGACCTTGCCAAGATGATGAGTATTTTTTAAGAGGGGTGAATGCGATGTAGGACTTTAGGAGATTTTACATTTTTGTAAGATTTATTTTCTAATTTATGTTTTGGAGATTTTTATGTTTTAGACTTGTTTACGTTGTTTTTATCTTTTTAAGAAAACCATATTCAAATCGAATTACGATTAACTAGGGATATTCATTAATTAGCGAATGGTGGCCCTCAAGGGTATCTATCAGCCCCTACAGGCTACAACAATATTCTTCCAAGTGTGCCTCATGTTTGAAAGAGTGATCATTCTTGATTCTTTCGTACATTCATCAATAGCATGTTAATATTTAAAGGATGAATCTTAATGCTGTCCTTTGAAATCGCCGTAAAGTGTTGTTCCTCGTGGTGATGTATGAAAAAATATATATATTAGGATAAGACGTGAGGGATTTAATTGGCTTTACCAGTTGTTACGAAGAAGGAAACTAAAAATTGAGAGAAGCCTAAAAGTTATTGTATTGAATAAATGATCAGACTTGGAGAGCAAGTCTGGTAACTTTTGGCAGGAAACAGCTGCTCAGCTAATATTACAAAATACATCAAGAATAATAGAAATACAAATAGAAATCTGCAATATAATACTTAATAATATCAAGATTTGATACCAATACCATACCCTCCCCAAAATCAACAGCTTGAGTTTTTACAACTTAAAGACATCATAATACAGAATCCAGTGACAACAGTTTTCATTACAATACTGCATTTCCGTAGAGCAGAATCAAACACACTTAAACTTCATTTGGGAAAATAAACAGGATATTTAAAATATTTTACAACCTTTCTAGGCAGGAATCATACTTGCAAAATTTCTCAATACAAATATAATCCACGACTCAACTGACGATCCAGAGATGACAGATCCAGAGAACTTCTTATACTTCTTTTGTCCCTCTTGATTTTGATCAGCTTGTCATACACACACCAAGGGAAGCTAAGAAAATGATCTCTATTCAAGCCCTCATTGTAGCGACCCCAATAGGTATGATGATATGTGACATAGTACCAAGCCGAAGCTTTTGCATATACATCATCATCTCCAGAATCTGATACACTTCCCTTCTCATTGAACAAGCCTCTAGCTTCTTTTCTCAACGACTTTACTGCCATACCAATTGCTTCTGCATCTCTTCTCTTAGTGAATGATTTTGACATTTTCATTATACCACCACTGAGTATTTCTGCTTCAGTTTTGATGCCATAATAATCCATAAGATTACCCAGTTTGTAGTCATAATATTCTTTGTGGTAGAAAGCATCATCAATGTAATCCTCAAAGCCATCGACTTCCATGTCATGGTCATAAGACTGCCTTGCCACTTTACGAGTGAAGGAGCTAAGAAAACTTTCATGGGGTGAAATGTTCTTCACCGCTCGGAAAAGCTTTCCTATCACATTGTGTGACTCGTAAGTGGGCTTGTCAGGCTTTTCCATGAAATCTGGATATTCTTTGACATATAAATGTTGAGGTATTTCAGCAGGTACTCCAGTTTTTGGAAAGTCAACTGCAATTGAAAACAGCTCTGCTAGTTGTAAGCATGGCTTGCTCATTGCTTTCTGAGACTCTCTATCAGCAAAAACAGTGTGAGCATTTGCAATAATTCCCAAACTATCATTCACAATGTAGTTTGTGAAATACTCCTCAACTTCCTGCACCAAAGAAAATAACATCTCATATGTAAATAACTGAAGAACAATATCTTGTCTGGTTCTACACTTGTATGGCAATCACTCACTGGTTTCAAGAATGTCCAAATGTCATATCCCATTTGATGGGGAAGTGGTTAGGGATTTGAGAACTTACGTAAGGCGTAAGTTTAGAAAAGATAATTAGGGATTTTTGGGGTTATTATCTTTTATTATTTTATTAGTATTTATCTTTGAGATATTATCTCCTTTAAAGAGATAATTGATACAGGTTATTATCTTTTAGTATTTGTTTTCTAGTTAAACTCTCTTGTATCTAATCATTATAAATGGCCCCTTTAGAGCCTTTGTAGGGTTAGATTTTGATGAATTGAATAAAGTATTGAATTGTTTTATTTCCAATCTCCTTTTCTGGTTCTATTTCCTTTTGGTTCTACATCAATTGGTATCAGAGCCTATTTTTTTTCGTTCCTATACGCTTCCATCAATTTTTTTTTCCTCCCACAAAATTCTGCACCCACCAAACCTCAAACACATAGACACATATCAGCAATCAGAAACCTTCGCTGCCGGAAGTACACGCGCCCACGCGCCACCGCTCACGCGCCGCCGCCGCTGCCGGTGCGTGGTCGTCACCGCCGACTCCATCAGATTCAGACAAGACCGGCCGTCTCTTTCCTCTTCATCACCGACGTCCAATTCTGCCCCGATCAACGTAGATCAGCGTTCAAAAGGGCTGACCGCCGTCGCTCGTCGTTGCCGCTGATTTCCGGTACGTGGACCCTCACCGCCAGTCCAGAACGGTTCGTTGGCTGCTGCTTCATCTGATCGTAGATCCAATTTCCGATGTCTAGATCCAGGTAATTGTGTTTTTCAACTAGGGACTTCGCGGTAATTTTTGTGAGTTGGAGGACCTGGTGGAAATTTTCCTGGGCTGTTGCGCGAATTTTGATACTGCTGGGCTTTTCTCAAATTGCGCATATTTCAAGGGTGTTTACGTAATTGTGCAATCTAGAGGGACTTTTCAGTAATTTTTCACTACACCAAATTTCAATTCATCAATGATTAGCTTCCTTCGGAGGACAGGTTGGCTATTCTGATTTCGAAATTCATTGGTTTTTTGTTAAATTGGCAGGCTTTTCTTTGTTATTCGCATTGATCTAATTTTTATTTTATTTTTTATTTTTTTTTATTGCATTTTCATAAAACACAAATAGCTATAAAAAAAAATAAAAATAAAAATAAAAATAAAAAACCCTAGTGTTAGTTTCAGCCGTTTATTGGAATTGGGTATTTGGTTGTGGACGTACATGTCTAGGAAAGTTCTGTCAAAGGAGGCTGGTACTTAAGTGTGTCCATTGTGACCCTCCACCCTTTCCTGGGAACTTACCTGGTGTATTGTTTGCAATTGTGTACACTATCCTATAAACAAACCCGTTTAGAGTCATAGGTGGTTTATTGTGCACATCCGTCTAATTTATTTTTATTATTCGTGTTTTCACATTCATAATACACATAATGGTTACCAAACAAGACTTTGAACAATCAAACCAAGCTTTGAATGACAAAATTACGGCAGTCCAAAATGACCTTGGGAAGCAAATACTTGACCTTACAAATGAAATGCGTGAAACTTTTACCCGTATCGAGTCCCAGTTCACTGATTTGAACACTCACCACTCTCCTAGGGATCGAGGTAAACAACATATGGAAGAACATATTACTGGGTCTACCATGGGTCAAGGTACACCTGTCCTAGGTCATAGACATCCGAGTTCGTCTAATATAAGTCTTAGAGCTTCGGCCTCTAGGGTCCTTCCTTTACATAGGCATAGTCAAACGTTTCGACCTGAGTCTGATGATGAACCTGATGAATATAGACCACCTAGGCATGCCTTTAGAGGCTTACCTACTGAGGATCATGACGTTAGGCGTCCACCTAATCTTATTCCTCGCCGGAATGTTGACCTCTATAGGAACCCCTATGATGACCGTAGAGATTTCCAAAGAAGATCTTCTGACGACCATTTTGATCCCGCTAGAAGGGTTAAGGTAGATGCCCCAGAATTTGATGGTAGGTTGGATGCCAATATCTTCCTAGATTGGCTTGCTGCCATGGATGACTACTTTGAGTGGTATCCTATGAGTGACGAACAGAAAATTCGTTTTGCCAAACTTAAGCTCGTCGGTTCTGCTAAGAAATATTGGCGGAACATTCAAATGCAGTATGATCGTCTAGGTCAGGATCCCATCACCCTTTGGTCTGAGATGAAAATCAGGTTGAGAGAGAAATATCTGCCTACCTATTATCGTAGTGCATTACTAGACCAGTACCTTAACATTAAGCAATCTTCGTCTAGTGTTAATGACTACATGTCTGTTTTTGATGACCTGTTGATCAGGTGTAATATCAAGGAAGAACCCGATGTCACTGTAGCTAGGTTCCTAAATGGCCTTAAGTTCAAAGTCAAACGTGTGGTTAGCATACACAATCCTGAGACTTTGGAGGATGCCTACTCTAAAGCACTAAAGGCTGAGAAATACCTTCGTCCTTACCCCTTTAGGCGCCCTCCGGGTGACTTACGCCAAACTCGTCCTAGTCCATCTGAGGGTTCCCAGTCCTTCAACTATAGGGGGGGTTAATACTTCAACCTTAAATGCTCATTTTGACTCTCGGCCTCCTATACCGAGAGATAGGCCCGTTCTTCTTTCTCATGTGCGTCCTTATAACCCTAATATTGAGTGTCACCACTGTCATGCTAAGGGCCATATCGCTTCTCGATGCCCACAACGTACCTTAATCATAGGTCAGGAGTATGATGACTATTATCCCCCTGACCCTACGGATGAGGTCGTAGAGCCTATAGAGGATATTCATGATTTAGATCTTGAGGCTGATCTAGATAATAGAGAGTTTGAGGGTCAGTTGCATATGATGAGATGCATATTCACTAAACCGGTAAGTGCTGATACTTGGAAACAAACAAGTGTATTCCATACATTTATTTATTCAATGCAAAGGTAAAAGTTGTAAGTTAGTGATAGATGGGGGTAGCATAATGAATATTGTTTCTAATGTTGCGGTCACTAGGTTTCAACTCAATCCAGAACCTCATCCACACCCATTTAGAGTTGCTTGGGTGGATAAAACTTCTTTGCCCATTACTCATAGGTGTCTTGTTCCCCTATCCTTAGGCTCGTATTCAGAGACCATTTACTGTGACATCCTTCCTATGGAAGTAGCTCACATCCTTTTGGGACGTCCTTGGTTATATGACCTTGATGTCAAGAGTTTCGGTCGGACGAACACCCATATGTTTACCCATCAAGGCAAGACTATTACCTTACAGCCTGCTAAACCTAAGGATAGCATCCCAACACAGACAAACACATCGGACTTGTATCCTTACCGGGGTACGTTCGAGCCTCCTATTCTTTCCTCTAATGTCTCTGCAGGTCCTTCTAGTAGCTCATTGTCTTGCATTCCGCCTGTTGCAGCCAATCATGTCGACCAGGTTGAGCAGATTTTGGATGATCGCCTTGTTACCTCTATTCAGGGTGGTTGTCGATAGTTTTTCGTTCGTTGGCATGGACATTCTTCAGCTGAGGACACTTGGATTTCAGAGCCCGAAGTTCGTGGTCTTGCCCCGTCCTTATTAGAGGATTATTTACAGCACCACTCGCCAGAGTCGAGTTCTTTTCAACCGGGGGAGAATGATGGGGAAGTGGTTAGGGATTTGAGAACTTACGTAAGGCGTAAGTTTAAGAAAGGTAATTAGGGATTTTTGGGGTTATTATCTTTTATTATTTTATTAGTATTTATCTTTGAGATATTATCTCCTTTAAAGAGATAATTGATTCAGGTTATTATCTTTTAGTATTTGTTTTCTAGTTAAACTCTCTTGTATCTGATCATTATAAATGGTCTCTTTAGAGCCTTTGTAGGGTTAGATTTTGATGAATTGAATAAAGTATTGAATTGTTTTATTTCCAATCTCCTTTTCTGGTTCTATTTCCTTTTAGTTCTACATCACCATTTTTATAGGTACAATGCATGTAACTTGAATACTGCTAGCAAAACTAAATAACATATTTTCAAAAAAAAAAAAAAGGCATATGCAAATGAGAGAACAAAAAGGTACAAATATTCCTTCATGTTCAATTGTCTAAAAGAGTAATACCTCCATTGTAACATCATGATCTAACTGAACAGTTTGTGCTGGGTTATAATCCATGGGATGTTCTTGCCGTGAAGGAATTAATTCATGGTCCCAACAGACAAAGTAGATATCTCCATCCAAATCACTTCCCGAACATTCATTTGGATGAGGTCTAGAATGATAAATTAATTTTAAATGTCAGTAAAAGGCAAAATTTCTGAGCAGGGCAATTGATTTGACATATCACAATACCATAGACAAACAACAACAAAAAAAATAAAAACAAAAAAAGAAAAGAACGACAGCATCCTAAAAAATCAATCATGCCATATTTAAAGCTTCCATGTACAGTGCTATAGAAAATAAATCCTAAATATGGCCAGTATAAATATGCTTTGGTTTCTTGCAAAATTCTTGGGCTAAATAGGGGGACTCAGGGTCAGATACCCATATGTCAAATGACAGGAGAAAATATTAAAGGGATAAATGGGGGTTTGCATGGCTGTCAGATATATCTCAAATTGTTCAGTCCCCAAATCTTGGACAACAGACAGATCCAAACAGATGGCATGCTATAAACTTCATAAGTTCCAATGAACCAGAGACACATTACGTTGTAATTCTCCTTTGCACCTTTACACCTAAATTTACCAACTTAGCGTCATGCTCCATATACATACTTTACACATTCTAAAATGTTCTATCTAATGCAGCCAAGTAACGAATTCATGACAGTCAAAATTTTACCAAAGTTATATACTAGGTTGGCAGAAAATGTATTTATGTACATGTTATTGATCAAGACATATGGAAATCTAGGCAATGCCTATGAAATATAAGTCAGTGCATACCACAGCATTCCAGTTAGCGGTGTCCCAACCAAAGACTTACCTCTTTCCTTTCTGTGGAAAGACAACACAATCTATCATATGGTGCAAATCTGGCACATTCACAGCCCTTAAAACACGCACATCGCCTGGGTGCAAGCAAGGATTTTTTGCAACAACTATATCTCCTTCAACAACGCAGTGCCGCACTGATCCATTACTGCTATTCATGATAGAATCATCACTCAAATGCCTACATCCAGCAATGGAAAATTGCACAAACACCTGCCCATAGTTTAGCGTTCTGGTTTCATCTAGACACCCCATCATAGATCTTGCACTGGGTATGTATATCCTTGTTTTAGTCCGCAATTCCAACAACTTTGATGCCCGGAATGTTTGCAGCATCATTGATAGGAATGGTTCAGCATCTGGCTTATAATTGCATAAGAGCATTTCCTTGAGAATATTAGTGTTTTCTCCAGGAGACATCAGCTCTAGAGCCTCCTGTGCCCTTAACGGATCTGTTAAGATAGCATCCAGTTGGTCTACAGCCTCTCTTTGTTTCTTCTCAAAGACATGAGCCTGAACTCCAAGTGTAGAAAGAAGAGTTATTATTTGACGATTTAGATAACAGGGCTGATACTTGCTCCATCCCAAAACATCCAATTTTCTAATATCAGATTCATACTTGTACATGCTATTTCTCAATGATAATTTCTTTGACGAAGTGGGATCAACAGCCACTACGCCTTTGTATCCACCATATCGAATCTGAAAGGCAGATGGATAAACACCTTTCAACCCACATTTTGAGGCCACTCTCCGAGCAAATTCAGCAGAAATTTTCCCAATACCATCGGAGAACACATATTTAGTTCCACCCCTTTCAACCTCTACATCCGGAATGATCTCCATTTCATGTCTGCCAACGCTAAGGGTTTCGGTCGATGAACCAAAAGACTGACCCAGTCTAGCAGCATATTTTGCCACATTTCTTATTTGGCCAAAATTTCCCATCCACTCCCTTATATCTTCAGCAGTGAGTCCATCAACTGATGCAAACATCCAAGCAGAATTTTCACGCAATTGACTAGATGAAAAGGCAAGAAATTCAAACTTCTTATCACCAATTACTATTCCATTTTGAAGAGTAGAAAGAATCCTTGTGTAAATTTCAGTCCTCCTCTCCCCGTTAGCAGAAGATGTACGTGGACACAAATCTGTTGAATAAATTCTTTCCAAATCCTCATCAACAAAGGAAACACGAAGAAAATTGTCAATATATCCTCTATAGTGGCGTAATACACGATTAGAGACATTGATTTCTGGACCACAAAAATAAACTTTACAAGGTGTTACTTGAACTCTGTGTACATATACCAAACCATCATCTAAAGATATAGCATGTGATCTTAGCATATTCCTGGATGAGATGTATTTTCTGTACTGTTCATTGAGCCACACTGAAGGTTCATAACAACATTCTTTTGAATGGTAGAGTTTATCCAAAGCATGTTCTATGAAGGTCATGCTGAATCTACATGGATCAACAAACCTATAAAAATTTGAATCAAGTGTTGGCCCTGAAAGACACCCATTTTGAACCAACAAATTAATCTTAAAAAGGATCTCATATGGCAAGTCTACTCCATATGGAGGACCAACAATGGGGACTAGCCGATAATTACGAGAATAAGCACAACCACTTTCCAGAACAAATGTGCCTTCACTTTCTTTATAGTAAGGAAAGTTATCTCGAAAGTTCGGAAGGTTAATGTTGTAAGCAAGCTCCAAACATAATCCAGTAGACTGCCCAATGCAGCTTGATGGGGTGAAATCCGTTGTCCGTACCCATTGATCATCAGGGACATCCTTAAAAAAGTTGAAGGAAGGATCATCTAGTACATGACCTGAAAAGCGTATCTCTCTCTTGAAAACACGTGGAGAGCGAAATAACTTGCAAGAAAAAGAACAAAAAACAATATTATTAGTAAACTAACATTTAATATCAGTAACAAGAATACTCTACACAAGATAAACAAATTCCTACACTCAAGCATATGGATGGTCAGATTTTGTTGTCTATCTAATTCCAAAATTATCCAATTGCAGTATGTGGCCTATGTTTGAAATTTAAATATCATTTAATGAATTATAATAACCAACCTAGTCCATCAGAACCCTACATAAGTAATCTTCAACAAGAGACCCTAAGAACTGCCAAATACAAACACTCTGATTTTATTGCATATCAAGATTCAAGACCTATATTTCTCTATGTTGAAAGAAATTCAAGCTACTCCAAAATGAACTCTACATGAATATTCTACAATTTACAAAAATGCACGGCATATTCAAACAATTAGAAAAAAGATAAAATTGCCACTCAATTAAACTAGATGCATGTCTAGGAAAACCAGAGAAAACAAGGAGCACAATCATAAACAATCAGTGGCCTTTTCTTTAAGAGGCATAACTCATCACGGCCTTACAAGACAATAGAATTGCAAGCCTAAAGAGGACCAACACAAAAATGCATGCATTCAACCAACCAGAATAATAAGGAGCTCGTTATCATGAGTCATGACATCTTAATTTACTTGAAAATTATGAAAGGAGAAACAACAAAAATTTCACACTTAATAAATCAAACATTCAAATTATTCAACCCTTTAAAAAATAAATAACAAAATAAAACAATAATGGATTTCCAACAATGATCAAAACTAGTAAATCCACCTGGATAAGAAGATACTTTGCTCTTTGACCACATGGGCGATGTAGCTCAATCTGCCAGACATTCTCACAGGCGAGCTCAAGTCTGTACTCTACATCTTGATGAGACAAAATAAAATTTATTCTTCTCATCCCAAAACCAAAATTCACAGATACATTCACCCCTTTCCAGAGAAAAGCAAACTTGTCATTTGAGATCTGACAGCCAAGATACAATGTTATATCCTCCATGCTATGCATAAAGGTTCTCGGCTTTGGCACAATATCATGCTCCATTTCCCAAGCCTTGAGATATGAAGTGCCATACCGTAGGTTTCGACTAGCCAAGGACATGATATATTTGGCATTTTCATTAGTTGTAAATTGGACAATAGCATATGCTTTCGGAACCCCTCCTCTATTGGCCTTGGCCTGTCTAATCTTAATTGCATAAATAGTTCCTTCACCTGTGTATAACTCCAGAAATTCCTTGACTACTTCTGAAGTCACACTACCAGGGAATCCAAACACTCGAATTGTCTTACCCATAAAACAAGTTAAACTGCAAATTTAACATGTCAAAACAAGTCAGTTGCTCCAAGTATACGCACTTAACTATACAATGCACAAAAGCCTAGCAAAAGGAAAGGAAAGAAAGAACAAACAAAGGGTATATCGAGTGCAAGAATTCTGAAATGCAGCAAATTACACAAAAGTCACAAATCCAAAACCTCAACTTCCAAAATGAATATCTGTAGGCTCAAGAATTGAAAAACAAATCATTTCTACTCTGCCATATGTAGCAAATTATGTGATCACATTGAATCTAACTTTTTCCAATCATAGTATAACAATTAAAATAAACAAAATAAAGAAAAAAATTGAAAATAACAAAGAAAACTATCATAAAAGATAGTGATCTAAACTTCCTTGAGAAGCTTTTAAAGGCTATATGTTACTTTTCACGGTGGGGCTAATGAATTAAGATTACATAAATGTAAGCCCATCTCAATGACTTCAAATAGGTTTAAAATCTTGTCTTTCATCCAAAAAAACGTAAAAACAAAAATAATCATATATGAATAAGAACATCTATCTAATCTGGATTACCCTTCTCACAAGGAAAGCAATTTATGTTGATCAGCCTGTCTTCTAATAGATATCTTGAAAACATAAACCTGCAAATAGACCCAGATAAAGAGTTTTACTTCCACATCCATGATTAAAACTCATTTTTTATATTATTTCACAATTCAAAGTGAATAATATTTCAACTGATCAAGAATTCAATAAATGTAGCAAATTTATATAACAATTACAAACCAATTTGTAAAAAAAACTACACTAGTTAACCAAAAACAAAAAGTAAAGTTGAAGAACAACTGAAAAGCAACCAAATATACTTTTTAGTCCATGTGTGTGACTGAACAAGAACAGCATACAACAACAAAAAATGACTAAAAAGAGTGTGCATGTCAGATGAACAAGAAAGAGAAAGAGACTCACAGTGGAAAACAAAGGTCATCACAAGAGCAGAATCCGGAAACTGAAGAAGCAACAAAGAGTGAGTGAAGTTGAAGAGTTATTTGATGATCGTCAACGGCAAGTCAATATTTTAGTACGAAGCGAATGTCTCTCTCTCAGTCTCTCAGTCTCTCAGTCTTCGTTTGTTTGCTTTAATTTTGGTTTTAATAATCATACCATACGACGAGAAAAGAAAAGGCGATGGTTCCCTCCTTCGCAGGAATAAAATCGAAAATAAAATGATTTTAAAAAATCATAAATTAGTTGAAATTAAAATAAAATCCGAACTTCTTTCATAATTGTTATTATAAAAACAAAGTATCGAAAATGAGTCGAACAAGTAACTGCTCAGCTAGTAAGTCGAAGAGTTTAAAGTATGGATAAATGATTTCAAGATCAATGGTTCGAATCCTACTGATGATGAAAGTTTTAAAATAATACATGATCTCGGATTAAAAGATATTGTGAAGAAAAAAAAAAAAAAAGAGTAACTGTCGGTCAAATAATATACTCCTCACATTTACATTAGAAGGTTCGAGTCATTTTTCTAAATATAAAAATAAAAAAAATAAAAAAAAATTAAAAAAAAATTAAAAAATAAAAAAGTAACAATAATTTTTGTTTTTAAATAAAAGGTAAAAATAAAGAAAAAGAAAAGTAAGATGGGTGAGGCTTATCCTAATAGCAGAAGTGGACAAAACATGGGAAAAGGTTAAAACGAAACTTCCGCTTCCTCTTCCTCTTCCTTGTCAAATGTATTATTACTCCAAGGGGCCTAGTCCTAGCTATCTATCTACCTACAACCTTTGACCTAAGCTGTCTTCCCTTTACCACATCTTTCAACTTGCATTCGAAGTTACCGTGGAACACTGAAACCCACTTTCCTTATTTATAGGGTTAGTGATTTTTAGTGAGATCGTCGTAAATGGTCATTAATATTTTTAAATAGTTCAGATTAGTTATTTTATTAAAAAAAAAAATATCAATTGTTACTAAGAGTGTACCTAAGGTTTTTTTGTTAAGGTGGATTAAAACAAAATTAGATAAATTTTATTTTTATTTTATTGAGATGAATAAGGCAAACTTGAACCCTCATCCTCGATATCATATGGAAAACTAGATTCACTCTCACTCCATGGTTTTTCTTGACTTTGAATATGTATAGTTGTTTGACATTATGACATAAGATTATTAAACGATTTGGTTAACAACAGTAATTTATTTAAAGAATATTCTTCCAATAAATATTTATATGATAGTAATTTATTTATAATTAATAAGTAAATTAAATATATATATATATATATCAATATCTGTGTCATTTTAAAGATCTCGACGAGATCTTTCAAACGGTACATATTTTTGAAATACAATATGGTTATAATTAACTAATTAAGTATGGAATGGGTAAATAAAGAATTTTAAAAAATTTAAATATATTGATGTGATATTTAAAAATAATAATTCATAAAAAAGACAAGGGGTGGAGCACTCTTTTTACAAAATGTATTAGTTTAGCATATACAGTGGTAATGTACGTCTCTGCTTAATAAACTGATACTCTAATTAATGAATTTAAAGCTAGAGCCATCATCAATTTAACACATTATTAATATTTTTATTTTTCAAATTGTTGACACGGCTATAGCCTAGGTCAGCCTCCATTACCTTCTGCCTCTGATTGTTACCACTTTCCACTCTACCCCATAATTATTTGAAATCTGTTTACTTCTATAATAATCTGTTAGAATAGAAGTCAAAATAGTAAAACAAGAAGGGGCAATAATCTTTTAGAGAAAATCTCAAATTTTCCTAGCCCTAATTTTCCCAATTCAAGCCTCTCACTAAGCCTTTCTCTGTCACCTTACTCTTTTTTTTCAAACAGTCAAAACGCATATGAAACATACACTAAACCATAAAGGGCATAAAACATTGCCTATAAAATTATTTATGGGTGTCATGTCACAAATAACGGCAGTTTTCTATTAGATTTTGATATAATGACCGCTAATGAAAAATGTTCTGTTGAAATAGTGATTTTAGAATAATTTAAATAGTGAATAGCCATTTTGAGACTCCACCTACCAATTAATAGTGTCTAGTGCTATTTTCTCTTATATATATATATATATATATATATATTAATAATTAGAGAAATAATTCTAGCATACGGTCTCGTTTGATTTTTCCACTTAATACTTAATGACACTTAATGTGCTCAATTAAGTTATTTTGTTTGCTTTTATAAGTGATAAAACCACATAAAGAACCCCTAAAACCACTTATTTAGAAAAGTAAAAATTGCTCCCTTTTCACTTACCAAAAATCCACTGGAATTTAATATAATTTATTACTTCCAAAACTATCATCACTAATCTAATTTATTTCTAATTTTGTCTTCTACAAACCCTAATTGTATTAATACTATATATTTTTTCTTGTCACTGTAAACAACTACAGCATCATAAAACCAAGTTGCTTCAAAACTCAAATAACTGGAGACTGATTTTCCTAATATATTCCGGTAAAGACTCTTTTATTTCCTAATTAATCTAATTTATTTCCGATTTTATCTTCCGTTAAAACCATAATTGTATTAATATTTTTTTTTCCTTGCATAGAATAGACATCAACGTAAGTCTAGATAAAGCCAAGGGTTTGCATTTAAAGTAAGGAAGAGGAAAGCTTTCTTTTCATTGAAGAAAGAAACTAATTAGCTTCTCACACGAACTAGCATTTGAAAAACTTAAATACAACTCATACAAATTAAAAGAAAACATTGGCTTCTCATATATAAGAAAACCGTGCACACAATCAACCATCATTATGAGATTACAATACTTAATGCGGGTAAATGAGATTTCACTTAAACAAAAAAATTTATAAATATAATTTTTTATAATTATATATATATTTATATTAGAAATATTATTAATAACTCAATAATTTTTTTTTTAAATTATTAAATTACTTGTTATAGTTGTCCTTAATATATTAAAATGTAAATATATAACAAATAATAGTTAGAAGGATATAGATATAAAAGTATTTATTTTCAGATATTTGTAACAAGTATTTATTTTCAGATATTTATAATTAAAAAAAAAATAAAACATATAACTTATATTCAGTTTTCAGTGAAAAACAAAAAACAAAAAAAAACATGGTTTTCAATGTTTTCAATCACTATTCGTTTTTTAGTAACATTCAACAATATTCGGTCTTCAGATAAAATTTCAAATGGTACACACTCTAATGGTGTGTTTGGCATATGAGATTGGACATGATTGGTTACAATCTTGTCCAATGTTTGAGGCAACCATTGGATTAGATAGTCTAATCTAGCGGCTCCACTTTAGTATTGCTTTCACAATCCTACCTAGGCAAGATTGTGCAAACCTACCAAAATTGGTGGGTTTGTATTTAATGTTGCCTAATTTTTTAATTTTTTAATTTTTTTCACATTTGTTTTAAACAATTTAATAATAAATAAAAAATTAAAAAATATTTAAATTTGTTCAAAAACAAAATAAACCTATATTTTTTATTAAAATTAATTTTTTTAATTATTGTTAATTTAATAATATATATTTATAGATTTTATAAAAAAAAAATATTTCAATAATTTGAATATTTTGGTAATCCTACCATTCAAAAAAAAAAAAAAAAAAAGAAGCTTCTTCTAATTGACAACTAAATGACCAATAACTTTCCATTAAAAGCTCTACTCGTAGATGGTCTACTTTAAAATATTTACTCATAAAAGATCTACTTGAAGAAGCTCTTTCAAACAGAGTCAAGAGCATCTCCAATGCAAGTATGAATTGTCTGTAAAAAATTGTTGACACGACAACAAAATCAAAAGACTTGCCTTCTATATATCAGAAATGTATAGTTGATAGACAACCAAATCAACATTTAGGGGGGGTCTATTCAATTAGGATTCTTGATGACATTTAAAGACATTATAAATCATGGTGTATTCAATTTGGACATTTAAAGACTTTAAAAGAGTCTATATTAATCCAGTGGTATTCAATTCAGATTTCTGTGAACTTTTAAAGAATCCTTCCAAATCCGGGTGTATTGAATTATGACTTTTAAAATGTCTACAAAAATAAAGGTGTATTCAATTAGGACTAGATTTTAAAGGATTTCCATAGGCCATGGATTTTGGTAGATTTTAGTGGACTTGATGGTAAAAGATATAAATATCAAATGACATAACATGTTTGGCCTTCTCCCCAAAGATTTTGGTGGACTTTGCTCTCTCTCTATCTCTCTCTCTCTCTATATATATATATATATATCTCAAAACAGAAACGTGTTGCTTCTTCTCACTTCTTCTCTGCTCAAATAATCCCGATCGATGATCTTTCCTTCCTGATTTTTTTACTGCAATCTAATTAAAGCGACACCATCAGCGTGGTCATCATCAACATCATCTCTTTGATGCATAAACAAATTGTTAAAATCCCTAAGAAGATAACACATTGCATAGTCAAAAGTGTGTACCTAGACGACACCAGCCCCTATGAATAGTGTCAAGAATCGATTCACATCCAAATGTCAATGTCCTCACAATCTCTTCAAATTCGTAAGTTTTTTTTTTTTTTTTTTTTTTTTTTAAGTAATTGAAATTCGGATCAAATGAGGTTAGCACATTTTGGAGGGGCTCTCCACTTGGGTTATCTCTTTTATCTCTTCTCTTTTATTTCTTGTTTTCTTAAATGTGTAATCCCAACTTGGGAATATTTGTAAACCTATATTTGTGCTCAATATATGTGATGGTTGTTTTTATATCGAATTTGTGTTTTGATTCATTCTTGCTTTTATTGAATACATCTCTATCTTGAAATGCTTGTGTATGGAGATTGGAAATTAATATGTATTCATGGATGGGGTTAGAAGTAGATTAATGTAATTTAAGAGTAGTTGTAATCAAATATCCCATTTTGTGTTTGTATGTTGATGGAAGGTTGAAATTAACTTGTATGGATGGATTTGAGTGACTTAGAGTTAGGATTGTGCCTTTAGAGGGGCTCTCCGAGCATAGTCTTGGCTAATTAGCTAGGAAGAGTGGGTGAACATATAAATTGCCATATTATAAGGGTTTGGTTCATTGTTCTTGTAAACAATTGGACTTTAGCTATTTCTCACTCTAGGGGCTCTAGGTGAGTCATTGTTAGAGTTACAATTATTGGTCTTTGGCTATCTCTCACTCTAGGGGCTCTAGGTGAGTTATGGTTGGAGAAACAATCATTTTTTTCACATTCATTATACCTAACGTTGCCATTTTTCATTACCATGTTAATATTGGGACTCAATTTAGCATCGGTTTGTAGAATGTGTTCTCAAATGTTGGTTGCGGTTTTGTGTACGAGAGGCTCTCGGCACACTCTTTAACCGTTAGCTATATGAATGGGTATAAATCAGATTGAGGCAAGAACGAACCTTTAACTAAAATTGGATGAACTTAATGCATAACAACCAACTATTTGTGCACTTATGTATGGTGAACTTGTTGAACCTTGTGTGACCATTTTGACGTATCACTCCTATCCACCATTTTATTTATCACTTTAAACATCATTCTCACCCTTCCATATTCTCTTTGTTTTTATTTATTTTCATTTCCATTCTCTACAGACACACACACACACACACACACACACACACACACACACCGCATTGTACATACATTTCACACACACTATTCTCACCTTTCCGCATTCTATTTACATGCTTACAATAATTACTAGAATTTGAAACAGTTGACGAATCACACCTCCCTGCGGAACAATACCCTCGCTTGCCGCTTTACTAGTATTTTGCTAGTTTATAACACATTTCGTAGGAAAACCCCTTTTAAACGAAATAATTTTTTGATCCTCGCAATTTCTTAACGACGAAAAATGCCTAGTCTATTGTAAGCATGTAAATAGAATGCGGAAAGGGATATTTGATTACAACTACTTCTAAATTACATTAATCTACTCCTAATCCCATCCATGAATACATATTAATTTCCAATCTCCATACACAAGCATTTCAAGATAGAGATATATTCAATAAAAGCAAGAATGAATTAAAACACAAATTAGATATAAAAACAACCATCATATATATTGAGCACAAATATAGGTTTACAAATATTCCTAAGTTGGGATTACACATTTAAGAAAACAAGAAATACAAGAGAAGAGATAAAAGAGATAACCCAAGTGGAGAGCCCCTCCAAAATGTGCTAACCTCATTTGATCTATGTTTGGCTTGAATTTGGTCTAAAGACCACTCATATCTCTATGTAATCTACTTGTAAATGGCTGAATGATGGGTAGAAGATGAAATGGAAGGCATCCATGGAGGAAAAACCTTCATGGATGCCTAAGAAAGCTTCTCTCTCTCTTTGGAAATGAAGAAAATGAAGATGAAGAAATTTAGGGAAGAAGAAGTCTGTTGGAGAGGAGAGAAGAGAAGAAGGTGTTTAAATAGTGTGGGGAGGTTAGGGCTGAAAGCTGGGTGAAAGGATAAGATTGCCTTTCAATTTTTAGGCAAAAACGACTTTCTAGAGTGGGTCGGCGGTTTGGATCGGTGGCTTGGCTGGCGTTTGAAGTAGCTGTTTTGACCTGACAACATTTTAGCATTTTAGCATCACACACTGTTATGGAAATGGGCTTAAAGTCCTGTAGAAAACTCGGAATGGCAATCTATAAAATGTTATGGAAACTAGACTTATGGGGCTTTCCGAATATATAAAGATATCATCATGGTTCGATTTGAGGAGGAAGATATGACCTTCCAAAGTTGAGTGTTCTGCATGAGCATGTACAATTTTAGTCCTTTTTGGCTCATTTTGCCTCCCAAACTAATCTTTAAGCTTAAAACTTTAATGTAGGGAATATAGACCTACAAAAGGCTCAAACAAAACATTATATACAAAAATACGCTTGAAAACGAGACAAACGATTGGAAATGGGGGACCTCAAATAGGTATAAAATAGTCCGATCAAATACCCCCAAACCTATCTTTTGCTCGACCTCGAGCGAACAAAGAGAACAAAAATACAAATAACAAAATAAAAATAAAAACAACATATAAAAACAAATAAAAGATAAAAACTAAACTAGCTAGTCCACTTCCGTAGGAAACACGGTGGACACATAGCACGTGCCACAAGCCTTTTAAACCACTAGGCGACCCTAGATGGAGGAGTTATAGTCTCCTGAGGGTTTACAGCTACGACACCCACAAACATATACTCTACAAGAAAATGGTTGAGATTCAATCCCCACATACCACGCAAAGACAACACATGCATGCTAGTCTATCAAATTATACCAATCAATAAACGTACATTACACAATGCAAGTATGCCAATACTTAGGATGTTTTTGGTTTACAAAACAATTACGCTCATGCCTAGGATAAAATTCGCCTCGACTCTAATCCTCACCATATTTCAGTCATATTTTCACTCAGAACTTAGGCACACTCTCTAGGAAACATATGTGATTTGGAGTTTAGGTATATGGAATCAAATATAATCACATATGAGTATTTTCCAATGATGTACATTTTCTAAAAATGGATCTCATGAAGGGAATTGAAATGCCACAAACGTGAAAAGACATGCATTGACTCGCATTCCCAAGATAGACTTCCTAAGAGATCAAATGGGTATTCCCTAATTGTATTGTGGCCAAGGGTGATTTGTGATAGTGAATAGGATGGAGGATATGGTAGGAATGGGTAGATAAAGCTACTAACCATGCCAAGGTGTTTACACATTATAATTACAACAATTTGAGCATCTAGGCAATAAACTTTACATTGAACATGTGTGCTAACATTTGTATCCTTAATTGTGAGTAACTTTTGCACTCAATGAACTTGAAGGCTTAAATGTTTATATTGCACACTTTTTCTTTTTAAAGCCTTTGCCTTGCACAATTTACATATATTTGCCTAAGTACACGCTTTACACATTTTAGCACTAGCTTCTCCTAAGCTATTACACCTTAACATGATCAATAACTAGGGGATGTGGTTAAGTGTTTGGGTTATGTAGGTGTATGAATAGGTTTATTGCTTGGCCTCAATTCAACCGATGTAAGCACATATCTAGGGACAAGTGTATAGGCAATTTTAGTAGTTTTGTACTACACTAACCCAAAATCATTTCCAAAACTCCATATAACAAGGGAATACAAGTTTCAATAAGCAGTCAACATGAATGTTCTATGGTAATCAATGCAAAATTGATGTACAATGAGATCACAATGAAGAAAAAAATCGAAGAGTGTATAAGAGTATAAAGAAAACCCACAACCTTCATTATATAGGCATAGTGTAGCTCACGGGTAGTCTCCACAATTTTCCTAAGCTAAACAAGCATAGAAGTCACATCCACCTCAACATCAAACGATTGACACTGTACAAACAAATTTACGTGACACACGAAGCTACAAGCATACATGTGTCTCTACCCGGCATACGAAGAAAAACAACTCAACATGGAGGCCAAAGATTCAAAAAACTAATGAAATTTAAATTCGTCTAATGTCTGCTCTCTGGTGCATATCTTTAAAATCACTTAAAATTATTTGACAAAATTTTTACACCATAAAGTAGACATATAAATACACACTTTTCATTTGAAAAATATTTCAAAATTTGAATTGAAAAAGTGTGAAAATGGACGGTGAAAACTGTGTACTCACAATTTCGAAAAACAGGGCATCGCCCTTGACCTTCGATCGAAGAAATGATCATAACTTTTGAACGGCTGCCCAGAATTTTACGTTCCTTATATATTCATAATTGTAACGAAAAATCAAAGAACATAACGTGGGCGAAAAAATTAATTTCCTCACCGATTAGTACAGTTTTAAAGAAACATTTGCCTAAAAAATATTCAAAACAGGGCACATTTTGTAGAGATTTGAAAATTTTCTAAACGTATCAAAAATAAAAAATAAAAATAGACAACGAAGGTGTCCATACCCCCAAACCTAAACTCAACATTGTCCTCAATGTTGCTCAAATCATAAAATATGGACAACGTTTAGCAAGATTCCGAGATAAGAACGAAAAATAAAAACTAACAACAAAACACAAAAAATCCTAAGATCTAAGTACAATACAAATCCACTCTTAGATCTAAACAAAAAAAAAAGTTACAAACACTACAAGCATAGCATTTTAACATTAATGGCCAATTTTTGCCAAAATCAACAACTAATCTACAAGCACTCCAATTAAAGTAAAGGAATTATCTCTTGTGGCTGCGTCCAACGCGTCCGTTGAGGCACTGCCATTTCATTTGGAGAATTGTTGCGACACGATAAGCGCACCATATGGTTCTCTTGAGTTGTGTGGTCCATCCAACCTGAAATTTCCTTTCCTTGCACAAGCACAACTCAAATAACATTAAACGCATATGCAAAAAAAAAAAAAAATGAAAATAAGAAAAAGAAAAATCATAATCACATACATATATATCCGCAAAGCAAATAAATCTAAAAATTCATAGAACCTAAACTAAAACATGAAACAATCAACAAATACGCCTCCCCGGCAGCGGCGCCATTTTGATACTTGGCTTTTTTTGTCGTTAAGAAATCGCGAAAATCAAAAGATTATTTCATTTAAAAGGGGTTTTCATACGCAATGTGCTATAAACTAGCAAAATACTAGTAAAGTGGCAAGCGAGATTATCATTCCGTAGGGAGATGTGATTCGTCAACTGTTTCAAGTTCTAGTGATTAACTAGTAAATTAATTTTATATTCAGTAATAATGGGTTTGTTGAACAACATTAATGAGTTTTATCAACAACAAAAAAAAAAGTAATAATTTAGGCTTTTTAACATATAAATATATATAAGGTTATATACAAACCTATTTGTCTTTTTAACACTTAACATCTCTTGGATTTTGATTCAAAGGTCGACAAATAAGTTTGTATATAACCTTATGTAAGGGCCTAAGGGGTAGCTTTCTCGAAAAAAGAAAATAATAAAAACTAATGCAGTCGCTTAAGCAAGCTCCCAAATTTGGTTATGGTGGAGAAAGATCAAAGATTTTGGTAGGGATGTGCAAGATCCAATCCATTGGATCTGATCTAGGGAGGTGATTGGATCGAATTGGATCATAAATTCTTAAATTCATTGGATTAGATAGGATCGGATCTTGGATTTCCATTTGGAAATCCGCCAATTCGTCTAAAATATTATGCCTTATTTCTAATGATTAAAGCCATAACGCATGCATGCTACCAGCTGACCTTATTACATATACTAATTATATTGAATGAGTATACTGATGACATGATACATGATAAGCTCGTCCTATATATTCAAACACTTTTGAAAAAAATGCCTAATAATCAATCAACATTTATTTGCTTAAAAATGACGGTTTTTAATTAAATTCATAAATGGATGCATAGACGTATGTTATTAAATTATTATATAGATAACATGATATATTTTTCTTATTGAAACATAATACATGACAAAAAAATAAAAATAAATAAAAACTATAAGAAGTCATAAGCAAAGTCCAAATGGAGAATTGGAAAAGGAAATAGCTGATTAAGGAGGTGAAAAGTAATAGAAAAGAAAAAGAAGAAAGCAGAGATTGTTGTTAGTACTACAAATTATATTAATGGATCATATTGGTTGAGTGTATATATTATGTTATTGGGCTATATAATGGTATAATTCTCCATTTATAAAAGAAGTCAGAGATAAAAAATTCCATGAAAATCCATGAATGTCTAAACAAATCTATAAAAGTTTAAGATAGATGTCTAAACAAATCAATGAAAATCCATATGGACTTATAAAAGTCCGTAGAAATCTATGAAAATCTGTCACTTAAAAAATGTCGTTAAATGTCTTTAAAAATCCTATTTGAATACACCCTCCTTATTCTCCAATGGCTTCCATTCAAAATACATTTTTTTTTTAATGACTTGTCCTTTTATTTTATTTCTTTAACAATAACTTCATTTCAGGGGGATTTAAGGTCATTAACTAAAACATAGGTCCTTATCTTTCTAATAGGGCAAAAGTCAAGAGGGAAATGATACTTTCCCATAATATAATACATTTAGGGCTCGCTTGGTACGCTATATTATATTGTACTGATTGTATTGGATTAGATTGTATTGGATTGGACTGTATTATTTTTATGCAATCTTGTGTTTTGTGATATTTCGTATTAAGCTGTATTAGATTATACAATATTAGGATGTGATTTTTTTTTGCTAAATTTTTTGTTAACTAATAAATTGAAATATTGTTAGAATAAAAGCTACATATTAAAAAAAATATATTTGTTGTAATATACTTTTAATAATAATAATTAATATTTTTATTACAAAAATTATTATTTGCTTAACAAATTTCAATAATTCTTGACAATTGTTTATAATATTTTATTTAATTTATAAATGGTAACATTTATACTAATAGAATAACATTTTATTAGAATAACATTTAGATTACATAAAATGCATAACTGAATTGTATTGTATTAGATTATTATAAAAAAATAAAATAACAATTAAAATAAAAATGATATAATATTTGTTATACTATTTTTTGAAATAAAATATGTATAAATAATTAATAAACTAAATAATAATTTTTTTTTTGAAGTATTACAATAACTATTACAATAGGATTATCGAAATCAAACAATAGATGTGCGGCATATATATATATATATACACTCCCGTAACGAGAGATAACTACTCCCACAAACCGGGAATAAAACTCTCCAAGCATGCTTGTAAAATATGCATAGTGAGATTTGAACTCCTCACAACTTATATGAAAGAGAGGTGCACTACCAGCTCTACTAAGATGTGATGTGCATAAACTAAACAATATATAAAACATTTTTCATAATTTAATATATTCATATTTTCATAAAATGTGTTGTTGTAATATGAGGAGAGGTTTTAAAAAATATAGCTTTAAATTATATAGTGGAACGTATCTGGAAAAAAAAAATATATATATATATATATATCATTCATAAGCTAATACAACTTAAACCCATGTTTCGACTATGTATTAGTTATCACAGTGGGAAGGTGTATTAAAAGGAATTGTTCATATTACTTAGTCTAATACATAGTCATTGTCCAAACACATGTATTTTATTATTTAATACATTTTAACTCTCTTATACAATAGAATACATAGAAACTAACATGCCCTTATTGTTTTATATTTTCTTATTATATTTCATTTTATCTTTATTTTTTATTTTATTTTATTTTATCTTTATTTTACAACTTTAATAATTATAAGCAAACAATTTATTTAGTTTCTTTTAAATTCTCTCTTAAAGCTGAGGTGGAGATCTTTCTATTTTTTTTTCTTTTTTATTTGGTTTCCAACCTCCATCTTTTGAGATGGATAAAGGAGATCTATCTTCTTTATTAATTTTTTTAAATTGTTTTTAAAATCTATTTATTTTATTATATTAATGGTGATTGAGGTATTTAAGTCTTTTACCCTTCTTTAACAAGATCAACCGTTAAAATTAACGGTCAACATTAATAGTGAGGGAGGTGTCAGTAGGTTGTTTGAAAGTATTTCCATTTGTGAATATCCAAACTCCAAGTAAGTTCGTGTAATTTCCTCTTTTTTATATCAATACTTTTAAAATATGAAAAATGTAAGGATATATCGAAGATAATTTACAATATTTGCTCTCACAAACTTATAGTCATAAGAGTTATCGCCTAGGAGGTTAGGAGGCATTGATACTCCATATGGTGTAGGTAACTCTCATCCTTTCTCGCAAGGCTGACTAGAAGATACGACGGGGATACGGCCATGATACAGATAAGATACGTTTGGGGCAATATTGCAATTATTTTTATAAAAACAGTGTCAAATTACAATTTTAAAAAGTTTAGGTGTCAAAATCAAATAACAATACATGTGTGAACTGAATATCTACTCCCACAACCCACCTGCTTATAAAATATGCATGGTAAGATTTGAACCCCTCACTACTTATATGGAAGAGGGTGCACTATCAACTCTACTAAGTGGTGATGTGTTATTTTGTCTACTTTAATTACGCATTATTATAGTACTCGAAAAAACAGGTTCAAAAATTATATAACACCTTTTTGAGGTGGTATTTCAAGACTATCACTCCTTTAATAAGTTAAGTTTAAATGGAACCTAAAATGGGTTTCTTCCAAAAATGCCCCTCACGGTAACCGTATTCACTATTTTGGTTTTTTTTTTTTTTTTTTTTTCCAAATCCTCCATCAATGGAGGTGAAAAACCTCCATTGGAGGTCAGTTCGACCTCAAATGGAGGTCGAAATCAGCCTCCAAGGGAGATCGAACTGACCTCCAATGGAGGTTGAAATCGACCTTTAATATAGGTCGAAATGGAGGTCGATTAAGAGGAAGATGGAAAAAAAATTGGAAATTTTTTGCTATTTTTTTCAGGTAATTTCTGAGACTTTTCAGGTAATTTCGAGATATTTCAAGTAATTTTTGATACTTTTCAAATAATTTCTGAGACTTTTCAAGTATTTCCGAGACTTCTCATGTATTTCCAACACTTTTCAGGTAGTTTTCAAGACTTTTTGGTATTTTTCGAAACATTTGATAATTCCTGAAACTTTCTGGGTAAAAATGAAACTTTTTAAGACTTTGGGTTATTTCCGAGACTTTTATTAATTCCGAGTCTTTCTAGGAAAAAAAGAAATTTTCAAAATAACTAAATCCAATTGTCTTGAAAAATATTATTTTTGTCTAGAAAGTCTCGAAAATTACCAAAATCTTGGAAATTACCAAAAAGTCTCAATAATAACCAAAAGTGTTGACGGTGATTTCTGGATTGCCACGGGTCCAACAATAATATTACGATAATGAAAGTTGTAATGTAAATAAATGCATGCAAAGCACAGGTTTTATGTGGAAAACCCTAGAAACGGGAAAAAATCACGGCGCCCCTTAAGGGCAGGAGAAATAATACTATGATCTTCTTTAGGTTACACTGTTTATGTTTTGTTTCTTCTCTTATACAATAACTCTCAACTTTCCCCTCTCCACTCTCCCGGATCCCCCTCTCTCATTAACTATGTGGTCCTATTTATATCAAATAGATCAAGATTCTCTTGTCATTGACGTGTAGGTGGCAGACTTCCCAAATATAATCATTTTAGGATTCCAGTCTTACGGGCTGGTTAGGATTTGTTTCCAGTTTAATGTCTATCATTTTGGACGTTTTTTGTCCTTTCTTATTTAGACTTCTCTAGATGGGAAATAAGAGTATTTCCTTATTGGGGTGCAACTCATGAAACCTTATACTTGGATGAATCCTTGCTCGACAAGTTTAACTTTGTTGTGTTGGCCGAGTAAGTCTTGGCAAGTGAAGGTTTTTAGCGAGTGAAGGTCTTTGGTGAGCAAGACCTTGGTTTTCTTTGGTTTAAGCTATCTAGCGAATATAGTTTTGGCTTTTATTAATCTCGATGACGTGGCAAACGGTCAGAACTTCCTTTGTTGACTAGTTGACAATTGCCGTGGCTTTATTCTTCCATTCTTTCCGCTCATATTGCTGACGTGTCTCTTAGTTGAAAATATACATATATCAATACCCTCATAAATACTTCGAGTCAAATAAGAAAACAGACCTCTTCATTCATTTGTTTCGGAAAGCATTATTTATAACATACTTGGCTTCTTGCTATGTTGAGAAAATTCTTTAAAAAGCTCTTTCCCGCCCTTTTTCTTTTTATTGTTTTTATGTCCACGTGTTCCTTTGGTGTTGATCTCGGTGATTAGAAGCTTTCACAGTAAGCTTTCATTTCTAGCCACAAGTTTCTTCAAAAGATTGCGTTTGTCTTGACACAGTGAGGTGATGTTCTACCTATGGACTGCTTCTTGTGGCGCCACGTGTTCACCTTTTGGAGGAAGATTTCATCACTGTCTTGTACCTTAGTGGTTCACACTAACAAACCTGATTTTAAATTTCAAATTTTGTAACACTTGCACCTTTAAAGGCAACAAACTGCTTCATTTCGCACACTTTTACCCTTTGTTAAACTTTGGCTTTTTCTCTTCTTCTCTTAGAATCTTCAAAATCCTCTCACTGCAACCTCCATTTCTCTTGCTTCTGCACTTTGGATTATCAGACGGTTCGAAGCTTTTACTTATGGCCCTTTGACTGCTTCCCTGACCCTCTACGTGAACTCCATTGTTAAGGTTTTATTCTAGTGAGTTTTCATGGACCTATTTCAGCATTCTTTGCTTTTTAAACAAATGATGCTGGCCCTAGAGCTTGGTGATAAAAAGACTGCGGATAAAATTGAATCGTTGATTCGCAATTTTAATCCAAACTTTCCAGTTCTTGTTTCCTTTTATATCCCCACTATTCATGAAACCAATGCCCCTAATATCTCTCCTGCTTTAACTTTTGATAGTGATTCCTCAGAGATGACGAAATCTTCAAGACTTAGTGGTAGCAAACGAAGGACGCCTAGGGCTTCTAGAAAATCTTTGATAGTTGCTCAGACGATAATTGACTCTGACGTTGAAGATCATCAAAATGACAGGCTGCATTTCTCGTTTGAGCGTCCAAGTGCTTTTGATAGTGAGGTAAACGTTGTTGGCAAGCAACAACTTCAAAAATATAGGAGTCGATTTAACATTCATGATACAGTGAATTTAATGTTGCCTGGCTAGCGAGCCGTATGGAATCCTCTCCAAAATGCTATCACCATTTATGGCTCGATGTTTAACTGTGGGATTACTCTTCCTCTTCAGTCTTTCATAGCTAGGTTCCTCGTTGACACTAAGCTTGCACCTGCCCAGCTGGCTCCTAATAACTATAAGATACTGATGTGTTTGTGCTTGATGTGGAAGATAAATAGTTATGGGCCTCCTTCTCCTCGTGAGATTCACCACTTATATACTTTGAGGCAATCGGGCCACGGTGGTACCTACTTTCTCCTCTCTTCTGTGGTAGAGAATTGGATTCCAGAAGGTGTAGTGAATTCGGGTCAAGTGTAGATCTCGGATGATGGAAAGAAGAAAGGTTTTATTTGGGGTCTACCCTCTTCAAACAAACATTGGAAGAATAGCTGGTTTTTCACCAGCGGTGCATAGGGAAGAGATGTATTAGACAATGTTTGCAGAAATCTTCCAGCGAGGAGGGTTCTAAGACACTTTACCTCTCCTAATGCTTGGTCCAAAGCGTTGCCGGTGTTGTTGGATGATGAGATTTCTCATCTTGCGGCTGCTTCTGTTCTTCCTTTGGCCGAAAAGAGGGAGCCTTTCCTTTTAAATGAGGAGAAAATGATTGCTCAATGGCTTTTCCCTTACCTGTCTGCCTGGTTTAAATGTTATAAGTCTCCTTTGTTTCCTTCTTTTAAATTTCCACACAATGTTGTTCAGTTTAATTGCTAGTTTTGCATTGTGCGAATTTGATCCGGTCTGTGACTTGTTGGCCTAAGCGGTGAAAAATTCTGCCGCTTCTAGCGAAGGCAAGCTGCTGAATTGACCAAAGAGGGAATTGCTGCTCCTGATGGGGATGATTCTGTTGATAGTGGGGATGGAGGTGCTGACCTTGAGCAGCATGTTGAACTTGCTCCTCAGCAAGGGGATCGTGAGGTTTTTGTGAGGCGTACCCCCAGTCGAAAAAGCAAAGAAAAAGTTGGTAGTTTGGGTACGAATGAAGACGTCCCCATCTTAGACGTCAATATTCCGAAACCCCCGAGGATCCTACGAGAGACTTGAACCCTCGAGTTGGTAGGGGGAAGTGCCTAGCTGAGCACACTCCTGATCAGGTTGTTCGCCCAACAAATAGGGCTTCGAGGGTTGTGCAATATGTGATTTCTGAAGATGAAGATGGCAATGGCGACCCTGACCTCATTTGGATTGCTTCGACAGGGGAAGTTGACTCGGGGACCCCAACCGCCAAGGATAGGGTCATAGATTTATCTTCATATTTGGAGAATGTTGATCCACATCAGCCTACTTCTGCTTCAAATGTCTTTATTTCTACCCCACATACTTTTGATTCTATTCCGCATGTTTTTGATCCTGCTCAATATGTTTCTGATTTTGCTCTACATACTTCTTCTACTCCACCAAATCCACCTTTTAATTCGGTGAGTGCTGTTAAGCAAGATGGTGATACCCGTACGAATTTGCCCGGGCCATCTGTGCTAGCTACGAGCTCGGAGGGTACGAGTGAAGTGCCTCATACTGCTTAAGTTGAAACTGGTAAAGCCTCCAGCTCTGTTTCTCTTACAGACTTCTCTGCTATAGACATCTTGGCGGATCTGGTCCAAAATAATGTTTATGTTGGGCAGGGTTGGGAGCATGTGAAGAATAAGTCTTGTAATAGAAAGATGGAATTCTTCTTTAACTGCCATTCTCTAGTGAGTTTTTAATTTTCTTGCTTTATTCATCCTTTCTTTTTTCTAACTACTCTCTCTTTTTTTGTTCAGATGATGTATGAGATGACCAACAATTATAGGTGTGGGAATGCAGTATATCATGAAAATAGGCGCCTGCGTGATCATATATCACGTGCAGTGGCAGATAAGTTTAGTATTGAGGAATACCATCTGCAGCAGCTCGCCAAGCTGATGGAATCTATAAATGGATTTCTAGCTACCTAGCTAACTGCTGAAGAAAAATTGTTTGCGGTTAAGGTGGAGATCAAGCTCTTGAAGGATCAGCTGTCCTCGAGTCAAGATTCTCTTGTAGCTCGCATGAAAGCTGAGAGGCTAGCTGAAGAAGCCAGGGACAAAGCTGAGCGGGAATTTGAGGATCTACAGAATCAGCAGGTATCAAGGGACGCCATCTTCAGGAACCTAAAAGATAAGCTGGAGGTCAAGGCTGTTGATCGGTTCAAGCGGTCCCCTGCTTATGATACGCTTTTATTGTGGGAGTTCGAGCACGAAATGAGGCAATCAAAGAAGTTCTTTGTGCTAAAGGATCATTCTAATGAGAAGGTTTTGAAGGGCTTCGATAAATCCCTTAAGTTACATGTGGATAGCGCAATGGATTCGATTAAAGATCAAACGAAAATGCGGAAAGCCTATTATCGCTATATGAGAACCGAACCCATTCGATGCATCTTGAAATTCCCATGAAATATGTTTTCAACACATATTATTCTGGTAAAAAAGGAAGTCTTACTAGCACTGGCGATGTACCGGATTTGGGACCGGTTTCTGGTCGGGACTATGAACTCTTTATACTTGCAGAGGATGAAGAGATGGTTTGGCCTTCAGGGGATGAGATTGAAGATCAAAAAGATAATGTTGATACCCATCCAGTGGATACTTGACTCTTTTGTAATCTATCTCTTTTGTCATTTTTGCAAACGTACACTTTATCATCTATTTATATAATCAGTTTATCTTTTCATTTGATTTTTAGAGTGATTTTTCCTTTACGACCTACATCCCTTTTGTTGTTCAGCTACCATTGCTGAGTTTTTGGCTAAGGCTTGATGCCCTTTAGTTGTTCAGCTGCCATTGCTGAGTTTTTGGCTAAGGTTTGATGCCCTTTTGTTATTCAGCTGACATTGCTGAGTTTTTGGTCTACTCAATGTTTGTCAGGACGTATCCGACAATACACCAAGTCTTTAAGCATACTATTGGAACGTCTCCTACTTCTACTTATATTGTTATAATTGATAATTTTGTTGAACCCCCATCACTTCTTTACGAATATGTTTTTAAGTGCTGCTTCTGAGTGCTTTATTTGCATCTCTGTAGGTTATGCTTCGCCAGTGGTGGTAAGCACCAACTGGTCTTATAGCTTCTTTCTGGCTTAGGGTGTATTGACATAATCATCTTAGCCTGCTACGCCGGAGAATGCTACATTCGCCCCTTTGTGTAAATGAGAATTTTCGATCTCATGCAATGACGAATAACGTTTACGGCTGAGGGAGGCACTCGGGCCTTTTGGAAGCAGTACTTCAGTAATGACTTACTCTATTGAGTATCACAAGTGCTTTTAGTAATAAATTACTCTATTGAATATCTCGAGTACTTCAGTAATAAATTACTCTTTATTGAATATATTATGCGACTTTAACAATGCTTAAAAGGAAAATATTGAAAGAAATTCTAAAAAGAGAAAAACAAACTTTTAAAAAGATGAGTTCTTAGGGGTAGTAGATCTTCATATATTGTGCATTGCATTGTCGAGGAAGCTCGTCGGCTTTCGCTCGACCGATGTGATATGCTCCATGCCCTACTATGCTGGTAACTTGATATGGCCCTTTCTATTTATCTGCGAGTGATCCCAAGACTTTGTCTTTAGTTCCAGGGAACACCCTTTTCAGCATTAGGTCGCCGAGTGCGAATCTTCTCAGACGTACATGTAAGTTGTAATACTTGGCCGCCCTCTATTGATAAGTGGCATTCCTTATTTGAGCATGTTCCTTTCTTTCTTCCAGCTTGTCCAAACCATATTTCAGTATGTCAATATTGAGTTGAGGTCGAAAGAGTTGTATTCTTGGAGAGGATAAAGTTGTTTCTATCGGAATAACAGCTTTGGCTACGAAAGCCATTGAGAAAGGTGTCTCATCGGTTGAGCTCCTTTCTGTTGTTCGATAGGCCTACAACACCTGTGATAATTTTTCTACCCAGTTTCCTTTCTTGACAGCGAGTTTGGCTTTTAAATTGTGCTTGATTATCTTGTTCACTGTTTCCGTTTGTCCGTTTGTCCATTTTTCTGTGGGTGAGCTGGAAAAGCATAATAATTGTTGATTTTGTATTTCTTGCATAGTTCCCCGAACTTTTTATTATCGAATTATGTCACATTGTCAGTGATAATGGTGTTTGGTATTATGAACCTATACAAGATAATTTTCTTCACGAAAATGGTGGTGGTGTTTGCATCTGGTATATGTACCAATGGTTTAGCTTCCACCGATTTTGTGAAATAATCCACAACTACAATGGCGTGCTTTGCTCTTTCGACTGTTGTGGTTATTAGACCAATGAGGTTGATTCCCAACATGGCGAATGGCCAAGGGGACATGATACTCTACAGGTGTTCAAGTGGCTGCAGGATGTTGTTTGCAACTTTCTGACATGTTCCACACTTTGCTGCTATTCTTTTTGCATCGGCGAATAGTGTTGGCCAATAAAATCCTTGCCTTAATGCTTTGTGGGCCAGGCTGATACCCTAGTGTGGTTTCCACAGCTTCCACTGTGGATGACATTTAGGATCCCTTCAGCTTCCTTAGGTCCGACACACCTCTACAACACTTTTGAATACCCTCTTCTATATAATTCGCCACTTAGAACTGAATATCTTGTGGCTTTGTACTTTAAGCATTTTGCCTTTAGTGGGTCGCTTGGCAAAGTGTCATTAATGAGGTATTCTTTTATTGGTGTCATCCAGTTATCTGACCTACTTTCGATTGCTCCAACTTCGTTATGCTTGGCTATGCTTGGCTGAGGCAGCTGAGCCATTGAGACTGTTCGCGGCCAAATGTTGACTGTGGCTGAGGCTAGCTTGGCCAAAATATCTGTCCGTTCATTCTTCTCTCTTAGGATCTGTACAATCCTGAATTCTTTAAATCCCCCCAATAACCCTTTCATCAATTCCAGGTAGGCTATCATGCTTTCATCTCTTGCTTGGTACTCATCTAATCTCTGGTTAACAACGACTTGGGAATCGTTGAAAATTTCTATCTCAGCAGCTCCTAATGCAGTGCATACTCTCAAACGTGCTATTAATGCTTCATATTCTGCTTAGTTGTTGGTGGCCTTGAAATCGAAATGCTCGGCACATTCGACTGAATCTCCTTCCGGGGTTGAAACTTATATCCCTGCCCCGCTGCCATGCGTGTTTGATGAACTGTCAACGTAAAATTGCCATTGGAGGTTTTTCTTTGTCTGCTCTGCTATTATCTTTGCTACTTCCACGTCTGGTTCTGTAAATTCTGCGACAAAATCTGCAATCGCCTGTCCTTTAATTGATGTTCTAGGGAGGTATTTGATATTGAACTCGCTCAGCTCAATGGCCCATTTAGTTAATCTTCTGGACACCTCTGGTTTTTGTAAGATCAGTTTGAGTGGGCAGTTTGTATATACCTTGATCTGGTGGGCTTGGAAATAAGGTCTCAGTTTCCTTGCTGCCGTTATCAGGGCAAGTGCCATCCTCTCAACTGGCGAATACCTTGTTTCGGTGAGTAACAATGCTTTGCTTGTATAGTACTCTGGCTTTTGGACTCCATTTTCTTGTCTGATCAGTACGGAACTTGTAACTGCTTCTGTGACAGATAGGTATAAGTCTAGTGTTTCTCCATGAAGTGGCTTTGACAGTAGTAGTGCCCAACCGAGGTAATATTTCAACGCCTGAAAAGCTTGTTCACGGTTTTTGTTCCATTCGATCCCTTTACCTTTTTTGAAAACCCTAAAAAATGGTAAGCATTTGTCGGTTGACTTAGATATGAACTTGTTCAACGACGCCAAACACCCTGTAAGTTTCTGAACGTCTTTCAAAGTCTTTGGTGAAGCTATGTCAGCTAACGCCTGAATCTTATCAAGTTTCACTTCTATTCCTCTTTGATGCACTTGATACCCAAGGAATTTACTAGATGGTACGTCGAATACACACTTAGCGGGGTTCAGCTTCATGCCGTATTTGGTTAGCACATTGAAGGTCTCCCGTAGATCACTCACATGCCTGTCGATCGTTACGCTCTTTGTTAGCATATCGTTCTTATTTGATTGGCGAACATTTTATTGACCAGTCGTTGGTATGTTGCCCCTGC
The DNA here is from genome assembly GCA_035582765.1 of Acer negundo. Taxonomy (NCBI): domain Eukaryota; kingdom Viridiplantae; phylum Streptophyta; class Magnoliopsida; order Sapindales; family Sapindaceae; genus Acer; species Acer negundo. Next base: position 24,614,299 of record CM069235.1, on the reverse strand, counting down.
ATTCTTCAAGCCGAATGGCATGACTGTGTAGCAGTATAATCCTTGGTCGGTTGTGAATGTTGTTTTCTTTTCATCTGGTTTGTGCATCTTGATCTAATTATACCCCGAATATACGTCCATGAAACTCAAGAGTTCGTGTCCGGCAGTTGCTTCAACCAATTTGTCAATTCTTGGTAACGGGAAGCTGTCTTTGGGACATGCTTTATTCAAGTCAGTAAAATCCATCCACCTCCTCCATTGATTGTTCTTCTTTTTTATGAGCACAACATTTGCTAACCATTCCGGGTATTTAGCCTCTCTGATCGATCCTGCGGCGATCAACTTGGCTACTTCTTCCCTTATAGCTGTACTCCTTTCTGGATTGAAGCTTCACCTCTTCTGTGTCACTGATTTGATTTTGTTATCTATTGCCAAATAGTGCAAAATTACATTCGTGTTGATCCTAGGCATATCTTTGTCACTCCAGGCAAAGAATTCCTCATATTCTTTCAGCAGGTTTGCTATGTCAGTCTTTACTGACTCTGTAAGGATTCCCATATTATGATTGGCTTATTTCGTGGACAAACCACATATTGGGGTTTGAATGTAAGGTTAATTTAAGTGATTGAGATTCAAACTCAAAGCCCCTTTCAAGACCTCAAGAGATCAAGCACTTCAAAGGTAAATTTCTAAGTGCTTACATGCTTTGAAAAGATAGTTGCACACACCCACAAACCATGCATATGTCTTTTCTTGTATGTTGTGTGTGTTTATATTGTGTGCATTAATGTTCATTAATCTCTCTTCTTATATGTTTAATTGTTTGCATCTTGCTAGTTAAATGTCATAACATGTTAGGCATTATGATGCATTCACTTTACTCACACACTTGCACCCATTGCATGATCTATGTGTGAGAAGCTGCATGAAAAGGGATTGACCTTCTCTGCCGCGGTTGCAGTGCCGTGGTTTGATAATCATAGCATGCTAGCGATAGAGATGTCCTTTCTCTGCCGTGGTTAAAGTGCCACGGTTGGGGATCAACCGCGGCACAAAAGCGACAAAGATATATTTTCTGTGCCGCGGTTGAAGTGCCACGGTTGACCAACCACAGCACTCGACGACCGCGGCAGTCCGTCTTACGTGAAAGACCAAAACGCTGCAGTTTTGTTAGGAGCCTATAAATATCCCACTTTAATTTTAGGTCATCCCTAAGAGTTTCAAAACCATATTTTTCTCTTAGAACACTTTTTAAGAGCCAAAAATCCTCAAGAACTCACCTTTAATCACTCAAAGTATTTCCTTTTTGCATCAAACTTCATATTGCATCATCTATGCTTACACAGAGTGCATCCATGCATGGTTTTGCATTATCACATCTTGCTTGGTAAGATTCTCACTAACTTCATCTAATTTTAGTGTCTTTTTTAACAAGTCTTCTATTTATTCACTTGTATGTTTTTAGAACACATGCTAGATACAAGATAGAGATTGTTTGTGATGAAATGATTGAGTGTTGTATTGTGATAGCCTTCTAGATTGTGTTTAATCTTGATTGCTAAGCTATTTGACATATCATTTAGCTATTGATATTTAGGATTGCTTTTTATTGCATATTCATCATCCTAGATAAGCATATATCCCTAGCCTTGTTTGTTCATTGAATATCATCATATATTCACTTAGGCCATTTTATCTCTTCATTGAGAAGTAAGTCTTGTGTGTAGCTTCTAGGAGTAGGTTGCTTGGATCGCAAGCAATTGGACTAGGTCCACTTATACCGGGTTAGGTAGGTATGTGATTACTTCCGGGATTAGATTGTAATCTTTAACACATTTAGTGGATTCGAGGTTCGTGTGTGGCTTACATAACAGCCCATGGTTTTTCCTGAAAGGGTTTCCACAAAAATATCACGTGTTATTTAAATTCCGCACATATTACACTTGTGCTATTATTGTGACTAGTTAGAGGTATTTTCGGACCATTGACTATTAACGAAAATTTGGGTAAAATCGGAAATAATCTATTCACCCCCTCTAGATTAATATTATACACATCGTTATTTGTTTCAATTGGTATCAGAGCGGGTTACTAGATATACTTAGGTGATCCTTGCTCATTTTGGTGTGTTTTGCATTTGTGTGTTTCTTTGCTCATTCATACATTTTGCATACATTTTATTTCATTCATTAAACACAATGAGTGGAAACGGTGGCAACAACGAAGGAGCTTCTAGCACGAGACCTCATCTCCTCACCGGTTTGAACTTTCCCAATGGAAAGGGAAGATGGAATCCTATATATGTCAAGTACATGACCGTGCATGGATGGCGGTTGAAAATGGATATGATCTACCTATGATGACTCCCATGGGTGGAGGAGAAGAAGTGTTGAAGCCAAAGGCTCAATGGAGTCCACAAGAATTTGAGGCTTTAAGGTGGAATAGGAAGGCTATGCACACCATCCTTTGTGCAATGGACGAAAATCAGTATAAGCTAGTTCAAAATACTCAAGTAGTGAAAGTGGCTTGGGACATTTTGCAAATTGCACATGAAGGAATCGATGTGGTGAAGGAATCCAAGCTTCAAGTCCTTCAAACTCAATTCGAGTTGCTTAGGGTGGAGGAGGATGAATGCTTTAATGATTTCGAAATCAAGTTGATAGATATTATCAATCAAAGTCACCAACTCGGAGACTCGTATTCGGATAGGAGAGTCAAGCTGAAAATCATGAGGTCTCTCCCCGATAGGTTTGAATCAAAAGTGACGGCGCTAGAAGAAAATAGTGGATATAAGGATATGACGTTGAGCGAGGTAATTGCCTACGAGTCTAGGAAGGCTCCTAAATCTATTCCTCCTAAAAAGCAAAAGGGAATTGCTTTGAAAGTCTCAAAGGATGAAAGGAGGAAAAGAATGACTCGGACAAATACCTCGCCTTATTTGTGAACCTCGCCTACGAGTCTAAGAAGGCTCTTAAATCTACTCCCCCTAAAAAACAAAAGGGAATTGCTTTGAAAGTCTCCAAGGATGAAAATGAGGAAAAGAATGACTTGGATGAAGACCTCGTCTTATTTGTGAAAAGGTTAAAAAAGGTTATGAAGTTCAAGAAAAAGGATTTTGGATCCAAAGGTTAAAACTACAAGAAAAAGGGTTCCTACAACAAGTTTGAGCTTAAGCAAGAGAAGACCGAAAGGAAAGGGGTCCAATGTTTTGAGTGTGGTGGTAAAGGTCATTTTGCCTACGAATATGCAAATAACTTGGTCAAGAAGAAGAGTAAAGTGATGGCCGCCACATGGAGTGGTAGTAGTGATGACTCTATTGAAAGAGAAGAATCTTTGGATGATGAAGTGGCTAACTTCATAGCTTTTGTCTTCTCTCATAAGAGCAAAAGTAAAAGTGAAGAAGAGGAAGAGAGTCAAGAAGAAATTGACTCAAGTGAAGATGACTCATAAACTCAATCCACAAGTGGATATGTGGAGAGAGAGGTTCTTGTTGAACACTATGCCGAATTCAAGAGCTTAGAGAAGAAAACCTCTAAAAGATTAAAATGTTGAGAGAAGAAAATCTTGAGCTCTCATCTCATAATGACCACTTAAGTGAACAAGTGGAAAGATTGAAGAAAATTGAAGATAAGCTAAGAAAGGACTTAGTCTTATCTAAGAGGAATAAAGAAGATTTGAAGAGGGAGCTTCAAGAAGTGAAAAAATCTTTAGCTAAGATTGATTCTAGCACCAAAAAGCTTGATCATATACTTGGTGTTGGAAAGAGTCTATGTGACAAAAGAGGTATTGGGTTTGAAAATGGTAAAGAGACCTCCACTTCTAAAAAGACCATATTTGTCAAAAGTTTAGGGAACCTAGAAGCTTCATTGGTACAAACTCCTAGGAAGAAGTTAGAACTAGGACAATGTTCTCATAGTGCACAAGTGAAGGTAGTGCCAAGGAGGCAACCTCAAGCTCAACCCACAAGGGTCCCTCAAGTCAACATTCCTCAACAATTGGCTCACAAGGGAAAGAGACCTATCATGCAACCTCAAGCTAGGAAGCAAGCTAAACTGGTTCATCAACGAAGATGGATTGAACCCACTCAACCACAAAGACATGGACAAGCTTCACTGCGTACACAAGGACAAGGTATGATTCCTTATTTCATTCCTACATGTCATTTTTGTGGATTTGATGGTCATATTAGACCAAATTGCTTTTGATACATTAAAATGTGTAGAATTAGAAGCATGATTGAAAAGAGAAAGAATATAGCCATGATGCATGTTCCTAGGAATGAGAAAATTGATTTGCATGATCCTAGAACATCTAGAGCCCATGTACCAAAAACCGCTAGAAAAGAAAAGATGGTATCTAAGTGGATTACAAAAATGTTTGCCATGTTGCACAAATTGCTTTAAGAGCAAATTCTTCTAATTCTTGGTATCTTGATAGTTGGTGCTCTAGGCACATGACGGGAAACAAGAGTTTCTTCGAGACTCTTGTCATGGAGGAAAGAGGATATGTCACCTTTGATGATGGATCCAAAAAGAGAGTTGTAGGGAAAGGAACCATTTCCATTCCCGGTCTACCCTCATTGTCCAATACTTTTTTTTGTTGATGGCTTAAAAGCCAATTTGATAAGCATTTCACATCTAAGTGATGAAGGTTTTTCCGTCTTATTTAGTAAAGATGATTGCTCTATCCTATTGCCCAATGGATAAACCTTGTTAAAAGGTATGAGATCTAGCGACAATTGCTATTGTCTTGAAGCTAGAATAATCTCAAACAATGTGTCCTTGGATGAGCAAATTGAGTTGTGGCATGAAAGACTTGGCCACATGAACTTTCGGGATTTACGAACCCTTGGAAAATTCAGTTGTGTGCGTGGCCTCCCTAAACTTGGGAAGAAAGTCAATAGAGTTTATGGACCTTGCCAACAAGGAAAACTAACCAAAAACATACACAAACAAGGCAAGTATCTCTTCACCAAGCAGCCCCTAGAACTTCTCCACATGGATCTCATGGGTCATATGCAAACCGAGAGTTTAGGTGGAAAGAGATACATTTTTGTTTGTGTTGATGATTTCTCTAGGTTTACATGGACATATTTTCTTAGAGTAAAATCCGAAACTTTTGATAAGTTTAAAATGCTTTGCACTAAAATTCAAAATGAAGGCATAAAACGGATTAGAAGTGACCATGTGAGGGAATTTGAGAATGCCTCCTTTGAAACCTATTGTGATAATGTTGGCATCTCCCATGAGTTTTCAGCTTCGAAACACCTCAATAAAATAGTGTTGTTAAGAGGAAAAATAGGGCCTTTCAAGAGATGGCATGTGTGATGTTGCTTAACAATAATGTCTCTAGGAACTTATGAGCTGAAGCCGTAAATAGGGCTTGCTATATAGGAAATAGAGTTTTCCTAAGGCCCGGAACTAGAAACACCTCCTATGAGTTATGGAAAGGTAAGAGACCAAATATTAGCTACTTCCACACTTTTGGAAGCAAATGCTACATTTTGAATGACCGTGATCAACTTAGCAAGTTCGATGCTAAGAGTGATGAGGGTATATTCATTGTCTATGCTTTCAATAGTAGAGGCTATAGAGTTTTCAATTTGAAAACTCGAAGCATCATGGAATCATCTAATGTTGTCATTGATGATGAAAGGCTCAAGTCTAGTAACCATGAAGAGGGGGTTGTTGTTGTAGATGATTCTCCTTTGGAGAAGGTTGTGGAGACTCCTAATGTTGGGACTTCTAATCCTATTATTGAGTACACACAACCTATTGATAGAGTTCCTTTCTTGAACTCTAAAGAACCCGCTCCATGGGTTAGAAAACTCCTTGATAAATAGGATATCATTGGAGAAGTTAATGGGGGTGTAAGGACTAGATGTCAACTTAGCTAATCTTATTAGCTACACTTGTTACACCTCTCAAATAGAACCCAAAAAGGTTGATGAGGCCTTGAATGATGAATTTTGGGTTCTTGCCATGCAAGAAGAGCTAAACCAATTCGAAAGGAATGAGGTTTGGACTCTAGTTCATAGGCCTAAGAACACTAATGTGATAGGCACCAACTGGATCTATCGGAACAAATCCGATGAAGATGGCAACATAGTGTGTAACAAGGCTAGGCTTGTTTCACAATGGTACTCTCAAATTGAGGGTATTGACTTTGAGGAGACTTTTGCTCTCATTGCCCGCTTAGAGTCTATTAGACTTCTCTTATCCATTTCTTGTATGCACAAGTTCAAATCCACCAAATAGATGTCAAGAGTGCCTTTCTCAATGGCTTCTTGTAAGAGGAAGTGTTTGTTGAACAACACAAGGGGTTTGTGGATGCTCACCACCCCAACCATGTCTATTGCCTAAAGAAGGCTCTATATAGGTTGAAACAAGCACTAAGGGCTTGGTATGAGTGCCTCACTTAATTTCTTGTTGACAATGACTACACAATGGGTATTGTTGACAAGACCTTGTTCATCAAGAGAAACAAAGATGAGTTATTTATAACTAAACATCTTTGTTGATGACATTGTATTTAACTCCACCAACAACACCAAGGTCCAACAATTTGTTAAAGTTATGTCTCATGAATTTGAGAAGAGTCTTGTTGGTGAGCTAAGTTACTTCCTAGGTTTGGAAATTAGGCAATTAAATGATGTGCTTTTTATAACCCAAACCAAATATGCCAAAAACCTAGTGAAGAAGTTTGGTCTAGAAAATGCCAAATATTGTGATACACCCATGAGTACCACTTTGAAGCTAAGTAAGGATGCTAGTGGAAAAAGTGTGGAACAAACTCTATATCGTGGCATGATTGGAAGCTTGCTTTACTTGACCGTAAGTAGGCCCGATATATCTTTTAGTGTGGGTGTATGTGCTAGGTACCAAACGGATCCTAAAGAGTCCCATCTCTCTTCTGTTAAAAGAATCATTCAGTTTGTGAATGGGACATCCAACTATGGGATTTGGTACTCTTCTGACACTAATGCTAGTTTAGTTGGCTTTAGTGATACGGATTGGGCAGGAAATTGCGATGATAGGAAGAGCACATTGGGTGGTTGCTTCTTTCTAAGCAACAACTTGGTGTCTTGGTTTTGTAAGAAGCAAAACTCGATTTCCTTGTCCACGGCCGAGGCCGAGTACATCGCCGCGAGGAGTGGATGCACACTACTCCTATGGATGAAGCAAATGCTAGTCGACTACGGATTCAACCAAGGTACACTCACTCTCTTTTGTGATAATATGAGCGTTATTACTATTTCCAAGAATCTGGTACAACACTCTAGGACTAAGCATATTGACATCCGTTATTCACTTCATTAGAGAGCTTGTTGAAAATATATGCATAGTGCTTGAACATATAGGCACTAATGATCAACTAGCGGACTTATTTACTAGACCCTTAGATGCTACTTGATTTAAAACACTTAGTAGATTTATTGGGATATGTCTTGTGGAGTGATGCGTTTTGGTGATTGACCCCATATGGGGAACTCAAGCAAAAGAGAGCAATTTTATACTTGTTGCATGCAATATTTGAAAAATGTTATGCTCCTTTTTTAATTGCTTGAGTATCTTGGTTGCACATATGTTGATATTTTTTTATCTATAAGTGCGAACCTTACTTTGAATGCAATTCATGTCATATTTATGTTCAAACATGCACTTTTGGACTAGGAGATATACTTAGGAAATACTTTTGAATGACCTACAATGATCTCCATGACATGATGATTCTTTTTATTAACATGCTCAATTTGAAAAAGTATGAATTGATGATTGCAATTCTTAAATGCAAAACAATGTGTGAAAAAGCAAATGAGACTCAAATGAAAATGAAAATGTCTCTCTTTCTTTATTTGTTGAACGTGTCTACTATCATATGGATATCTTATTCGGAAAAATCAAATAGGGTGCAAAGTTGCTCATGACATGTTTCGCTTATAAAGTTGGATATAGTTCTCTAAAATTGAAATCAATAAATTCTCTATATCCTTGTTTTTATTCATGATGAATGGTAAAATTGGTTTGAATTCTTATAGGAAACCTTTGTCGTTTTGCTTTGCCAAATTCCATTGATTTTTGGACTTGAATGCAATATGTCTTGCATGCAAAGCATTTTAATCACACATTTTCAATGAAAATAAATCTCCTTGTATCTCTCCAATTGATTGAGTTGCATAAAGTGCTTTATATGATTATGCAAATGACATGTATACTTTTGTCTCTCTTTGCTACAAGTGACCTGTTTAGGGAAATACTCCTTTGCCCATCTCATGACAAAAAGGGGGAGTAGGATGTGCTAAGGGGTTACATGGTAAGGGGTAACATGTTAGGGAGAATAAACATTAAGGGGGAGTAACCCTTTGAGGGAGAGCATTGCATTCACATACATTGCATGATGTTGTGCTATAATTCCTTAGAATGCAAATGCGTGTTTATATTCTCACTTGATTAATCTCACATTTAATTAAGCTAAAATGTGTAGAAACCTTGTTTTGAAGGGTTGATAATTCTACAAGAGATTGAAAACTTGAAGTTTTTTTTTACTCTCTTATCTCTTTGTAATATAGAATATATTATTGTCTCGTAGTTTATATTTTGTTATGAGGAATCAATGTGAGTGGTGGTTTTGTCAGGAAATAGCCAAAGAGGGAGATTGTAAGGATTCCTATATTTTGATTGGCTTATTTCGTGGACAAACCACATATTGGGGTTTCAATGTAAGGGTAGAGTAGGTGATTGAGATTTAAGCTAAAAGTCCCTTTCAAGACCTCAAGAGATCACGCACTTCAAAGGTAAATTTCTAAGTGCTTACTTGCTTTGAATAGATAGTTGCACACACCCATAACCCATGCATATATCTTTTCTTGTATGTTATGTGTGTTTATATTGTGTGCATTAATATTCATTAATCTCTCTTCTTACATGTTTAATTGTTTGCATCTTGCTAGTTAAATGCCATAACATGTTAGGCATTAGGATGCATTCACTTCCCTCACACACTTGCACCCATTGCATGATCTATGTGTGAGAAGCTGCATGAGAAGGCATTGACCTTCTCTACCGCGGTTGTAGTGCCACGGTTGGATAACTGCGACATGCTACCTCACTAACTTCATCTAATTTTAGTGTCTTTCTTAACAAGTCTTCTCTTTATTCACTTGTATGTTTTTAGAACACATGTTAGATACAAGATAGAGATTGTTTGTGATGAAATGATTGAGTGTTGTATTGTGATAACCTTCTAGGTTGTGTTTAATCTTGATTGCTAAGCTATTTGACATGCCATTTAGCTATTGATATTTATGATTGTTTTTTATTGCATATTCATCATCCTAGATAAGCATCTAAGGTTCCTTAGCCTTGTTTGTTCATTGAATATCATCATATATTCACTTAGGCCATTTTATCTCTTCATTGAGAAGTAAGTCTTGTGTATAGCTTCTGGGAGTAGGTTACTTAGATCACAAGCAATTGGACTAGGTCTACTTATATCAGGATTAGGTATGTGTGTGATTACTTCTGGGATTAGGTTGTAATCTTTAACACATTTAGTGGATTCTAGGTTCGTTTGTGGCTTACATAACAGCCCGTGGTTTTTCCTGAAAGGGTTTCCACGTAAATATCACGTGTTATTTAAATTCCGCACATATTACACTTGTGATACTATTGTGACTAGTTAGGGGTATTTTCGGAACATTGACTATTAACGAAAATTTAGGTAAAATCAGAAATAATCTGTTCACCCCCCGCTAGATTAATATTATAAACACCGTTATTTGTTTCATACTCGACCAATCTCGCCTCAATCTTAACGGTTCTGTTAGGTTTCCTTTCGTCTAAGATGACAGTTTCAGTTGGCTCTTCCTTTTCCCTATTCGTTTTATCTGTTGGATCGAGTTTGAAATCCCAGGTATTTCTTCTTGTTCGGCCTAGCCGAGTTCAAATACGCTCAAAGCTTCTACCCTTGCTATGTCCTTGAATACTAATAAGTTCGCTCGGCGAGCCATCTCTTGTGATCGCTTGAGCTCTCCGATCCCGAATTCTGTCAAAAATTTCATTTTCAGTACGTATGTTGATGTGACTGCTCGAGCCTTACTCAAAAATGGTCGACCGAGTAGTGCATTGTATGGCCAGTTATAAATGTCAACGACTACAAAATCTAATAAGAATGTTCTTCGACAAGGTGCAGTGCTGAATCTTACTGGTAGCTTCACAGTTCTTAGAGATCTTACTTCTGCACCCCTAAATCCCTTCAGTGGCACATGAAATAGCTCCAAGTCTTTTCTTTCCAGCCACAACTCGTCATATACCCTATCACTCAGGATGTCAGCTGAGCTCCCATTGTCTACCATCACCTGGAGTACATCCATGTGAGCTATTTGGACTCCCACTACAATTGCATCATTGGGTTTTCCGTCAATTCCTTCTAAATCTTCGGCTGTGAAGACTATCAGATCCCATCCTTTTTTGCCTCTTTTAGGGCTTCACTACACGGAGTTCACCTCAGTATTTTTGTTTTCATTCATCACTTCTCAAACATCAGACATTCTCTCTCTGTTGCTTCGACCAGTATGGGGTCCGTCGAATATAGTGTTTATGGCGGCTCCGGGCTACTCTTCCTTAGGCTCTTTCTCCCTTGCCCGTTTCTTTGGTTGTCTTGGCGAGCACCGTGCTTGTCTCCCCTTAAGGTAAAATCTTTACGATGCCCGTTTCTGATCAGGCTTTTTATGTGATCACGCAATTGAAAACATTTGGAAGTGTCGTGTCCATGGTCCTTATGGAAACGGCAGTATTTTGCAATGGCAGACTGTTTTCTAGGATATTTGGCGAGCCCTTTATCTTCTACTACGGAGAGTATATCATCTTGATCGCCTATCAAAGAAGTGCAGTTGTTGTACCTATTTCGAAACCCACTAGTTCGATTACTTCCTCGGCTTTCCTTGAATTGATCTTTTTGGCTTTTCTTATCCATTCGGCGATCACGCGACAGTGTTTTTACTTTTTCGCCTCTAGATTCCTGTTTCACATCTGGTCTATGGCCATTTACATAGCTAACCTTGTGTTACCTCTTCTTCTTCAACTAGAGCATAATCACCGGCTATGTCCATCATTTCTTCATAAGTTTTTGGTCGGTTTCTCCACAGGTCAAAAGATAATCGATCGCTCTGGAACCCGTTGGTAAATGCGGCTATGACAGCTACATCACTTGCGTCTTCAATCTGAGCAACTTCCTTATCAAATCTCGTCAGGTAATTTTTAAGTGACTCGCTTGTCTTCTGTTTTAAGTTTGAAAGGTGAGCGAGTGACTTCCTCCTCTGCACGCTACCCATGAATTGCCTTATGAATGCTTTGCTGAAAACTGAAAAACTGCTAATGCTCCTGGGTGGGAGTCGCCCGAACCACTTAGATGCGAGATCTCCGAAGGTTTGTGGAAGGGTTAAGCACAAAAGTCCCTCGTTGGATGCATATTATGCCATGACGTTACGGAATCGCCTGACGTGCTCCTTCGGATCTCTGGTTTCTTTGTATTGTTCGATAGTTGGCATCTTGAATCTTTCCAAGAATTGGTTATGAGCGATCTGTTCAACGAAAAGGTTGTCCGATTCCTCATCCGATGAAGCATTGTGCCCGTATCTTCAGGCCATTGCCGAGACCTTTTTTGACAGTTCTTGGAGGGTAATGGTTTACCGACCTGTAGATTCTCCTCCTCAGTCGAACTTGCTTTTAATTGTCATCTTTCGGTAGTCGTTTTCCTGGATGTCTCCCCTTCCTTCAGACTTCTGATCGCCTATGCTTTCAAATATTCTCTGTCTTCCCCTTTTGGGACTCAAGCTCCTTTCAGGCAAAGGCTTTTGTCTTCAGATGAAACAGATTGATGCCTCTATCGAGTCTTTTGGTGTGCATCGTTAAGGATTGCTCCATGCGTCCGACCATAGATTCACCTCTCCGGTGATTCTCCTTTGACCAACAAGTCCCTTATTTGCTTTCGTCTCCTCCCTTCAAGGGCTCCAAGATGGTCTCGGGGGGTTCCCTCCACTAACAACCTTGCTTGGGCATCCGGGGTTGCGATATGAACCTCCGACCGCAACCTTCCTGATGGATGATTCCCGGGTGTGCTTGTCGTCAGGTTGTATGGAGAAGAAATCCCTTAGCCGATAAGGAGCGTGAGTCCCAACTTGTTGGCTTTGCTGACCAGGTTGATCAAGGCGGTTTGGAAGTGCTACAGGGTTCCTAGGTCGACCACTTTGGTTTCTTATGTCACTATCGACTGCTCCCTTGTCGTCATTGTTTTGCCCCTAATCAATCCGGTTGTTTCAGGATCCTGACGTTGCTTATCACCGCTGGAGTTTCCGTTTTTGTCACTGGCGTTACTCATGTTTTCTAGGTCTGTTTGTGAGGGTTCCTCGAAGTTCTTGTCCTACCCCTCATTCTAGCGCCAATTGTTGAGGGTGATTTCTAGATTGCCACGCATCTAACAATAATATTATGATAATGAAAGCTGTCATGTAAATAAAAGCATGCAAAGCACATGTTTTACATGGAAAACCCTAGAAACGGAAAAAAACCACGGCGTCCCTTGAGGGCAGGAGAAATAATACTATGATCTTCTTTAGGTTACACTGTTTATGTTTTGTTTCTTCTCTTATACAATAACTCTCCACTCTCCCTTCTCCACTCTCCCGAATCCCCCCCTCTCATTAACTATGTGGTCCTATTTATATCAAATAGATCAGGATTCTCTTGTCATTGCCGTGTAGGTGGCGGACTTCCCAAATAGAATTATTTTACGATTCCAGTCTTGCGGGTTGGTTAGGATTTGTTTCCAGTTTAATGTCTATCCTTTTGGACGCTTTTTGTCGTTTCCTATTCAGACTTCACTGGATGGGAAATAGAAGTATTTCCTTATTGGGGTTCAACTCGTGAAACGTTATTCTTGGATGAATCCTTGCTCGACAAGTTTAACTTTGTTGTGTTGGCTGAGTAAGTCTTGGCGAGTGAAAGTCTTTGGCAAGCAAAACCCCAGTTTTCTTTGGTTTAAGCTATCTAGCGAATACAGTTTTGCCTTCTGTTAATCTCAATGATGTGGCAAACGGTTAGAGCTTCCTCTATTGACTAGTTGACAAGTGACGTGGCTTTATTCTTCCATTCTTTCTGCTCATATTGCTGACGCGTCTCTTAGTTGAAAATATACATACAGCAAAAGGTCTCGGATAATTTTATTTTTACCGAGACCTGTTGTTGTATGTATATTTTCAACTAAGAAAAACATGCCACCTCTTCTCAGTCAACTAAGAAAAACTTGGAACTAAAAGTCTCGGGAATAACCAAAAAGTCTCGAAAATTACATGAAAAGTCTCGAAAATTACTTGAAAAGTCTCGAAAATTAACTGAAAAAAATTTCCATTTTTTTTCATCATCTTCTTTATCGATTTCGGCCTCTATGGAGGTCGAACGACTTTGACCTCTATTAGGAGTCGATTTCAACCTCTGTTTCGATCTCCGTTGGAGGTCTTAGACTTTCAATGGAAGTCGATGAAGAAGATGAATTTTTTTTTTTGGAAAACATAAAAGTTTATATATATATATGTAAAGTAAGGGCATTTTGGAAGTTTACTTATATTGGTGCGTTTAAAAGTTAAATTATTAAAGTAGTGACTCTCGTGTAACACCAAATCAAATGAGTGACAAAACCCCCTATTTCCCCAAAAAAAAAACAAGCATTATTATACAATATATTAAAAAAATATTTATTTCTTCAACATATGCCATATATTTCTTGCATTTGCTTATGACGCCGATGTTGCTGCATAATAATTGTTGCCAGGGCTGGTCCTGAGATTTTCAAGGCTCAAGGTGAAATATAGAAAATGAATTTACGGGGCCCTAAGATTTCAAGTTGAGATTTTGTATCTAAATTATGAATTTTCGTAGCAAGATTTAAGAGAGTTTTGAAGAACCCTAATTCGATTTTTGATTTTTTGATTTTTTGATTTTTGTTCGATGTCTGCTTCCAGTTGTTTGATTAGTGATATGAGTAGTGTTGTACTGTTGTATTCCCATTTTAAATATATAAAAGACAATTAGTGTTAAGAATATGATTCAGCTCATGTTTGACTTGGTGTAAGAACTTGAGAATGATAATTGAGTTTTATAATCTATAGGTCTTTCTTTTAAAAAAAAAAATAATGCTCAGTGGGCCTATTTTAAACTCATTTATGAGTTTGTTAGTTTTAAAAAATTATATGTTTGATTGGCCTATTTTAAACTAATTTATGGATTCTTTAGCTTAAAATCATACATAGGTTATATCTGAAATCATTTTATTTTTTTACAATTTTGGGTCCTTAAAGATCGGGGGCCCTAGGCGGCCTCACTAGGCTCCCCCTAGGGTCAGGCTTGATTGTTGCTTACCCCTTTTACCAAATGAATCAAGCCATTATTTTCAAATCCTCACATTTCTTAAAAAGAATTTGCAATATGCACTAAGCACACCCATTTCATCATTTGACAACCTACAATCTTGACATACTACTATTAAAGTTCAAGCATGGTTAAAGGTTGTCTCCCTAGTGCTATGTGAGTAAGTAGATATCTGAATTACACATATATATAATCTCCGCAAGTCTTGATTTTCTCCCCAATATTGTAGGTAGATATCTAGACTACACACACATATATACATACATGTGTACTACACATGTATATAATCTCCACAAATCTCTAACTTTCACATAGTGTGATCTGGACTGAAGCGATATCACAATAGCAATAGCTCCTAGCTTTCACAATCATTTAAACAAAAATTTCTCACCAAATGAAAGGATTTGTTGATTGCAAATAAAGGCAACATTAATGAAAATCATTGAGTGGCATGTTACAGCCTACAAGCCTACATGAGTACATGGCTATACAACATGGTGAAATTTCTTCAATCTCATTAAAAGAAAGAAGTACCGGAATCGAAAGACTAGTTTTAATAAATTACTCATAATCAATCCATCTCACCACATTAACACTAATCTATCAGATAAAAATCTCAAAAATGAAACCCATGATCAGCTATAGTAACATCTCTGCAATCTGAATAGCATTAAGTGCAGCTCTTTTGCGAATTTGATCACCACGGTCCACAGACAAAGATATCGAACCTGCTTAAAAAGTCTCGTTATTTGCTGATATATATATATATATATAATGAAAACATATGGCAAGAGACTAGTACCCATAATTCCCATTTAGAGAAACATCTCGACGGATTCTGCCAACTGCAACATCATCTTTGTTTGATACTGTTGACGGTGATTTCTCGATGGTCAACTGGTCAACGGTTTAGGCTGGTGAAAACTAGCAAATATAAGTATAATGAAGAACGTAATAATAGTAAACAATGAAGATGGCAAGCTATGTGGTAAAACTTCGGTGATCGGAGAAACGTCCACGGGTTGTTGCCTTAGCAACTGAGCCAAATCCATTAATTTTGTAAAGTAATACACTCTCTGATCTCTCTCTTGCTTTCTAAGATTTTTTCTACCCTTTTACTATGTTTTGCATGTGTATTTACACATGGTACTTCTAAGGTTTCTATATACCGCTAGGGTTCAATATCGTGGAGTATAAGCAGAAGATTACAGAGTTGGTTTAGGATTCTTTTCCTATTTGATGTTATCCCGTATTTAATGTCATTGAATCCGAATATGCTTTGGACTCTGACAGCCTGATGTTTAAGAGAAAAGATCTGTTTGTTTCCTTATTGGATTGTGTGGCTGTACAGTAGTTGGCTTGTGATTGCTTGTTACCACTGTATACCTTGTAGGTAGTGGAGAATGCCCCTGCTTGATCATTTATGGTCATGTTGAGTGGAGTCGAGTAGACATGATCTTCTACTCGGCCTACTCAGCTCTTATTCGGTGTCACTACCTTCATTTGTTTCCATTAACACCGTGCTAGTGCCAGTTAGCCTTTCCACATGGAAGGCCAACGTGTCCTTTCTGGCTAATCCTTGAATTTCTGCTAACGAAATTGGTTGATGCTGTTTGATGACGTGTCTTCTTGAAAAATATTATGTACAACAATACCCTCTTAAATATCTAAGCCAAGTGAACTTGTTCGTCTTTGAAATAAGATTTTGTCTTCATCTTTATAATTGGTGAAAGTTATTTAAAGATCCCATTCGGCTTTTGCCCAGTTACGCAAGCTTCGCCCGAGTTTATCGTTTTCCTCTTAAATGTCTCATAAATGCAGTAATTATGCCTCATTATTAATTCGAAATATTATTGACGTGTCTTAATTGCGTCCACATACATTCAATTGTTACTTTGATCGAAATCTTTTGATGGCGACGTTTGAAGTTTGTAGACTCTTTTTTGACGGCTCGAAGTCTTCTCGCGCTACCACCTGTCTTCTTATGGGTTAGTGTGTCATGAGGCATTTATGGGACATTACCCTTCGCACGTCACCTACGTCACTCACGGTGTCCCTTCGTTTCCTACCTTTTGTGGTCAGATCTAAGGTTTCAGTACATGTTGGGAGTGATTTTCATCACTTTTCTCTTTAATTTTTCAAAAACCGCCATTGATATTCATCTATCAAGTTTCGAACCTAAAAAAACCCAAGTGTTCATCAGAGTTTCTTCTTCATCTCTTTTACGGATTTTCTGCTGCTTATTACTTCTTGTTTTTCGATAACCAGATATCTTATTCTTAAGCCCTTCCGTTTCTTTGTTGTTTCTCTTTTCCTAGAAACCCAGAGTTTTCTATTCTGGATTTTCTTTCATTCTTGCCTGAGGTTTCCGTCTTGTGGTTCGCCCGATTCGTACAACTCCAAGCATCTCTTTCAAGGTTAGTTTCCATGAACCCTGTAGCTAGACATTGTCTTTTTACCCGCGATGGCTGCCATAGAGCGCGATGACACTTTTATTATCGAGCGTATTCATATGTTGTTAAGGGATCAACCCCTAGACCAGCCCCACTTCTTGGATGTTGATATTTCAGGGCTTGTCCGCGAAGTTCCTCCTACCCCTGATTCTATTAAGTTTCCTCAGTCTGAGGTCCACCAATCTGACTCTTCTGTTTTCACTCGCATCGATATCTGTCCTCCAATGACGAGAGCTAGGCATGTTGGCCCATGCCGAGTATGCAAAAATGTTTCCCCTCACAACGTTAGGGTCAGAGCTCATGTGTTAGATGAGAATGATGTAGAGGAAGAGCATAGAGTAGGTTGCATCGGTTTTTCCGCTGGGCGCATATGATGTTGAGCCAAATGTGGTCGACGAAACCGAGATCAAAAAGTATATGCACCGATTTGATTTAGACAATGATCTCATTCGGTTGGAATCGGCTAGAGGTAGAGTCGTGTGGAACCCCCTGCCTAGGATGGTGGCGATTTACGAGGTGATGCTTAACTATGGCGTCACTCTTTCCCTCCAGCCTTTTATTACTTTGTTTTTGGCTGAGGCTCAAATTTCTCCGGCCTAGTTGGCCCCAGATAGTTATAGGATTTTGATGTGCTTATGGCATATGTGGCACAAGATGAACCTGCGTCCACCAACCCCTTATAAGATCAAGCACTTCTCCACCCTAAGGCTGTTAGGTTAGATGGGGACTTATTTTCTTCTCTCCAACAAGCCTGACCATTGGATCCCAAAGGGAGTGGAAGTTGACAAGGAGGTTGAGGTGGCCACGGACGATAAAATGAAGGGTTTTTTCTAGGGCTTCCCTTCTTCGAATAAAATTTGGAAGAATAGTTGGTTCTTCGTTAGTGGAGGTTAACGGCGATCAATTGATTTTGATTTTGAAGTCGTTCGAGTCACACGTAAGGTTCCTCGTTTTCTGTTTGCCTGATACTTGGAACCGAACAACCCTTGTCTTCACAGATTGCGAATTAACCAATTTGGCTAGGGCGACAGTACTTTCCTTGGAGAAAAGGGGCAGGCCCTACCTTTTTGATGAGGAGAAGATGATAAAGGCTCGCATCTTCCCTCAAATTATCGTTGCTCGCAGACTCTGTGAGTTTCTTCTTTGACTCTTAATTTTCTGTGACAATATTGATGGTTCCTGAGCTAACTATTTGCTTTTAACAAACTTTGTATTTGTAGTGTTTGACATAGATATTGTTTGCAATGTTCAAGCTCGCCAAATGAAGGCCATTGGAGAGGCAACTGCAGGGAAGCTCCTCATCAATAAGCTGCCGGGATGGCTCCTTCAGAATATGAATCGGATGAGAGTTCTTCTGAGGATGCCCATGAAGAAGTTGCTAGGGTCATTCCCGAGTACATGCCTGAGAAAATCCCTAGCCACACTCAAGGTAGGCCAAGTTTAGTTAGGGAGCCGAGTGAACCGAGTGGTTACTGTAGACGAGGCAGTTATCAAGGCAGACGAGCAGCGGAATTCTATTGCTGCTAAAGGAAAGTGAAACAAATTTAAGGTGTGTTCAATATTAATCTAGAAAGGGGGGGGGGGGGGTGAATAGATTTTATCACTTTTTACCCAATTTTCATGATAAGACAATATTTTGAAAATACCCCTTTTTAGTCAATATATATATCAAGTGTAATATGTGCGGAATTAGAAATGACACATGATTTTTACGTGGAAACCCTCACGGGAAAGACCACGGGCCGGTAAGTGTGCCACACTCGAACCTCGAATCCACTAATTGCGATAGCGTATACAATCTAATCCAAGTTTAACGGCCTAATCCCGGCCTAATCCCGGCCAATATCCCGTTACCACTACTCTCAGGCCTGTAAAAGTGGACCTAGTCGAATTTGCTTGAGAGATCACCTAATCCCGGTCAATCTCACAAGACTTACTTCTCAATGAAGAGATAAAACATCCTATGTGAATATATGATAATATTCAACGAACAAACAAGGTTAGGGAACCTTAGATGCTTCTAGAATGACAATAACGATTAATTAATTCCTAGATATCAAGAGCTAAATGACATTTAATAAAGCTATCAAAATACAACACTCAATCAATGCATCACAATCAATCTCTATTTTGTATCTAGAATATATTATAAGAGTATCATTGATAAATGAGATGACTTATTAAGAAAGACACTAAAATTAGATGAAGTTAGTGAAAATCTTACCAAGCAAGATGTGATGATGCAAACCTATGCATGGATGCACTCTATGTGAGCATAGATGATGCAATATGAAGTTTGATGCAAAAGGGAAATGCTTTGAGTGATTAAAGGTTAGTTCTTGATGATTTTGTCTCTTGAAATGTGTTCTAAGAGAAAAATATGCTTTTGGAACTCTTGGAGGCGACCTAGAATGAAAGCGGGATATTTATAGGCTCCCAACAAAAACTGCAGCGTTTTGACGGACTGCTGCGGTTGGCGACTGCCGCGGTTGGTCAACCCAGGCACTTCAACCGCGGCACGATAGAAAAGATACTGTCGTTATGAGTGCCACGACACAGAGAAGAGATCTTTGTCGCCTGGATTGCCGCGGCTACCCAACCGCGGCACTACAACCACGGCAGTGAAAGGTAAGGCCTTCTCACGTGGTTTCTCACACAATGAACATGCAACAAGTGCAAGTGTGTGAGTGAAAAGAATACATCCTAGTGCCTAACATGTTATGGCTTTTAACAAGCTAGATGCAATCAATTACATATGCAAGAAGAGAGATCAATGAACATTAATGCATACAATATAAACACACACAACATACAAGGATAAGATTTATACATGGGTTGTCGGTGTGTGCAACTATCTCTTCAAAGCAAGTAAGCACTTAGAGATTTGCCCTTGAAGTGCTTATCCCTTGAGGTCTTGAAGGAGCCTTTGAATGTGATCCTTAATCACTAAAGCTACCCTTACAACAAACCCCAAAATGTGATTTGTCCGCGAAATAAGCCAATTAAAATATGGTAATCCTTACAGAAAGTAGAAGGTTGGAAAGCTTTCCGGTGCTGTTGTGCCTGCGGAGCTTTTTAGTGCTGCCGCGTCCGCTTCTCCTGAACCCTCACCACCTATTGTTGAAGATGAGGTTAAGGTTAAAGATCCAGCCGCCGATCTTGATACACTCGGGAGACATTCTAGGAAGAGGAAAGCTCCCTTCTCGCCTGGCCAACCCGTTCCAAAAGTACCAGCGGTATGTCCATTTCGGACGGCGAGGATGCTGGTGTTAGGGTGGTAAGGACAAGGGTGCATGCTTCTCCAGAAATCTAAATGGACATCCGCACAGAGAGTTTTATTGAGGATCTTGTTGGCTCATCCCCTATGGTTGATCGAATAATTAATTTGAATGTCGCTGATCCATCCCTTATGTTTGACATAGACGTGAGTGGTTTAGGCACTCCGGGTCAATCTGAGAACCTACTTCTCAGGCCATACTAAGGGCCATGTCCTCGGGTCACGTGTATATTGGCAACAACCATTGGAGCTGTTTTAGGACTGGTACTTCATCAAATTGACTCTAGAACTTTTTTAACAGCGCCTCTTATGTGAGTTATCTATCCCTTTCCATGTCATGACGATTTTTTTTCTATCTTTAGCTTCATTTCGCTATTTTTTTTTTTGCTCTTTTGTTGTGTTGATGGTTGCTGAGATGTTAAAGACTTGTCAGGCTAGCAATGCTCAGACAGATATGATAAGACGCATGGAAGCCCAACTGAAGGAAAGTGAATATAACCATGCTTGGGTTGAGATGGCTTACCTGAAGAAAATTAGATCGCATCAGGAGTTCATGGACCGGTACATGGCAATTCAGATGGAGGCCGAACAAAGGGCTTCTTTTGTCGCTGAAGAAGCCAAAACTATTAAGGACCTACTGTCCAACACCCAAGAGTCGATGTTATAGGCCAAGCAGAGAGCGGAGGATGCCAAGTCATCCTATGAGCGTAGGATTGAAGATTTAGAGCGTTAGGCCTTAACTGTAGAGTCACTGTCGAAAGAGGCTAGGTTGGAACTAGAGATCCAAGGAGTCAACTGTTTTAAGAAATCCCCAACTTAAGATGCCTTGCTCCTTCAGAATTCCAGCACGACCTAGTCTCGGCCGGAGAGTTTTTCAAGGTTAAGAATAGGGCGACGGACAAGGCCCGAGCTAATTGGAGCTTGTCAATCAAGAAGCTTGTGGACAAGTCCTTTGAGGCTCTTCGGATCCAGATGAGGGAATTGAGATCACAGTAAAGGCAAGGTGCCTCACCCTATACACCTGGAAGTTCCAACTGAGAGCATGTTTTCCACCTTCCACGCATGCTAGAAAGCTGGGATATACGGTGATGAGTCTGACGTTGGACCAGTAGATGGGAAAGATTACAACCCCTGGAGGAACGATGAGGTAGATGAGATAGTATGGCCCTCCAATGAAAGCCTGCTAAGTGAATATGACATGATACATGATTCGAGCATCGTTGGCAGTAGTTCTTAACCCCCATCATCGACCTAACTTCTTTTATCTTTCTATTATTTTTGATGTAGCCCGGCTAAGCCTTCTCAAGCATATGTACCGATACTAGTGCACTATAATACACATTGTTTAATCTGACACATTCTTCTCCATAGATGTTCACACTGCTATTCCCTGAATAATTGTCCCGAACAATATGCTTGCTCAATAAAATAAACACAAGCAAAAGTAAGGGTAAAACATGAATCTATGCGAAAAATATTATTCCAAGCATTTTATATTTTTTCTTTTCAATCCGAGTAATTACTACACCAAGTGTCGTATTTGACTTGTAATATTTTTTACTCAGACCAAGCGCATCACGATTGGGCCGTGTATCTTATTAACTGGCAATTTTGGCTTTTATATGAACTAAGTGGATTATAACTTGAGCCGAGTATCTCATTAACTGGCAGTTATGCATTTTGCACTTTTTCTTACCTAAGTGTTACGCCAAGGCTCACCCCAACCATACACTTAGGTCCCTGCACAAGTCACCTAGGACGTCTCCAGGTTTTTTCTGTTATAGGGGTTTGCCAAATCGTTGGGGTAGTGCATACCGGCCAACACAGCTGCGCATCTTACCAGACCAATTCTGGTGGTGCCCCGAGCAGTTTTCCAGGTATACTAGTGCCTCAGGTTTGCCTTCTCGCTGGATGATGCGTTTGTATCGACCCAACTAAGTGGGCATGCTTTTTTAGCTTCTTCAACCCTAAGACACTATCTACTTGCTCTTTGCGGTTTCATGGCGCCCGAGTTTTTATTCTTATGAGATCTTTTTGAGTTTCTCCTTAAGACTGTGTTATCTTTGTATTTTCTTCTTTTAAGACATTAGCTAATCCTTTCTAGGGAAGGTTTCCGCAATGGATTTTATTGATTTTGCATAGATGGACTAAACATATGAATTTCAACGATTTGCATTGCTACATTTATTAGAAAACTGTGTTGGGGTTTTTGCCTTAAAGCTTGTAATTTGTAAATGTGAATTGAACATAAATAAAAGAAGTAGTTTATTCATTCAAATTGTCTCATACATTTATATATAACATGTGCATTTAACATCCAAGATTGCCGGATGTAATCTCTAACTGAGTATATGAGTGTCATATACATAGGTATTCAGTTTGAGATGAGCAATCTAAAGAGTCTGTAGATAGCAAATAGAGTTGGGTACTTTATTTGTGGTTAATCTACAGCTGCAGTCCATTCTGTAATATACGATGGTCTTAACCTAGACTATTCATATGGTGATATGAGAATGGAGGCACCTTATATGATATGATCATATATGACTGGGCCATGATCTATATGAATCTCTCACCAAGATCTGTCACAAGATGAGATTCATATATATTAACAAATGATGGCTATATATGGGTGATCTTAATCCTGAGTGTCTTATCGACTCCTTCAGGTTGGATCGTGGTTTTTGATATACCATAGGTGAGATCGAAGTTGCATTCCTGGTTAAAGACTTCGTATGTTGGAATCAAGGTTTGGCTTATGGCTAGGAAGGTTGGTACACAATAGTGGAATCCACTCATTCTTGGGAGAAGTAGATGGCAGTTCCCTTAAGGGTTGATTCGGGGCTTGAACAATATGAGTGCTCTCCTAATTCTGTAAGGAATGTAGGATTTATTGTTCATTAGAGAATCAATGGTACTTTATGGCAATATATAATTAGAGGGGTATAACGGACATTATGAGCCAGCTCTAATTATGAACTACTTGCGAAGGATTATACCATATGTAATAGCTATATCAAGGGACACCAAGAGTTATTGGTTTGTGTAAAAAACGTCTACAATTGAGAGATTGCAGCTTCAGGTTTTTAGTGGAATAACACCGTAGTTAATAATCATGAAATATTAATTAAAGAGTTTAATTAATTATTTCTAGGGATTATTAGAGCTCAAAATACTATGGATCCATTAGATCCCCTTGCTAGCCCGATTGATTTAGGTAACAAGGGTCACGATTAATTAATTGGATTGTCCAATTAATTGTGTTATGAAAATGACACTTATCTATTTGAGAATTAATTGAATAATGTGAATGTTTAATTAATGAATTTAATGATTATAACAATTAAATAATAAGATTATGTAATTATGTTAGTAATTATTGATGGAGGGTGTTAGTTTATATTTATATTTGAAAATGAGATAATATGAATATCTTATTTTTTATTAGTTAAATATTAATTTTGAATTTAAATAGTTTAAATTCAAATTACATGATATCTATTAAATAAAATAAAATAAAGATTTTGTTTTAAATTAAAAAGATATCATTAGTTGTTTCATTAAATATACATATATATATATATATATATATATATAGATATGATATATATAGCTTAAGAAAGCAAATCAGGTCAACAAAACACACCAACAGAGGTTCACGTGAAAAGAGAGAAAAAGAATCCAGCGAGGGTGCGACCACATAAAAGAAATAGAGTTTTATTATTATTATTTTTTTAATTTTTTTGTTCTTCACAAACAAAGAGTGGCCGAATTCTTCTAACAACAAAACAAGGGTTGTTTTGCATTTCCTTCTTTTTTCAGGTTCCTGAGTACCGTGATGCGCCCACATGCCGTTACCAATCCCGGATCATAATGAGGAAGATCAAGTGGTTCAAATCAGAAGCAGATCATATTAAAGTGAAGGAGCCTCCTACATAGGTATGAAGAAAATTGTTTCTTCTCTTCTATTTTATGTATTTCGATTTCGATTTCGATTTCTTATTTTTACTGTTCCAAAAAATAGATCCTAGGGTTTACTGATCGCAGTATTTATTTACGAAATAATTTTTTTTTATAAAAGTTCCTTCCACTGCGCAATCGGTAAACCGGGGTTCCAACAGATTGAATATCTAAAAAACCTAAAAATTTGAGAAAATATTAAAAGCTGATTCAAGTATCGAGTAATAAAGGAAGGAAACCCTTAGGGATAGAATGTGTTCAAATACTAGGTGTTGTATGGTTGGGGTACCAAACCTCCACTAGGTAGGGCAATTATGTAGGCTCCATGCCCTTCTGTACCGTCTATGATGTACGGTCCTTCCCATTAATCGACGAGAGATCCCGCTACCCTGTTTTTAGTGTTTGGGGACACCCTTTTTAGTACTAGATCTCCCAGTTGAAAGTTACGTACGCAAAGGTGAGAGTTGTAGTACCTTGCTGCTCTTTGTTGGTACGTTGTATTTCTGACTTGGGATCTATCTCTGGCTTCTTCCAATTCATCTAAATTTTGTAGCAGCATGCTGATATTATGAGTGGGTTATATAGCCGAACCCTTGGTGAGGTGAAAGATGTTTTTGCTAGGATGATGGCCTCTATTTCGTATGCTAAGGAAAAAGGTGTTTCTCCCATAGAAGTACTTGCTGTTGTTCGGTACGCCTATAGTACTTCATGGATTTTGTCTGCCTAGTTGCCTTTCTTTTTGTCCAGATTGGCCTTCCGAGTATACTTGATTATTTTGTTCACTGCCTCTATATTACCATTGGTTTAAGGATGGGCAGGCGATGCATAGTTATTTGAGATCTTGTGTTCTTTTCACATCTCCTTGAACTTCATGTTGTCAAATTGGGTGCCATTACTAGTAATGATGGTACTCATGATCCCGAACCTACAGAGTATGTTCTTCTTGACAAAGTTAGTGGTGTTTGCCTCGGTGATGTGCACGAGCGCTTCCGCTTCTACCCACTTGGTGAAATAATCCACTACAATGATAACGTGTTTCGCTCCTCGTTTTAATCTTGTGGGCATCGATCCTATAAGATCAAGGCCCCACATGGCGAATAGCCAAGGGGATGTAAGGCTTCTGAGCAGTTCTGGTGGTTACCGAATGTCATTGGTGATCTTCTGACAGTTCTCACAACTTTCCGCGAATCGCTGAGCTTCGGCAAACAAGGTCAGCCAATAGAATCCTTGTTTGCGTACCTTGTGCGCCAGACTCTTACCCCCGGCGTGGTTTTCGCATACGCCGCTATGGATATCCTTTAGGATCTGCTCCACTTCTTCACCAACAATACATCTCTGTAATGCTTTTGAAAACCCTTTCCTATATAGTTCTCCGTTGATGAGCGTGTACCGGGTCGATCTATACCTTATGCGTTTTGCTTCCAAGGTATCTTCTAGCAGAATATCTTCTTCCAAGTACTTCCTTAGTTGGGTTGTCCAGTCGCTTGGATATGGTCGGATTTCTGCTATTATAAGTTCTTCTGGATGAACCATGCTCGGCTTGGTTAGGTGTGCAACCGGAACTGTTTTGGATCTAATACAGGTTGTCGCCGATGCTAGTTTGGACAGAGCATCTGCCTTCTCATTTTCCTCTCGCGGGATTTGACTGATTTTGTATTTTTTGAAACACTTTAGCAATTGTTTTGCCGTGTTTAAGTAAACTATCATGCACTCATCTCTGGCCTAGTACTCATCCAAAACCTGGTTAACCATAACTTGTGAATCACTGAAGATTTCTATTTTATCCGCTCCTAATTCTATGCACACTTTTAAGCTGGCCAACAAAGCTTCATACTCAGCTTGATTGTTGGCCGCTTTGAAGTCGAACCTTAGGGCACATTTTATAGTATCTCCTTCTAGCGTTTATATAACTATCCCTACCCCGCTGCCATGGTTGTTTGACGATCCATCTACATGTAGCGTCCATTGGAAATCCTTGTCTTGATTTTCCCTCATCATCTTTCTTACTTCAGTGTCTGGTTCGGTGAATTCGGCCATGAAATCAGCTACTGCTTGTCCTTTGAATGCTTGAAAATAATACAAACGTGCTTAAATTTCTTAAAGCTTACCTAGAGGGGGGTGAATAGGTTTTTACACCTTTTTCAATCCCTTTAAACAAGCATTCGTTTGTCTCTCAAGGTAGCTTTACATACAACACATAATCCAAAAACATCTGTACATAGACAATATAATCATGTGATCATTTAGGCAATGTATACATATATAAGGAGTTGCATTAGATATAAAACACAAAAATCTCAACAACAAAGAATACTTGTATTATGATATTGTTCAAGGAATTACAAGTGTTAAACGGATATATTTATACATCATAGTAACAATATACTCAAATATGTATTGCTTTACAAATCACACTTAACAAATCTTGATTCCAAAACTTCACAAGTGATGAATGTACTACAAGATTGAGAGCAAACATTTATATACAAGTAATAAAGAGAGATAGGAAGAATTAATACATGGGATTTTTTAACATGGTAAAACTTCCAAGGAGGAAACATCCAAGGGTTGAACTACAACCATTGGGTACTATAAATATTGGATGGTAAATTAGAATTTCCACAAAGTGACCAATCCTAGAACACCAACCCATGTAGAGTCTATGTCTACCCAACCCTATTGGAAAGTATGAAATCCCTCAATGATGCAGAGCCACCATATATTGGACAACATACCAAACCAACATCGATGGAAGATTAGAAATTCCTCAAGAGTGCGTACACTTCCCGTGTACCCCGCTCTATTGGAGTCTATGTTTATCCATACACCTAGGCCTACCAATAATGTACCCAACTCTCTATCCAAGGCACTCATGCCTCTAGAGAGCCTCCTTTGTATAGCTATCCAAACCTTCCCGATCTTAGCCATGATTTCTTGCTTGCCTATCCGAGTCATCCCAACTCTAAACAAGACTTCTTGCTTGGATATCCGAACATCACGTTCTAACCAAAACTTCATGCCTTTCACAACTTCCTAGTGTGATCATGTGAATGCAGAATGATGCAATCAAGTAATTCAACATAGACCATGTGATCAATACATTCCATGGCACAAATATACCTAAACATGTGAAACACAAGTCTAATAGTCTAGATGCAAAAACATGAATTAAACCTAGAATAAGTGAAAACACCTAACACAAAAATTCCTAGTTTCATTCATACAAACAACAATTGAATAGATCATATTCATGAAGTACATATTCAAGATGTCATACATATATACAATAAAATACGAGAATCATAAAATGATTTCAATTAATATTCTAGCCAAAAAATTAGAGAAAGGATAAAATGATTACTCAATTAAATCCTAGATTTCTCTAAAAACACATACATATACAATAATCCTAGATTACATCAATCATAGGATCAAAACAAAATAAAAGGTAATTTATAATCAAAATGATTCAATCAAGTCTCAAACAACCTTAAATATCAAACTAATCTAAATACAACTCTCAAACAGGTGAAAATCATAGAATCAAAGAAACTAGTTCACATATGTCTCTAAATAGACTTTTGATTAGGTTTGATTATGAAGCTATCTTTCTCAATAGTATTCACAATACATATACATACATATAGAAGAAGAAACCTTAAGGAAATTGAATGTTATAAAAGAAGAAATCTCAAAGATATGACAACTACCTCACAATCATGAGCTGGTTTGGTTTTCTTTGTAGAACCACTGAGAAAATAGATCAAACAGCTGCAAGACCACTTGGAAAAGGTAGACGACTCGATTATGAACAATCTCCAACTTGAATCACTCAATTCCAACTTCATATGAGAAAGTTATGGTGTTTTGAAGGTGAGAAAAAGTTGAGAGAAAATTTTGCACATGAGAAATTCTAATTTTTCTTCTTGAATGGAATGGGAGGGAATGGAGGAATTTAAAGTTAAGAGAGAGAGGGAAAAGAAGCATCCAATTGAAGAGTGCCATGTCAGCCTCCACATGTGGTGTGAGTGTGCCACACGTGGGCAGAGGACTACCTTGGCCGTGTGACACACGTGGCTCACCAAGGTTAGCCGTTAGCCAATCTTCCTCCTCTCGCGCACCTCTCACTTTTTTCGACCGTATTTGGGCCTCCGAACTTTGATTTTGAATCTGTATTCAGATTACAAATTCTGACTCCCTCACACACAACGATGACTAAAAACTTTGCAAAAAGGTTAAGAATTCATCTCGAAAAACAACAACGAAGACAACTCAATGAATGAGAACGCAAAATAGCGTAGCTACATCGTTTGGACTCGAAACCTATTGAATGAGTAACTAAAATGACTGGGAATTAATAAAGAATCAAGAGATCATGTTCAAGTCCAAAAACAATAAAATGAAAACAAAAAGACACTAAGTCACACACATATGCCGTTTCCTAGACATAGTCCTAGAACATGCAATTTCCAATGAGTATCAATTTAAAACTAATGCATGAGCATATATTGCCAAGTGTGTGAAAATGTTAAATAAATGTTGTTCAAATTTGTAGGGACACAAATGAATGCCATCTATGTGTGTGTGTCTAGCCTTGTAAGAGGAATGAGGTCTATTTTACCTTTATTCTGCAATGAAGCACATTCCTCCTTGAACAACACCAACTTGCATGAAATGTGGCCGAGTCTTTCTTTGAAGCTTTAAATCATCAATCTTAAGACCACTAATCAATACAAGAAAAATATCGCTTTGATATGGAATATATGCCAAGACAAACCAAAAACCTAACAATGCTACTTTCGGAGTGTACTTGATGTCGAACTTGCTCAGCTCTATAGCCCACTTGGTTAACCATTTGGATAATTCTGGCTTTTAAAGGATCTGTTTGAGCGGGTAGTCAGTGTATACTTCTATTATGTGCACCTAAAAATATGGTCTTAGCTTCCTTGCTGCAGTTACCAATGCGAGAGCCATTTTTTTGCTGGTGAATATCTTGTTTCGGCTAGCAGTAGAGCTTTGCTTATATAAAACATTGGTTTTTATATTCCTTCCTCCATCTGAATTAGCACAGAACTGGTTGCTACCTGTATGAAGGATAAGTAAAAGGTCTCCCCGGCTGTTGGTTTTGAGAGGATTGGCACTCGTCCTGGGTATTCTTTCAATTTCTGGAAAGCTTCTTCACATTCTTCACTCCATTCGAACTCTTTCCCCTTTTTAATTACTTTAAAGAACGGGGCGAATTTGTCCGTGGATTTTGATATGAATCAGTTAAGCGAAGCGAGACATCTTGTTAGTCTTTATACTTCTTTCAACGCTTTTGGCAAGACCATGTCTGCGAGGGCCTTGATTTTCTCGGGTTTACTTCTATTCCTCTTTGGTGGACTTGAAAACCTAAGAACCTCCCCGATGTGTTTGGATTGAGCTTCAACTTATATTTCCTCAGGACGTTGAAGGTTTCTCTTAGGTCCGATGTGTTCTTCTTTGCCATTACACTTTTAGTTAGCATGTCATCCACGTAGACTTCCATATTTCTTCCAATTTGCCAAGCAAATATCCTGTTTACTAACCTCTGATATGTTGCTCTAGCATTCTTTAAGCCGAAGGGCATTACCATGTAACAAAACAATCTCTGGTTTGTGGTAAACGATGTTATTTCTTCATCTGCTTTATTCATCCGGATTTGGTTATATCTCGAGTAAGCATCCATTAAACTGATTAGCTCATGGCTAGCAATGACGTCCACCAACTGATATATTCTCGGCAGGGAGAAACTATCGTTCGAGCAAGCATTTTTTAAATATGTGAAGTCCACACACATTCTCAATTGATTATTCTTCTTCTTGACTAGTACCATGTTGGCTACTCATTGTAGGTACTTGACTTCTCTTATTGATCCTACGGTGAGTAGTTTCTACATTTTTTTCTTAATGGCCGCGCTTTTTTCTGGGTTGAACAGTCGCATTTTCTGTACTACTGGTTAGAATTTCAGGTTGACAGCTAGGTAGTGCAATATCACTTTCGTATATATCCTAGGCACATCTTCATGGCTTCATGCAAACACATCCATGTATTCCTTTACTAAGGAAGCTAAGTCGTTTTTCATGCTTTCATGCAAGTTTGCGCCCATCTTGACTACTCTGGTAGGCTCGCTACTATCCAGGATCACATCTTCTGTTGGCTCATCTTTTTTGGCTTTAGGCCCTTCTCTTGGATCAAGCTCAAATCCTTCAGGTGTTTCTATCTGATCTTTTGATCCCTCCGTGATATGCTCGAATGACTGAATCACACATACTTGGTGACCTTTCCTATCTTCTCTGTCCTTGTAGACCAAAAGATTTGCTCTTCACACCATCTCTTGTGACCCTTGAACCATACCAACTCTTTATTCTGTTAGGAACTTCATCATCAAGGCGTAGGTGGCTGTCACTACTTTTTCCTT
The DNA here is from genome assembly GCA_035582765.1 of Acer negundo. Lineage (NCBI taxonomy): Eukaryota > Viridiplantae > Streptophyta > Magnoliopsida > Sapindales > Sapindaceae > Acer > Acer negundo. The sequence continues at coordinate 24,583,768 of CM069235.1, read as the reverse complement.
GTTCAAGAATAGTTGGCCCAGCAAGGTGTTGTAAGGTCAGTTCTCTGTATCTACGACCACAAAGTCGAGTAGTACTATTTTTTAGCAAAGGGCTTTTCTGATTTTGACTGGCAGCTTTACTATACCTAGAGATCTTACTTCTACTCCGTCGAATCCTAGGAGTGGGATATGAAAAGGTTGTAGGTCATTCCTGTCTAGCCTCAACTGGTCATATACTTCCGCGCTCAGAATGTCTATTGAGCTTCCATTGTAGATCAGGATTCGGTGAACCTCTCTTTGGCTGACCCGAGCACTTATGACTAGCGCATCGTTCGGCCTAACATCCACGTCGTGTGATTCTGCTTCAGTGAATACGATTGGGTCATATCCCTCCTTAATTCTCTTCGGGTCGGGCTCGACTGAGTTTACATCGAGGTCCATCCTGGCTTCCATGGCTTCTCAGATTTCCTGGGTCATTTCTCTATTACTCTTTCCAGTTGTCGAACCATCAAAGTTTGTATTTATTGCCCCTCATCGTTAGCCTTCTATAGACTCAGCTTTCTTCCTCGGTTATCTTGTCAGTTATCTCGAGGTCCGTCCGCTTTCTCATCCTTCATTAGGACGATATCTTTCAAGTGTCCCTCCTGAATGAGAGTCTTAATGTGGTCTCTGAGTTGGAAACACTTAGAGGTTTCATACCCATTCTCCTTGTGGAACCGACAGTACTTTGAAGTGTCCCTCCAAGAAAAATATGACTTCTTAGGAGGCTCCTTTTACATGTTCTTTTCTTCTAAGATTGCAAGCACGTCTTCCTGATTTCTCTTCAGCGGGGTGTAGTTTGTGTATTTACCCTGGAACTTCTGATATGCTTGATCGATTTTGGGTCATAATTACGACGTCCATCCTAACCGTCCTGACAGTCCCGAGCTTTGTTCTTTTGCTTATCTCCTTTCTGATTTTGACCTTTGGGAGCATTTTCCTTTGCATTGGGCCCTTTAGGTCATCCGGCGTGTACAAAGTAGCTGTCTGTTTTAATTTCCTCTTCCTCGGCCAGCGCGTAACCCCCAACCATGTCCATCATGTCTACATAATTGGTTATACGGGCTCTCCTTAGATCAAAAGATAGTTGGCCATTCTACAGGTTGTTAATGAACGATACAACAATAGCTTTGTCATTTGCGCTTCCGATTTCTTACACTTCTTGACTGAATCTTCCTAGGTACTTTTTGAGCGACTCATTTTTCCCTTGTTTGAGATGGGACAGGTGAGCCACCGACTTCTTTCTATGTACATTCCCTTGGAATTGCCTCGTCAATGCCTTGCTTAACTCGTTGAAGTTGCTTATGCTCGTCGCTGGTAGCCTCTCGAACCATCGAGAGCCTAAATCCTCGAGCGTCTATAGGAAGCTAAGACATAGCAAAGCATCACTATGAATGTACTAAACCATAGAGCTTTTATATCTCTTGATATGCTCTTTTAGGTCATTGTCCTTTTTAAATTGTTCCTAGTGTGGCATCCTAAACCTTTCCGGGAAGAGCATTCGTAGGACGCCATTGGTGAAGGGGCTACTAGTTTCATCATCCGATAGTTCATTATGTCTGTAACGCCTAACTAGGGCATCCATCTGTCATCGATTGTTCTCAACTTCTCAGGTTAAACTTTGTATGATTTTGTCCTTGTCACCTTCTGGTTCTTCGTTCAGATTGAAGCTCTGACTAATGGCTAACCCTGATCTTTGCTCCTCGAGATCCAGTTTCTAAGCTTCACGGTCCAAACCATGCAGTCGGATTGTTCCTCTTTGACGTTTACGACGATGGTGCCAGTCACTTTCTCCAAACGATGATGATTGATCTCTCCGGCAGGTACACCTACTGGGTCGATTTTGGCCTTGTCCAGCTTGATTGAAATCATGCTCCCTCTCACAGTGTTCATTCTCCCTGGGTTCTCTACTAGTTCAAGACTACTTCTCTGACAATATTTTTGGCTGGTCCGTTGAGTTTCGGCCTATCTTTAGGGGTGCATCTGGCATAAGGCCAACTACTATGGAACTCAACCTACCCTGCTGCTGATCTGGGGTGTGCAGATTATATGGCGAAGTCAAGCCTTCCATGGTAGAGAGGATAACCTTATGTTTGACCTCATCGGAAACAAGTAGTTGTAAAGACTCACAGAACCGGCAAGCGATTTCCTCGTTGGTTGGTGGGAGACGATGGATGCCAACGATAGCTGCTAATTGATTCTCGACTGTAAAGGAGGCATCTGTGGCGTTGAGAATGGTGTCAACCCCTAACACACTATCTGGTAACTCCTAACTGCGTCTAGAGTTACTGCCGCCTCCTTCACCAACCATTATTGCACAAGGGATCTTATAGTTAAATTCGTCCCCTCTTCTTCTAGCACTAGTTGTTGACTGTGATTTCTCGATGGTCAATCAGTCAACGGTTTAGGTTGGTGAAAACCTGCAAATATAAGTATAATGAAAAACGTAATAATAGTAAACAATGAAGATGGCAAGTGACGCGGTAAAACCCTAGTGATTGGAGAAACGTCCATGAGTTGTTGTCTTAGCAGCTGAGTCAAATCCACTATTTTTGTAAAGTAATACACGCTCTGGTCTCTCTCTTGCTTTCTAAGATTTTTTCTACCATTTTGCTATGTTTTGCAGGTGTATTTATACATGGTGCCGCTAGGGTTTCTAGGTACCGCTAGGGTTCAATATCGTGGCATATAAGTAGAAGATTACATAGTTGGTTTAGGATTCTTTTCCTATTCGATGTTATCTCATATTTAATGTCATTGAATCCGAATCTGCTTTGGACTCTGATAGCCTGATGTTTAGGAGAAAAGATCTGTTTGTTTCCTTGTTGGATTCTGGGTAGTTATACAGTAGTTGACTTGTGATTGCTCGCTACCGCTGTATACCTTGTAGGCGGTGGAGAAGGCCCTTACTTGATCATTTATGTTCATGCCGAGTGGAGCTGAGTAGATATGATCTTCTACTCGACCTACTCAGCTTTTATTCGGTGTCACTAGCTTCGTTTGTTTCCGTTAACACTGTATTAGTGCCAGATGGCCTATCCACATGGAATGCCAACGTGTCCTTTTTGGTTGATCCTTGACTTTCTACTTACGTGGCAAGATTGGTTGATGCTGTTTGATGACATGTCTTCTTGAAAAATATTATGTACAACATATACCACCAACGGTGTAGGAAAGTGATTGAATGCCTAGTCATCAATTACTACTACTCCAGGGGCATTACTGAGAATATTCTTTCCTGCTCCCTGGAGGTATAACAAATTATTAAGTTAAAGATGAAATTTAATTGAGTCAGGTATCGAGGACAGATGACAAACATCTTGAGATAAGTAATAAATATACAAATAAATAAAATTAGAGGGTTAGAGCATCTCCCACCGTACTCTATTTTAGAGTATGAACTCCAAAATAATAGAGTATGACATGCTCTCACTGTACTCTAAATTGCTGTTTTCAAGAATTTTTTTAGAGTTTTTATTTTCCAAACTCTAAATATAGAGTACCAAACTTCAAACTCTAAATTACTTTTGACAATTTTTATTTCACTTTTACCCTTATGTCCATATAGTTATAAACAAATATTTGAAATTTGAGTGGTGCTATTGGCACACCCACTATCAATTTATTTATACTCCACTTTTTAAATTATTTAGTATTCTTTTTTTTTTTCCTTTATCAGATTACTTAAACAGACATACATTTTTTATTAAAAAATCTTGTAAAAAGTAAAACTAATAAAACCCCACTTTCGTTATTTCAAAACTCTAATGACAAAAGTTTTAATGACATAGATTATTTCAATGTTTACTATTTTTGTTTATATTTTCTTTCACATCTCGATTTCATATTTCTCATGTTTAGTATTTATTGATTTATTATTATTTTGTTTATATTTTCTTTTAGATCTCGATCTCATGTTTACCATGTTTAGTATTTATTGATTTTATTGTTTCATATTTTTATTTTATTTTTTTCTTCTCAAATTCTAAATCCATATTTGCTATTTTTTTTCTCGGTTTATTTTTTTTCAAATCTTCCAAGTATACTATAACTTGTATCAATTCTTTTGTAGATTTTATTCCAGATCTTCCAAAGTTAGTTTAATGTTATTTATAAAAATTAAAATTAAAATAATAAAAAAAAAAAAATCACACCAAGAATCGCAACCAAGAAAACTTAATTTCTGACAAAACGAAAAAACGAAACCAGACCAAAACTCTATTTCAATCGCTAAAAAAAAAATTATCAGACGATTAATATCACATTCACAATCTACCACCAACAATCCAATCAACAACAGAAAAAAAAAATCGAATCTAATAAAGATGCTTTTACCACGAAATACGAAGAAAAAACAAGTCATGTGAATAGAGAGAAAAACTATATAAAAATATTAGAGATGAAATACATTTTTATTTTTATTTTTTTGAAAAGATATGGGGTGTATTAAGTTTGAAAAATAAGTAAAATAGTAGTCTTGGAAATAAATCAAAAATATTAATAAAACCATTTAATTTTATATAATTAAATCAAAATTTTAAAAAGTGGAGAATAAGGAGTGCCAATATTACCACTCTTGAAATTTATATCTTTTTTTTTTTAAATTAATTCAATTAATATATAATAAGTTTTAATTTATATAAATCATATTATCATACATGGTTTTAAAAGGCTATTTGAGGCTTACGCCTCGAGGCTATGAGGCGCAAAAGCTATCAAAAATAGCCCCGAGGTGTAAGCCTCAAGTAGCTGTTGTGATGCTTAGGCCCCATCAATCCGAGGCTTATGAGGCTTACGCCTCATAAAAATTACACTTTTTTAGGTTTGTTAATTTAAATTTGGCCCCCTTTTTTTTTTTTTTAAGTTTTGGACCACAATTTTAGGCTTAAGTTTGGGGTTTGATTAGTAAATAAACTTTAAAAGACAACATAAAACACAAAAATAAAACAAAAGAAGCCCTAGATCGTCAAAACAAAGAAACACACGAATAATGAAAAAGTTCCAGCTTAGAAATATGGAATACGAATAGAAGCGGCAAATCCAAAGCAAGGCTATGTGTACCTAAAATGCAAGTATTGTAACAAGGTTATCGAGGGAGGGGTAAAGAGATTAAAAGACCATCTTGGAGGTACACATAAAAATTGTGCACCATGCCCTAAAGTGCCCAAAGAGATCAAATAAGAGATGATTGCCTACATGAAGAAGTTCGAACAACAAAAGCATATAAATCATGGTTTAGATAGAGTCATAGATTTTAACTCTAGTATGAGATAGGAGGATTCATGGTTTTTAACCTTTTGTTTTATGACTTTGCTTTATTATTATTTTTCTCTATTATGAACTAGTGAACTATATCATATTGTGTGTTTTTATTTGATAGTGATGTTATTGAGTCATTTACTTTATGGTATGAAATATGAGAATTTCTAGCTTCTTTATATATATATATATATATGGATATATATATTAATGTTTTAAATTTTTTTAAAATGTTTAAATTTTATTTAATTGAGGCTTACACATCATCAAGCTACAATTCACCGTCTCGAGGCTCGAATTTGTCTTTTAAAACCTTGTTATCATAAAATTATACCATTAGAAATGTCTCATCTAGATCTTTAAAATGAGACTAATATTAAATATTTGTTAATAATATTTCTATTTAATAATTTTCATTTATCAATACTTACTTATTTGTATTATACTTTATATTATTTGCATATTAATAATTATAAATTAGTAGTAAAATAAAGACCCAAAAAAACATAGTGACATTCAAAACTTCCAAATAAAAATTACAATGACATAAACTCATTAAAATAATGATAGCAAAAAGAAAAAAGAAATAACAAAAAACTTAAATAATACCAACATTAAAGAACAAACATAAACTAACTACATTATACAAATGTTAGATAAATTAGTTGAAAAAAATGTTTGATGTAAAATATTAGATAAATGTTGTAAATAATGAATAATGAATAATGAATAATAGATGAAGGATAATTGAAGAACAAATAAAATAAATAGAGTGACAAAGATGAGAGAGAGACGAGAGATGATAGAGTTTTGCTTTTGTATTGATATTAAGCAATCTGATTCAATAACCTTTTGTATTGATATTAAGCAATCTGATTCAATAACCAAACAATTGGGTTCACACACCCATATATATATATATATATATATATATATATAGAGGCAAACGAACAAGGGGTGCTCATCGTAATTTCTTATCTAAATAATGCCACCTATTTTACTTAAGGATGAAGTAATTGAAGACAAGCTTCCATGTGTGACTGTGTGTTGGTGTGTCCAAGAAGTAAAGAAAAAAATGTGGTGGGAAGCCACATGTGTGTTACAACACTCCCTTTTGGTTTTCCACCATTTGTATTTTAATTTGTTAGGAAAAACCCAGTAGGACAAAAACCTTAGCAAAATATATACAATGATCTTCTGGATCAATTGGTGTGGATGTGTTCAGAACTGCCTCATTAAAACATTTCCGGTAAAACCCAGTGGGACAAAATCCTGTAGAAGGAAAAAGAGTACAGTACACATATGTCATATTCAAAATTTTGCTCCCCCTAAATGAAACTTCAATATCAATCATGTAATTTACAAAGTCGACGTATGCCAATCTCATATACCAGTTTCTCAAAAGTTGATGTAGGCAATGCTTTGGTAAACAGATCTACCAGATTATCTGCAGACCGTATTTGTTTAACATCAATTTGTCGGCTCTGTTAAAGTTCATGAGTATAGAAGAATTTAGGAGAAATATGTTTGGTTCTATCTCTTTTGATATATCCTCCTCTAACTTGAGTAATACAAGCTACATTATCTTCAAATATTGGTGTTGGCATTCCTATAGATAATGAAAATCTACATGTATTTTGAATATGATAAATAACTGACCTTAGCCACACACATTCTTGTCTTGTTTCATAACGTGCAAGAATCTCAGAATGATTAGAGGATGTAGCAACAAGAGTTTGCTTTGTGGAGCACTAGGAGATTGATGTGCCATTAATTGAGTATAAATTGCGAGGTCTCGAGTTGTATGCTTATGACATTCTAAATCCTTCAAGGATTTTCATATAAATACCTGAATAAAGTTAGCCATACAGGTAGGCAATTACTACTTCCAAAGATGCATTTCAAGTCTTTTTGAGACAGCTAAACTTACCAGAAATCGAAACGTAATTGTATCCATCACTGGTGAATACGTCTCATCAAAATCAATACTAGGTTTCTGTGAGAAACCCTGTGCTACGAGTCATGCCTTATATCACACCACTTCATTTTTCTCATTACGTTTCCGTACAAAAACCTATTTGTATCCAACAGACTTGACGTCTTCAGGTGTCTAGACTATTGGTCTAAATACTTTACGTTTGGTTAATGAAGCCAATTCTGCTTGAATTGCTTCTTTCCATTTAGGCCAATCAGACCTTTACCTACAATCATTGAGGTTATGAGGCTCATAATCATCATTTAAAATTTCAGTAGCCACTGTGTATGAAAATATATCATCAATGATTATTTCTTCACGATTCCACATTCCCCCGGTATAATTTATAGAAATTTCCTCATTTCTATGTTCTTGTATCTATTTAGAGATTCATTCCCCTGTAGGGGTTTCTTTTGTCCTTTCAGGGACATCTAACTCTTGTGGAGTTAATTTAGAGGAAGTAGATTTATTTATAATTTCAAGAATATGATCCTGATATTTTGTTTTCTTCCTTCGGGGAATAGTATCTTTTGAACCAAGTGGCCTACCACGCTTTTGGTGTACAGTATATGATTCTTTTGCTATTATTTGTTTAGATCGTTCTTCTAGAACAATCACTCGTGCTGGTGCATTAACAGCTGGGATGTGTGGTTTTGTTACCATAGTAGTATCTGTAAATGCATCTGGTAACTGATTTGCTATTGTTTGAAGGTGAACTATCTTTCATACTTCATTCTCACATTGAGATGTATATAGGTCAAGATGAATTAGACTAGGAACTTTCTAAGAAAATTCACACGTCTTTTCAGGAGAATTTTTTCCTTTCCCTAATGATGGGAAATTTCTCTCATTAAAATGACAATCAGCAAATCGTGCAGTAAAAAGATCACCTGTTAAAGGTTCCAGATACCTAATAATTGATGGTGAATCTAGACCAATATATATTCTCAAACGTCGTTGGGGTCCCATTTTAGTTCTATGTGTAGGTGCAATTGGGACATATACTGCAAAGCCAAAAGTAAGCAGATAAGAAATATCTGGTTAATGGCCAAATACAAGTTATACTGGGAAATATTGATGATAACCAATGGAATGAAGACGAATTAATGCAGTAGCATGTAAAATAGCATGTCCCTAAACAGAAATTGGTAATTGTGTTCGTAATAATAAAGTTCTTGCAATCACCTAGAGACGCTTGATAAGTGAATCTGCTAATCCATTATGAGTATGAACATGTGGAACTGGATGTTCAACATCAATCCCAACTGATTTGCAATATTCATCAAATGTCTTGGAGGTAAATTCACCAACATTATCAAGGTGTATTGATTTAATCGGATGATCAGTAAATGTACCTGAAGCCTGATAATATGTGCAAGTAATCTTGCAAAAGCAACATTACATGTTGATAATAAACAAACATAGGACTATCTGATGGATGCATCAACTAGGACTATGAAATAGCGGAATGGTCCACTTGGTAGATGAATAGGTCCACATATGTCCTCTTGAATCCTTTGTAGGAATGACGGGGACTCAAAACCAATTTTCGAATGTGATGGTTTTTATTACTAATTTTCCTTGTGAACATGCAATACATAAATTTTCATAGAATAAAAAAATCTTCTGGTTCTTTAATGGATGTCCATGAGAATTTTCAATAATTCTACGCATCATCGTAGATCCTAGGTGACCAAGATGGTCATGTCAAAGCATAAATATTTTTGGATATAAGAACTTCTGGTTTATAATTGCGTAAACTTCTACATCTCTTATAAGAGTGTAATATAATCTAGACGATAAATCACGCAGGTTTTCCATAATGAGTTTCTGGCCTGAATTATAAGAAGTAATGCATAGATACTTAATATTCTCATCATTTATAGTTTCTATGTGATATCCATTACATCGTATGTCTTTGAAACTAAGTAGATTTCTGCTGGATCTGCTTGAATATAAAGCATCATTGATACATATATTTAGTATTGTTTGGTAACAATATCATGGCTCTACCGGAGCCTTCTATCAAACCTGAGGGGTCTAATATTGTATTAACATTTGCTTTAGGCAAGGTTAAATTCTTAAAGTATTTATGATTCCGCAGAATCGTATGCGTCGTTGCGCTATTGGCTTGACATATATCTCATATACCTTGCTTTTCAATATCACCCAACATATCGTTTAAAGACATATCTTTTGTTTTTGGTTATCTGAAAATCACAATTGGAGTTAGAACTTCTGGTCTGATAAAAATTTGAGGAATTTAAATCTTCTGATATATAGAGGAATATTTGTAAATAAATAAATCCAGAAGCTTCAGGTTCCGGTAATGATAAATAAATCCATAAACTTCAGGTTCTGGATGGGTGACCAAATTGCTTAAATAAAAATACGAAATAAAATGCGTAATAATAAATACGAAAAAAGTAAATCCAGAACTGCAAGTTCTAGTATACCAATCTCATAAAAGCGTACAAATAAATAAATGCGATAAAGTAAATCGCATAAAAGTAAATAAAATGCGAGAAAGTAAATTGCATAAGAATAAAATGCGAGAAAATGAATTCAAAACTGTATGTCCTGGTATTAATAAATAAAAATCTGGAAGCTTCAGGTTCTTGTATTAAATCTAGGAATATCAGGTTTTAGTGGTAATAAATTCAGAAACTTCAGGTTCTGAAAATAACAACATCGCGCTGATAATGTGTTGTAAATAATGAATAATGAATAATAGATGAAGGATAATTGAAGAACAAATAAAATAAATAGAGTGACAAAGATGAGAGAGAGATGAAAGATGATAGAGTTTTGCTTTTGTATTGATATTAAGCAATCTGATTCAACAACCAAACAATTGGTTTCACACACCCATATATATATATATATATATATATATGCAAACGAACCAGGGGTGCTCATCGTAATTTCTTATCTAAATAATGCCACCTATTTTACTTAAGGATGAAGCAATTGAAGACAAGCTTCCATGTGACTGTGTGTTGGTGTGTCCAAGAAGTCAAGAATGTGGTGGGAAGCCACACGTGTGTTACAACAATAAAAACATATTTAGAGAGAATATTTTGTTTTTATTAGTTCATGAATGTGAGAAAATTTGGTAAGCAAAATTACGTGAGAATATTAGTCTAAAATTAAGTAAAAAAAAAAAAAAAAGTTAAAAATTCTAGCAAAATCATTTACTAATAAACAGGAAGGATCGGAGGACACAATTTTTAACACAATATTTGACAAAATTTTATAGTCAATGGATCACTGAGATTTGGATGGTTAGGTTTTATTAAATTTATTTTTCATTTTTTCCCTTTCTCTCCTCTATCCATCATTAATTCATTTTATTTCCTCTCTCCTTTCTCCTAGATTTTTTTTCTTAAATCTAAGACCATCTCCGATGTATATATCAATATCAATACCAAATTTGACATAAAAAATAGTAAAATGTTATATTTGATATATCATTTTAGCAATGTCTTCCAATGCAAAATTCTATTTGATATGTAATTTTTAATTTTTTATTATTTAAAATTATAAAAATCATCAAATACAACCGATGCATTCAATGAATGCATTAAATATATTTTTAGAATTGTTTTAATCTCAATTTTTCCTACTAAATTTATTAAATTTTTATTATTTAAAATTTGAAAAGTCAATAAATACGGTTGTATCTATTGCTGAACCAAATTCAACATATGCTATATACTATGTCAAATTTAACACAAATTACAGACTATATTAGAACATGTTTTTTTTACTTTATGCTAAATTATAGTATTGATACAATAATTTAGTAATGCATTGCTCTAACATATTTTCTCTCGATGAAATCATGAAAACATCTTTTCAAATAAAAGAAAAGAAAAAGGAAAGATGATGGAAATGTATTTTCTACTGTTTAGTTGTCTTGTTTCGCTGTAGCAACACCATTGCATGACCATCCCCATTAATTGATAATGAGATCCAACTGCCTTAGAAATATATGTTAATTTTGTTTATGAATTGTTCAAGTGAATTTCGTCAAGTGTATACAGTATATATATACAAGTCATCTACGAATGTATATAAAAGCATCTGGACATCCTAATAGCTAGTAACCTTGAAGAGAGAAGAGAGAACCTTGGATTTAATAAATTTATAATGTTGTTTTTTTTTTCTGCGAAAATTTATAAAAAAAAAAAAAAAAAAAAAAAAAACGTAAATGAGGGAGAGAATATTAATATATTAGGAAAACAAATCTATGAGAGGAGGGAAGAAATTATTAAATTCTGGCCTTCCAAGTCATAGAGATCCGATGGCTATAAAATTGTGTCAAATATTGTATTAAAAATTGTTTCCTCCGATCCCTCCCGACTAATAAAAACGTTGTATTTTTACAAAAAAGTTAAAAATGATAATAAAAAAAATATTTACACAAATTTAGTTGAAAAGTAAAATTATATAAAAAACATTTTATCGAAGAAAGTAAAAAATATTATTGGAAGTATAAGTTATTTGAAATAAAAATAGAGAAAGAGAGTGATGTGATGGGAGTGTAAAATTTTTAGAGATTGAATCTATAGGGAATATTATTTTTTAGAACCATATTTTGGAGATAGCGATAGAGTTATATTGAAAGATGCTCTTAAGCCAAAATATGAATGCAACTAAGGCCATTTTATTCAAAACTAATTTAGGGATCAATAGAAAATCAGACAATCCCTTGGCATGCAACAAATCATTAGCATGATTGCATATGTTAATCAAACTTCACAATTTTTCTCTCCATCTGAGACATGTACAAAACCAAAGCGAAAAGGAAAAAGACAGTGGGAAGTGGAAACAACAAGAAAAACAAGACACCAATTTGAAGTCAATACTTGTAGAATATTTTTTTAAAGCAATGTTTTGCTCTCCCTTGAACATCTTTTTCTCCCCATAATGAATCAAAGATATAAAATACAGTGCCAAACTAATGGATAGAGCACAAAGAAACATGTTGAATCAAAATATTCCAAGCAAAAATCCATCCATATTTCTAGATAAGTGTCTAGTAGCTCTTGAAATTTAAAGCTGTTAAACAACTCTCTCAAGTCTCAATTTTGAGCAGCTTGGTACACTACCATACATATGTACTAACCATAACTCTTATTCATCTCAAATCGTTTAGTTCATGAATGCCGTTTATCTTTTCTCCTCATATCATTAAAATAACAGAAAAACAAACATAAACCTAACAGAATCCAGCAAAAACTAGAACCAATGCTAGCCTCCAGAAAACCATTTGAAGGAATAGAGAGACAGGCAATGCACCATTTTATATTTCTTTGAAAATGTCAACTCCCATAAGATAATGCTTTATTTCCTGACTTAATTACCCAGCAACTAAAACTACAAAATCATTCCTAATAACCAGAGGTGGATCCAAGAAATATTTGCATCACGGGCTAAATTATATATACAAATAAATTTTTTTCTCGATACACACTAGCATTATAAAGTCAATTACTTAGCTACCAATCATTGAATTCATTGAATTTATCTATTTTGTTTAATTAATATATTCTAATGTTTGATTAATGACTCACAAACCCCCGTATGGAATTGTTTAGTCGGTATATATAATGTTTATAAATGGATTCTAAATGTATGAAAATTTACTATTAATGATTAGTTTGAATTTTTATTTTTTATTTTTTTTGAACTGTTTATACTAACAAATAGAACAAAATGGAGTGAATCTAAATTAAGTAATCAAATAATTGAAATAAAATCAAGGGAATATTATAGGTAAAACAAGTATAAAATAATTACTTTGTCAACTGTGATTGATTGTTTGTAATTTTTATTATTGTCTTTTTGAGAGAAAACCAATATATTAAGACAAACCAAAACAACTACACCGGGCAATCGCCAACAACAGCAGGAGCCACACATAATGGGGTCTCCTCAAGCCAAATACCATTGGCATCAGTACGCAAACCATATTTAGCAAGGCTATGAGCAACCATATTGCCTTTTCTAGGAACAAAACAACAAGAAAAATCAGGAAATGACTTAGCTAACAAAAAAAATATCATTTAAGATCAGGCTAACATTAGAACAGGGGACACTTTTGGCAGCTAAAAGGTTGACTACTACCAGGGCATCGGTCTCAAACACATAAGGCCACACTCCCATATCCCGCACGAATTCGATACCTCTCAAAACAACAACAGCTTTAGCAATCAAAGGCGAATAACCAGCCATGATTTTTTGAGCACTAGAAGGCATAACATGACCAAGAGAATCACGAATTATGATACCAACACCAACCACCCCATTGGATATATCGACCGTTGCGTTCGTATTGACTTTAAAATGACAAAACACGGGAGGCCTCCACACTTGGTCCAGACTAGAATTTCAAACCACACAGCCCACCTTACTTTTGTTCAACCGCAGAGATCCTCCAAGAAAGATGAAGCCCAAGGCACAATATCTGCATCATAAAGAGTCATAGAGCCAAACACCTCGATATTCCGGCGAAACCAAATACGCCAAAGAATATACAAAGTAATTCCATCTCTTTACTTTGTAACTAGTTCATGCAAGCATGCATGAAATCTAAAAAATGAAACCCATCATTAACCTTAAGATTCTTCAAGAAGGGGCACATGCCTAGAGGCCAAGTTCAGCTTTGAAGGCACCCAATTGTGACTAGCTCTCCACAAGAACATTTTAACCTTTGGAGGCACATTAATGGAACATAAAAACTTCCACCAAGAGACAGAAAAGCTAAGCCCAAAACTCCCAGGATTTGAGAAAAGATCACAGCCAACATGATAACCACTTCTGACCGTATAATTTTTGAACTTGTCATAGTGCCACATTAACGAGTCAAGGATATCATGTAGAGAACACGTGATACTAAGGATTAGATCTGCATCCTCTAGCCAAAAGGAATCCCGAATCAAGCGATCATTCTAACTACCATTCGGATTTTTCAACATCTTGACTAAAGAAGCATTACCCAGCTTAGGAGGAGACAAAATTTTAAAGGTCGAAGGTCTAGGCAACCATTTATCCTAGTAAATAGAAATCAAACAACCATTACCAACTCACCATCTGAGGCTAGCCTCCGGCATATCCCTACCCCACATGAAATTCCTCCAAAGAAAAAAGCAAGAAACACTACACTCAGCAAGCACCACATAGGAATCAGAGAAATAACAAGATTTCAAGACCCTGGTAGCAAGAGTATTCGGAGACTGAATCAGCCGCCAACATTGTTTAGCTAATAAGGCTTTATGGAAAATGGAAAGATCCATGAAACCTAAACCACCTGAATCTTTACTAATGCAAAGCCTCTTCCAAAAGCCCCAATGAATTTTCCCCTTATTCACATTCGAACCCCACCAAAAGCGAGCACTAAGACGATAAATGTCACTCACTAAACCTTTCAGAAGCTTAAAAAGGGACATCGAATGGGCTGGAATTGATTGAACCATCGCCTTCAATAGCACTTCCTTCCCATCTGCCGAAAAAAGCTTCTCTTGCCAACCTTTAATCTTATCCCACACTCTATCTCTGATATTAGCAAAAATGGCTTTTTTATTCCTACATGCGAAGCTCGGCAAACCCAAATAACGATCGTGGCACCCAACCAGCCGAACCCCAATAATCTAAGAGAGACAAACCGTACACCTCTACTAACACGAAGAGCTAAATTCTCAAAAATAATCACTTGACCCGAGGCTAAAGCATACTAGTCCAAGACTCGCTGAAAGGAAATACAGTCCCTTTCCGAAGCCCAAGAGAACATCAAGTTTTCATTAGCAAAAAAAAGGTGAGAGATTCTCAGACCTCCCTTATTACTCCTAACACCTGCGATATCACCACTTCTCTCAGCATCATTAATGAGGCACGAACATGGGCGAACCCACACTTAGCCTAGATAGGGCCCATGCCCTACCTGAGTTTGGTTAATAAAAAATAAATAAATAAATAAAAACAAGTTAGTAATTAAAGATGGCTTAGAAAAAAAAAAGATAAAAACAAGTTAGTAATAAATTAAAAGAGGAAAGTGATGTGATGTACTGCTTTGTAGGTCATGTGTTGTTTCCAGCTTAGAGGAAACCGACGTCTTCAATCTTCTTCGTCCTTTTATTGCCATTATTTTTTATTAAAATTACAGTTTTACTCCACTTTATAATAAATATGAGAGTAATTGAGTAAATCCTTTCCAATTTATTATTACTCACTTTTTTATTATATTCTTCCTCTATTTCGGATTCCGTATTTCATTAAAATATTATCTCCTTCTCCAATTCTAAATTCCTTAGATTTGTTTTTCATCAATTACTATAAATACTTTAATTTTGGTTTTCTTCTGTGGTAAAACAATTCATTCTCTATTTTCATAATCATTGTCAACATCTCATCTACACTTGATTTCTTGTTAGTTTATTCAATTTCTATTTTATATTAAATAATTTATTATTCTTTAGAGTTTTTCTTATTTTAAATAGTTTTAGTCACAAAAGCTATGGCAAGTCGGCTGAAAGGGATCCTCCCAGACATTATCTCTCCCAACCAATCTGCTTTTGTTCCTGGGAGATTGATTTTTGATAATGTCCTAGTTGCTTTTGAACTCCTCCACTCTATTGGTAAAAGGAAGAAAGGGAAAAAGGGGTTCACAACCTTAAAGCTCTATATGAGTAAGGCATACGATAGGGTGGAATGGGGTTTTCTGGAGTGTGTAATACTGAAAATGGGGTTTCCTCCTTGTTGGATAGAGCTTGTGCTGGACTGCATCACTACATCTTCTTTGGGTTTTGTTATAAATGGGAAAGTCTCGGGTGAAGCGGTTCCTTCTATAGGCTTAAGGCAAGGTTGCTCGTTGTCTCCCTATCTTTTCCTCCTTATTGCGGAAGCCCTCTCCTGTTTGTTGAAGAATTCTGAAAAGGATGGGAAATTACTAGGGTATCGTTGTTGTAGGGGAAGCCCACTAGTCAGCCACTTGTTTTTTGCTGACGATAGTGTTCTTTTTGTAAAGCGACGGTGGAGAGCTACGAAGAGATTAGTAGGGTGTTGAAGATTTACGAGAAAGGGTCGGGGCAGGTTGTGAACCTCTAGAAATCTAATATTACTTTTAGCCGAATGTGAGTTTCGGTACTAGAGTTGCTATCCAGGCTATTTTTGGCGTTGGGAATGCATAGTCACATAACAAATACCCTACTTTGGTTGGAAAAAAAAAAGAAAAACAACTTTTAACGAGATCAAAGAAAAAGTTTGGAAGAAGCTCCGGAGTTGGAAGGGGGGTTTTTCTCCCTTGGTGGCAAAGAAGTGTTAATCAAGGTTGTGGTCCAAGCGGTGCCAACCTATACCATGACTATCTTCCAGCTCCCTAAAGGTCTATGTCGTGAGTTAGGGGCGATGTCTTCTAGGTTTTGGTGGGGCTCCAATGAGAGTAAGAGGAAAATCAGCTAGGTGAGCTGGGCAAAAGCCTGTGTCCCTAAAGTGGCTGGTGGGTTGGGTTTTAAAGACTTGTTAGTCTTCAACCAAGCTCTTTTGGCTAAACAAGCGCGGAGGCTTGCCTTAGGATCTCAATCCCTCGTGTTCAGGCTGTTAAAGGTGAAGTACTTTGGGGATGAGGATTTCTTAGAGGCGATAGTGAAACTATAGGCCTCCCATATGTGGCGAAGTATTGCTTGGGGTAGAGAACTTCTCCAAAAATGCATCAGATGGAAAGTTGGAGTCGGGAAAAGTATGAAGGTTTTTGTGGACCCTTGGATTCCCTGGCTAACCTCGTTCAAACCAGTTACAGTGGTTGGTAACAATGGGTTAAGAGTTGCAGATTTTCTTTTGGAAGAGGGTAGAGGTTGGGACAATCGAAAATTAGAGGAAGTTTTCCTTGACATTGATAAATCTAAAATTCTATCAATTCCTCTAGGTTGAGAAGACCACCGGGTAAAATTTTATGGCATTACGATAAGAAAAGGTTTTACGAAGTGAAGAGTGGCTATAAAGTTGCTATGTAGGGAAGAATCTCTGAAGCTTGTTCGGACCCTGCTATCAGCCATCGCTGGTGGTTAAAGTTGTGGAGCTTAAACATCCCCTCAAGGTTAAAATTTTCATTTGGAGGGTGTATCATAATGCTCTCCCCACTCTCTCTAATCTGCTTCGGGGAAAGGTAGTTAGGGAAGTGAGCTGTCCTAGATGTAGGTTGGGCGTGGAATCAGTGGGTCATGCGCTGTGGTGGTGTGTGAAGTCGATGGAGGTTTGGACTTCCACTTTTTTTTGGGGATCGATTGTTAAGTTTGAAGGACTAGGCAGCGCAGATGTTCATAGAGGCTTGTTTGAGTGCTTGAAAACGAATGCTTTGGAAGCTGTAAGTATGGTCCTTTAGGGTCTTTGGCTGGCCAGAAATGAAGTGGTGCTTAAGGAAATTGGTCGAGCTAAGAGTTTCTTGGTAAAGAGGATGATTGGGTTCCTCAAGGATTTCCAGGATTCGCGAAGGGCCCTCCAGAATTCTCCTGTTAGCATCAAAGCCCTGTCTCTTTAGTCCACTCTTTAGTCCACCCCCCCCCCCCCCCTCCCCCTCCCCTCTCATGATGGTACTCTCAAACTTAACACTAATGCTAGTGTAAATCGGGATGCTTGCTCTGTGGCATAGGGGCGGTGATTAAGGATGATAATGGGTGGGTGGTGGCTGTCTTATTGAAGCCCGTGCTAGGCAATCTTTCTCCCGAGGCGGGGGAGATTGTGGCGCTGAGGGAGGGGCTATTGCTTGCTCAACGTTTGCAACTGAAATTCTCTTGTGTGGAGCTTGAGGCTTGTAATGTGGTCTCTAAAATCTCTACTGTGTTACTTGATTTGGGAAAGGTTGAATTTGTTCTTGATGATATTAAGGCCTTACTAAAGGGGGCTAAGGTTCAAAAATGTCAATCCATTTCCAGAAATGAAAATAGGGTGGCCTATAACCTTGCCTCTTTGGCCTGGTCTTCTAAGGAGGAGTTTCTATGGTAAAATGTTTGCCTTAGTTCTATTTTCCCTTGTTTAGTTCTGCAACTTGTTTTTCCCTTTCAAAAAAATTAAAAAAAAGATTCCCGAATTTATTGGGTTTCTCTCTCAAAAAAGAAAAAAAAGTTTTAGTTTGGTATACATCTCATCAATACCCTAAAACCTCAAATTTTAATTTATTGTATTATAATTGTTCATTTAATATCATGATTCAATTATTTTGATCCCTACTATTTTTCTTTATTTTATAATCTTAATTTTTTATTATAAATTACATTATGATTATGTTCTATGTATAAATATTATTTTTTGTTTTATTTAGCTTTATATTTTTTTTTCTATTGGTATTGATGATTATTTTTAAAAAAAAAAATTATGGAATAGTTATGGAGAAGTATTTGAAAAGACCATCGACACTTGAGATGAGATCATCTTCAAAAAAACATTGTGTTGAAATTAATCCGGATGATCTTCCTACTGATCCAGGGCTTCGAACTAGAATATGGGATTATCATCCTAATGTTCGGAACAAGTTCGTAGAGAATATACATTAAAGGGTCCTTATCAACCTCGAGAACATAATTTTCATTTATTACCTTGTGGAGATAAGTCAAGGCGATTCAATCGTGCTTGGTTCGATAGATATTCTACTTGATTGGAGTATAGTATTAAAAAGGAAGTAGTATATTGTCTATGTTGTTATCTTTTTAAACCAGATAATGGGAAACAAGGAGGCAGTAACTCTTTTGTTGGTGAAGGGTTTACAAATTAGAAGAACCAAGCTTCGTTATTAGAAATACATGATAAGTCTATAACCCATCAGCATGCATCAAGAAAATCTCTAGATCTAATGAATCAGAATCAACATATTGAGACAACTATCAACAAACAGACAGATCAAGCTCAAATTGAGTATCGAACTCGTTTAGGTGCTTCAATTGATTGTAGTTGGTTTCTTTTACAACAAGGGCTTCCATTTTGAGGACATGACGAATCAAAAAAATCTAGCAACAAAGACAATTTTTTTGAGCTTTTACACTGACTATGTGGTCATAATGAAAACATAAAAGCTATGACACTCAAAAGCTCCTGAAATTTTGAAAATGATAGCACCCAAAATTCAGAGAGATATAGTAAGTGTTATTTCAGTTGAAATTATTAATACAATTATAAGAGATATTGGTGATTCATTATTTTCAATTCTTGTTGATGAATCTCGTGACATATCTTCAAAAGAGCAAATGGCTATTGTATTGCGATATGTGGATAAAAATGGCAGTGTAATTGAGAGTTTTGTAGGCATTGAACATGTTACTGATACTTTTGCTCTCTCGTATAAAGCGGCTATTGATAGGTTTGTTTCTAGACATGAATTAAGTATTTCTAAATTGCGAGGACAAGGCTACGATGGAGCAAGTAATATGAGAGGTGAGTTCAATGGTCTTAAGGCACTTATTTTAAAAGAGAATGAGAGTGTTTTTTATGTGCATTGTTTTACTCATCAACTTCAATTAGCTCTTGTAGTTGTGGTAAAAAATCATACAAATATTACTGGTATTTTTTAATGGATTACTTATGTGGTGAATGTTATTGGATCATCTGCTAAATGCCATGATATTTTTCGAGAAAAACAAGCAGCTAAAGTTTTTGAAGCATTAGAAAATAATGAGCTTTCAAGTGGTCAGGGTTTAAATCGAGAAACTAGTCTTCAAAGAGCAAGTGATACACGTTAGGGTTCACATTACAATACTATACTACGAATGATTTCTATGTTCTCATATATTGTCGAAGTACTTGAGATCTTAATAGAGAATGGATTGAATCAAGGGCAAAAATATGAAGCAAAGATTTTATTGAATTCTATAGAAACATTTGATTTTATTTTTGATTTGTAGTTGATGAAAACAATATTGGGAGTCACAAATGAGTTGTCACAAACATTACAGAAGAAAGATCAAGATATAGTGAATGCCATGAACTTGGTACAAACAAGTAAGGAACGACTTCAAACAATGAGAGATGATGGGTGGGATTCTTGTCTAAGTCAGGTTTCTTCCTTTTGCGTAAGGCATAGAATCAGAGTTGTTAACATGGATGATATATTTATTCCTCAAGGTAGATTAAGGCGTAAAACTCAAGAGATCAAAAATATGCATCATTATCGAGTTGACTTATTTTGTGTTGTGATAAATATGCAACTTCAAGAGCTAAATAGTCGTTTTCCAGAGACGAATACTGAGTTACTTCTTTGTGCTGCTTGTCTTAGTCCAAGGGATCAATTTTATGCATTCAAAAAATATAAATTGATTAGGCTTGCTCAATTTTATCCGAGAGACTATTCTTCTATTAAGCTCTTGGCATTTGAAGATCAACTTGATAATTATATTGCAGACATGCGCTCAAGTATTGAATTTTCAGAATTACATGGCCTTACTAAATTAGCACGAAAAATGGTTGAGAAAAAAAAAATAAGGTTTTTCCATTAGTTTACTTGCTCTTGACATTGGCATTACTATTATCCGTTGCAACTGCTACAGTAGAAAGATTGCTTTTTGCTATGAATATTGTGAAGACGGACCTACGTAATCAAATGGGAGATGACTGGTTGAATGATAGATTACTCACATATGTGGAGAAAGATATTTTTGACACAATTGATAGGGAGACTATTATGCGACGATTTTTGACAAAATATGAAGGGAGACTATTATGCGACGATTTCAAAATATGAAGCCCCGTTGAAGAAAATTGTAACTTTGCATAGTTTGTGTTTTTTTATGCTGTTATTTTTTTTTTAATATTGCTTTTTTTTTTTTTTTGTAAGACTATTCATCTTGATGAGATATTCTATTTGTTTTATATTAGTTAATTTTTATTATACCATCATTAATTTTTTATATATATAATAGTACTCATTTTATTTTGGCCTTAATTTTTCAAAATTTTTATTACTGTGTTCAAGTGCCCCACCTAAATAAAATTCATGGGTCCGCCACTAGGCGCGAAAGCTCCTTCGCACAAATGAGAAACAAATATAGGGAAAGTGGATCTCCCTATCGAAGACCTTTGGAAGGTTTTGACGACCCAAAAAGCACCCCATTCACAATGAACGAAAAAGAAACAGTGGTAACACAGTTCATAATACGTTGAATCCAACCATCCGGGAATCCCATCTTCCTCATCATGCCTCTCAGATAATCCCACTAAACTCTGTCATAGGCTTTAAACATATCTAGCTTAAGCGCCATCGCTCATTTCTTCCCTTTCTTCTTAGTTCTTATCGCATGAACAGATTCAAACCCAACAATGGCATTGTCAGTTATGGATCGGCCAGGAATAAAAGCACTTTGGGTTTCCGAAATCACCTCACCCTGCTGCACGAAGACGATCAACAAGAACCTTTGCCACAATCTTGTATAAAACATTACATAGGCTGATCGGACGGAAGTCAGTCATCCTCTATGCCCTCTTTATTTTTGGAATTAGAGTAATAAGATTCCCGTTAACCTCCTCCAAACTATGACCATCATTGAGAACACCAAGACACACTCCAGTCACCCTATTACCAACCGTGGGCCAAAATTTCTGGTAAAAGAGTGCCAGCAAAACATCCAAACATGGAGCCTTCGTCGGGGCCATATCAAAGACCGCATGTCTCA
This sequence comes from Acer negundo, assembly GCA_035582765.1. Taxonomy (NCBI): domain Eukaryota; kingdom Viridiplantae; phylum Streptophyta; class Magnoliopsida; order Sapindales; family Sapindaceae; genus Acer; species Acer negundo. Next base: position 24,561,862 of record CM069235.1, on the reverse strand, counting down.
CCTCCTCCGCTAAGAACCTAGCATCCAAAAAAGCTTTATTCCCATTCGTGAGACACAGTTGTACACAACTGAGCACCCTATTCATCTCCCAAGTAGAAGGCAAGCTTGAACAAAAAATATCAAAAAAATATTGTTCCACAACCCCATTCATACCAACCTGATCAAAATGCCACACACCACCATCATCAAACAAACTAGGAATATTATTGCGAGCCTTCCGAGCAGAAACACGCCAGTGGAAATATTTGGAATTCTTTTCGCCACTCTTTAACTAACTCTCTCGAGACCTTTGCTTCCAGTAAACCTTATCTTGATCAAGAAGATTATCTAAATCCTTCTCAATTTTAATAATACCCGACCAAGACCCTGCATGGATATGAGAAGTAGCCATTTTTAGCTCATTTTTCTTGTCCCTGATTTTGGAACGAAGATCATGACTATTCCCCACGTACCACTGTCTAAGCCTATCAGTACAAAACTGAATATAAAAAACAACTCCACCTAGACCCGCCCGATAATCGTGGGCCCTCCAATGCTGTTCAACAATCCGCAAACAACCCTCCTGATTAGCCCAGCACGCTTCAAACTGAAAGCGACGCGATCTCAAAGTATTCTTGTTATCAACCATACACACAGACTGATTAACGTTGAGCAAGATAGGTCTATGGTCAGACTTCCAGTATTCTAAGTGACTCACCTTAGAGCCCAAGAAGGTATTCAACCACTGGAAATTAGAAACACAACAGTCCAACCTTTCTTGCACCATTTCCGACCCACTCCTTTTGCTACACCAGGTAAAGGTCGGCCCGAAGAAACCAAAATCTTGCAAACTACAATCATCTAAAGCATTACAAAAGTTATCAAGTAAAACGCGTGGCTTTTGGGGCCCACCAAACTTCTCAGAGTTCTACAAAACCTCGTTAGAATCTCCCGCACATGCCCACGAGAGATTCGACATGCTATTAAGCCATCTAAGAAGAGTGCTGACGTTGACTAGCATCCAAGTGACCGAAAAAATCAAAAAGCCTCCAAGTCACATTCCGATGCGAGACAACTTGGACATCAATATAGAAATTAGATAAACACAATAAACTTAAATCAACTTAATCTACCCAAAAGAGACAAATACTGCCACTTCTCCCTATATATTTCACCACAAGTTTGCCAACAAAACCTAACTTAACACGAACACACTCAAACGAATCATATTAGACTTAGTCTCCATAAGAAAAATAACATCAGGTTTGTGAGCCTTATTAAAGCTCAACAACCCTTGGAGCACCTGGGTACATCCCATTCCCCGAGCGTTCTAGCATAAGATTTGTATTGCTTTCGGTAGGCCGGTAGAGACTGACCCACCGATATCTCATCAAGATCTGATACTAGACCATCATCACTTTGCACCATCTTCATCCTTTTGTCCCTTCCACAGTCCCTCTTGCATGCAATCTTTTTCCCCAACAGAGTTTCATCTTCTAGCCCAACCGTGTTTCTCGTCCCAACTCGAGCCCAATGATTCCACTTACTAGATTTTGGTCCAATAGTCTTTCCATTCTCCACCCTGAGCCCCTCTACTCCCGCCATCCCACTTTTCCCCACTATTGATGACCCAATCGGGCCTAGGCCCTTATCAACCTAGTAAGTGCCTCAATTTTTGATTGTTTTAATTTCGTTGACAAAACCACAATGGGGTGCAAATATGTAAGGGTAGCTTAAGATTGAAGAAATCATTATCAAATGTCAAAGGACTTCATTGTGGACATCAAGAGCTTCAAGGAAGGTAGTGTATTTAACTTCATTCGCAATTGAAGAGATTTATAATACACACACACACACACACACACACACACATCTCATTCATCTACATGTTTTGCATATCCTTGTTTGTTTCTTATTTGATTCTTACAAGACATGCACTCACTTCACACTTGCACAAACTTGCATTTATACTTTGTGTGAACCGGTGGTTTGAAAAGAGAAATTCTCTCTTTACCGTTGCCTGTACCGCCCCTGGTGCAAGTGCATGGCCAACGGTCCCTATAGCGCTCAAGTCTAGAGCCTGTATGCTTTGCGTACCATTGCCTAGGCATAATACCTCAGTAACGGTCCTCTACAGCGATCAACATCAGTGTCTTCACGATTCTTGTACCGCTGCCCAGACACTTGCACGTGCAGCGATACGAGCAGCGGTGCGTGACGAGTTTGGTTCTCAATTTACCAAAACGACCTCACTTCACTTGAATCATATATATATATATATGTCTTGTTGGCCTTTGGTCATTTGGGTGAGCAAAATTTACACCTTTCAAGAGCCAAAGAGTATCTTCAAACAAAAACCACCAAGACTTGATTTTTAATCATCCAAAACACCAATACGCTTCATCTTTCATAATTCATACATCATCTAGCATGGGTTAGGTATGATTTTTCTTGGTTTCTCTTCTTTGCTCACATGACTTATAGTTAGAATCCTTTATATGTTCTTGTTTTACAATATAGTTTTTTTATTACTTGACTAGTTTCAAGATTGCATCTTTGTGACTTGACTAGTTTCAAGATAGCTTTTTTATTATGTTTTGTGAGTTGTTTGTGATAGCTATCGCATATAGGGTTTGATTTGCACATATGGATAGGTTGTATGCATGTCATATAGCTACATGATATCTAGGAATCACTTGAACATGTTTATTCATACCTAGATAAGCTTAAATGTTTGACCTTGCATCTATGCACTTTGAATATTGCACATATTCATTTTAGGTTGTTAATCTCTTCTCTTAGAGAATTAAGACTTGTATTTACGTTTTGGTAGTTTGCAAGCAATAGACTAGATTCACTTTTAAAGGTCTAAGGGTAGTAGTGGTGGGTTAGTAACCGTAGAGTTTGACGTGGTCAACTTAGATTGTAATCACCATTGCAATCGATGGATTGAGGTTCGTGTGTGGCGCACATAACAGCCCGTGGTTTTTCCCCGTGTGGGTTTCCACATAAAAATCGAGTGTCTTTTATTTTCTGCATTTTTACACTTGTTTTTACTTTGTGACTAGTTTGAGAATTTTTCTTTAAATTGACTAATCAAGAAAATTGGGTAAAAATTAATTAAAATATATTCACCCCCCCCCCCCCCCATCTAGATTATTCAGACTTGTTTTATATTTATTTTCAATTGGTATCGGAGTTGGTTCCTTAACATACTTAGGAGATCATTGCTCTTGTTAGAGTTTATTGCATTTGTTTGCATCCTTTTTGTCTTGTGTGATTTGCTTGTTTATATTCATATCATTCTCACCCAAACACAATGAGTGGAAATGGGATTAGAGGCGAGGGTGCTTCTAGCACAAGACCTCTCTTACTCACCGGAGTGAATTACGCATCGTGGAAGGGCAAAATGGAAGCATATGTGTTGCAAATTCATGATCGTGCCTGGATGGCGATTGAAGATAGGTACACGCCACCTATGATGACTCCTATGAGAGGTGGAGATGAAGTTCCCAAGCTGAAAGCATAATGGAGTCCCCAAGAGTTTGAGGCTTCAAAATGGAACAACAAAGCCATGCACATAATCCTATGTGCCATGGATGACAACCAATACAAACTCATTCAAACTACAAGAATAACAAAGGAAGCTTTGGACATATTGGAGACAACTCATGAAGGAACCAAAATGGTCAAAGACTCCAAGCTCCAAGTCCTCCAAACACAATTTGAGACCATACGGATGGAGGAGGATAAGCACTTCAATAACTTCTAAGTGAAGCTTATGGATATTGTGAATCAAAGTCACCAACTTGGTGATCCTTACTCGAATAGAAGGATCAAGCAAAAGAAAATGAGATCACTTCCCTAAAGATTCGAATCCAAAGTGATAGCCTTAGAGGAAAATAGTGACTACACAAAAATGAAGCCAAGTGAAGTGATAGGAAGGCTCTTGGCCTATGAATCAAGGAAGGCTCATACAACTACACCTCTAAAGAAGCAAAAGAGCTTGGCTTTGAAGAGCATCAAAGTGGAAAAGAAGGAAAAGGACTCGGATGAAGAAATTACTTTGATGGCTAAGAATTTCAAGCAATTTATGAGATTTGAGAAGAAAGGATTTGGCTCCAAGGGAAAGTTTGTCAAGAAAAAGGCTCCCTTCAAGAAAGTAGAACATACTCAAGAGAAGGACCACAAGAAGGGTAATCCAATGCTATGAGTGTAGTGGCTTTGGACACATTGCCCTCGAGTGTGCAAATGTAAAGAAAAAGAAAGGAAAAGTCATGGCGGTAACTTAGAGTGATAGTGATGACCTAGAAGAGGAAGATAAGTCTTTGGATGATGATGAAGACCAAGTGGCCAACTTCATTACTTTCTCATCCTCTCACAATAGCAATGAGTTTATGAGTGATAAAGAATAGGAAGAGTATAACAAGAAGAAGTAGATGAAAATGACTCAATGGTGGGAGCAACTTATCAATGTCCAAATTTGAGTTTCATGAAGAAATAGGCTATGATGACTTCATAAGATTCTTTGAGAACCCAAGATTGAAGAAGAAAAGGGAGATACAAAAGTTGAAAGGGGAAAAGCTTGAATTAACCTCCAAAGTGGCTCATTTGAGTAAGGAAATGAGTAAAGCAAAAGAGATGGAAGAATGATTAAAGATGGAGCTAGTCTTGGCTAAGAAGAATGAAGAAAGCTTGAGGAAAGAGCTCATGGAAGCAAAAGGGTTCATTGCTAAAATGACTTCCAGAACTGAAAAACTTGACAAGATGTTATCTTGTGGGAAGAGTCCAAGTGATAAGAAGGGATTAGAATATGTGGAAGAAATGGAGACCACATCCTTAAAGAAGACAACCTTTGTCAAGAGCAAAGAGGTTGAAAATGATCAAACCCCTCAACAATCAACCAAATGGGTTGAAGTTGGTGAATCCTCAAAGCAAGCTCAAGTAAGAGTTCCAACAAGAGCTCCACCACAACCAAGAGCTTTACCACAACCAAGACCTCCTCAACCAAGGATCCCACAAGCTCAACATGGGGTCTTTTATGCTCAACCAAGGAGACATGCCAACTTGGCTCAACCACAAAGGAGAGAGTTGCATCAACATCAAAGAGCAACTCAAAATGGAAGGAGGCCACAAATGTTTGCACAAGGCCATGGTATGAACTCCTATTTCACTTCTACTTGCCATTTTTGTGGTATTGAAGGTCACATTAGGCCTAATTGCTTTAAGTATATTAAATTGTGTAGAAAAGAAAGCATGATTGAGAAAAATATGCTTAGAAGAGCCACAATGCATGCACCTAGGAAATTTAGAGCAAATGGACCAATGGCTTCTAGAAATGGCCATGTTGCGCCTAGGTTAAATAGAAACGATGAATATTATTGCTATGTGGCTTAAGTAGCCTTGAAAGCAAATGCCTCCAACACTTGGTACCTTTATAGTGGGTGTTCTAGACACATGACCGGAAACAAAAGTTTCTTTAAAACTTTTGTAATTGAGGATGGTGGATTTGACACCTTTGGTGATAAATTTAAGAAAAAGGTCATAGGGAAAGGTAATATATATATATATTCCCGATTTACCCTTCATGCCTAATGCTCTTTATGTAGATGGCTTGCAAGTTAATCTTATTAGCATATCTCACTTGAGTGATGAAGGGCTTTCGGTTATTTTTGGCAAGGTTGATTGCTCTATTCTTAAGGAAAATGGGCAAGTTTTGTTGAAAGGCAAGAGATGAAGTGACAATTGCTATTGTCTAGAGTCTAATCTCTTCTCTTGCAACTTGTCTAATAGTGAGCAAGTTGAGGTGTGGCATCAAAGATTTGGCCACATGAACTATAGGGACTTGAAAGTCCTTGATAGGTTGAATGTTGTTAGAGGCCTTCCCAAGCTTAGGAAAAAGGTTGAGGGTATTTATGGACGTTATCAACAAGGGAAGCAAACCAAAACCAAGAGTGTGGATAAGAAAGGCAAATATCTTTCCACTAAAGAACCATTGGAGCTTCTCCATATGGACCTTATGGATCCCATCCAAACCAAAAGCTTAGGTGGTAGAAGATACATTTTTGTGGTTGTTGATGACTTTTCTAGGTTCACATAGACTTACTTCCATAGAGAGAAGTCTGAAGCCTTTGAGAAATTCAAAATACTTTGTGTCAAAATTCAAAATGAGAAAACTTCTCACATTAAAAGCATTAAAAAAATTAGGAGTGATCTTGGGAAAAAATTTGAAAATGGTAGCTTTGAAACCTTTTGCAATAGCCTAGGCATTTCCCATAAATTTTCGGCCCTTAAGACTCCTCAAAAAAATGGTGTTGTTGAGAGGAAAAATAGAGTTCTTCAAGAGATGGCTCGTGTTATGTTGCTTAGCAACAAAGTCCCTAGGAACCTTTGGGCCAAAGCCATCAATACGGCTTGTTACATAAGGAATAAAGTGCTCCTTAGGCCCGGGACTAAACAAACATCCTATGAGTTATGGAAGGGTAGAAAACTCAATGTGAGCTACTTCCACATCTTTAGAATCAAGTGTTATATACTAAATGACCGAGATCAACTTAGAAAATTTGATGCCAAGAGTGATAAGGGTATTTTCATTGGGTATGCACTTAATAGCAAGGCCTATAGAGTTTTTAATTTAAAGACTCGAAGTGGTATGGAATCATAAAATGTTATCTTTGATGATTATAGGCCCAAACTTGATGACCATAAAGAGGATGTTTGTGAGATAGATAACCCTCATTTAAAAGAGAGTGGTGAGACTTCAAGTGATGTGAAGTCAAACCAATATGAAGAGGATGATTTACCTCTTAATAGAGTTCCTCCATTGGACTCTAATGAACCCGCTCCTTGGGTGAGGAAACTCCATGATAAGGATGATATCATTGGAGATGTTAAAGAGGGTGTTAGGACTAGGCGTCAAACAGCTAATCAAATTAGCTACCCTTGCTACATCTCTCAAATAGAACCCAAGAAGGTTGATGAAGGCTTGGAGGATGAGTTCTGGGTTTTTACAATGCAAGAAGAGCTAAATCAATTTGAGAGAAATGAGGTTTGGACTCTTGTTCCTAGACTTAGAAACAACAATGTCATAGGCACTAAATGGGTGTTTATGAACCAATCCAATGAGGATGGTAACTGTAAGGATTCCCATATTTTGATTGGCTTATTTAGTGGACAAACCACATATTAGGGTTTGTTGTAAGGGTAGCTTTAGTGATTAAGGATCAAGCTCAAAGTCCCTTTTCAAGACCTCAAGAGAACAAGCACTTCAAAAGTAAATTTCTAAGTGCTTACTTGCTTTGAAAAGATAGTTGCACACACCCACAACCCATGCATAAGTCTTATTCTTGTATGTTGTGAGTGTTTATATTGTGTGCATTAATGTTCGTTAATCTCTCTTCTTGCATGTGTAATTGATTGCATCTAGCTTGTTAAATGCTATAACATGTTAGGCATTAGGATGCATTCTTTTCACTCACACACTCGCACTTGTTGCATGTTCATTATGTGAGAAACTACGTGAGAAGGCCTTGCCTCTCACTGCTGCGGTTGAAGTGCCGCGGTTGAACTACGCAGCATGCAGGCGACAGAGATATTTTCTCTGTGCCGCGGTTGACCAACCGCGGCAGTCCGTCAGTGCGAGAATGACCAAAATGCTGCAGTTTTGTTGGGTGCCTATATATATCCCACTTTCATTTTAGGTCGTCTCCAAGAGTTCCAATAGCATATTTTTCTCTTATAACACATTTCAAGAGACAAAATCATCAAGAACTCACCTTTAATCACTCAAAGCAAATCCTTTTTGCATTAAACTTCATACTGCATCATTTATGACCATATAGTATGCATACATGCATGGCTTTCCAACATCACAACTTGCTTGGTAAGGTTTTCACTATTATCTTACATAATTAGTGTCTTTCTTAACAAGTCATCACTTTTATCATTTGTATGCTCTTAGAATATATTCTAGATACAAAATAGAGATTGATTGTGGTGTATTGATTGAGTGTTGTATTTTGATAGCTTCATAGGATTGCCTAATCTATGTTTAGCTAAGCTTTATGACATGTCATTTAGCTCTTGATATCTAGGAATGAATTAATTGTTATATTATCATTCTAGATAAGCATCTAAGGTTCCCTAGCCTTGTTTGTTCCTTGAATATTATCATATATTCACATAGGATGTTTTATCTCTTCATTAAGAAGTAAGTCTTGTGAGATTGACCGAGATTAGGTGGTCACTCAAGCAAATTGGACTAGATCCATTTTTAAAGGCCTGCGTGTAGTGGTAGCGGGATATTGGCATGAATTAGGCCTTCAAATCTAGATTAGGTTGTATACACTATCGCAATTAGTGGATTCGAGGTTCGAGTGTGGCGCACTTACCGGTCCGTGGTTTTTCCTGTGAGGGTTTCCATGTAAAAATCAAGTGTCATTTATAATTCTACACATATTACACTTGATGTATTAATTAACTAGTTATGGGTATTTTCGGAATATTGACTAATAACTAAAATTGGGTAAAAAGTGTTAAAATCTATTCACCCCCTCTAGATTAATATTTGATCACACCGTAAATTTGTTTCAATAACATTGTGCGTAACAAGGCAAGGCTTGTTTGCTCTCGTTCCCACCTAGAGTCCATTAGGCTTCTCTTATCCATTTCTTGTATGTACAAGTTCAAATTACACCAAATGGATGTCAAGAGTACCTTCATCAATGGCTTCTTGCATGAGGAAGTGTTTGTTGAGCAACCCAAAGGGTTTTTGGATCCACACCACCCCTCTCATGTCTCTCACCTCAAGAAGACTTTATATGGGTTGAAACAAGCACCGAGGGCTTGGTATGAGTGTCTCACTATTTATCTTGTTGACAATGGCTACTCTAGAGGTAGTGTTTGACAAGAGATTGTTCATCAAGTGCACTTAAGATGAGCTATTCATAGCTCAAATTTATGTTGATGACATAGTTTTGGTTCCACCAACAATTTGAAAGTTCAACAATTTGTTAATATTATGTCTCATGAGTTTGAGATGAGCATGGTTGGTGAACTAAATTACTTCCTAGGCTTGCAAATTAAGCAAATGCATGATGAGATCTTTATATCTCAAGCTAAGTATGCTAAGAGCCTAGTGAAGAAGTTTGTCTTTGAGAATGCCAAACATTGTGACACACCCATAAGCACCACCTAGAAACTAAGGAAAGATGATAGTGGAAAGGATGTTGAGAAAAGTTTATATCATGGCATGATAGGTAGCTTGCTTTACTTGACCACAAGTAGGCCTGATATTTCTTTTAGTGTGGGTGTTTGTGCTAGGTACCAAGCAAATCCCAAGGAATTTCAACTTATTGAGGTAAAGAGGATCATTTGGTTTGTGAATGGTACCTCAAACCATGGGATTTGGTACTCCTTTGACACTAAATCAAGTCTTGTTGGATTTAGTAATGTCGATTGGGCGGGAAATTGTGATGATAGGAAGAGTACATCATGCGGTTGCTTCTTCTTTGTGAACAATTCGGTTTCTTGGTTTTGTAAGAAGCAAAACTCAATTTCCCTATCCACAGCTGAGGCGGAATACATTGTCGCCAGTAGTGCTTGCACTCAATTGATGTGGATGAAACAAATGCTAGCCGATTATGGCTTAGAGCAAGGTACTCTTACTTTATTTTGTGATAACATAAGTGTCATTAACATTTCCAAAAATCCCGTCCAACATTCTAGGACAAAGACATTGACATTAGACACCATTTCATAATAGAGCTAGTTGAGAGTAAAACCATTGCATTGGAACATGTAGAAACAAATGACCAACTAGCGGATTTGTTTACAAAGCCTTTAGACACCCTTAGATTTAGGAACCTTAGCAAGTCTATTGGGATTTGTCACTTGGGTTGAAATGGTAGGTCTCGACCCCTTATGGGGAGCTCAAGCAAAGAGAGCAAAGTTACATGATCATGCATTGTGCTACATTGATAAATTTTATGCCTCTTATTTAATTACTTGAGAAGATTGGTTGTTCATGCTTACATGTATTTTTCTTAATAAATGTGCTATATTGCCTTGCTTGCAATCCATGTCATATTCATGCTCAAACATGCATTTTTGGATTAGGAGATATACTTTGCGAGTACTTTTTAAATGACCTATAATTGATCTCCATGACATGATGATTCTTGTTAATGACATACTTAAGATGAAAAGTGTGAGTGGAAAAATGTGAAATATTTGATTGCTAAATCTTGATTGCAAATACGTGTGCAAAAGTAATATTGAGACTTAAATAAATAAGGATCTTAAAATCCATAGTCTCTCTTTCTTTATTGGTAGAACAAGGCTACTATCATATGGGTATCTCACCCGGAAAAATCAAATAGGGTGCAAAGTCGCTCATGTCTTGTTTTGCTTGTAAAGATGGATATAGTTGCTCTTTAAATTGAAATGCTTCAAACTCTATATCCTTGCTTTTTCCATGACAAAGGGTGAAATTGGTTTGAATTCTTTTGAAAACCCTTGTTATTTGCTTTGCCAAATACTATTGTTTTTGAACTTGAATGTAACATGTCTTGCATGCAAAGCATCTTTGACGCACATTTTTCTTGAAATAAAACTCCTTGAATCTCTCTTACTTAATTGAGGTGTACATAATTCCTTATATGATTATGCATATGTGATTGTGCTACAAGCTCTCCTTGCTAATGCTTAAAGGGAGACTCCCTTTGCATATCTCATGACAAAAATGGAGAGTAAGGTTGGGGGAATTTGTGTCATTCTTGGCATTGCATTTAGGGGGATTTGAGAGAGAGTAACCCATGTTAGGAGATATTGCATCTAGGGGGAGTTACATTGCATTACATGATTACATTTTTTTTTTATTGTATTGATTTACTTTGGCAATTGCAATTACTCTTGTTATAACCACCTTTCACACACTTGCTCTTGGAAGGTATCCTTCTTGTTGATTGTGTGTAGGTTGAATTTTTCTACAAGCTTGGAATTGACTTGAAGATGTTCAAGACTTAGACTATGAGCTTTATTTGTAATGTAGAAAAATTTTGTTGACAAACCATTTTTTGTTGTTGTGAGGTTGCTATATGAGTGTTGGTTTTGTCACGAAATAGCCAAAGGGGGAGATTGTAAGTGCCTCACTTTTTGATTGGCTTAATTTCGTTGACAAAACCACAATGGGGTTCAAATATGTAAGGGTAACTAAGGATTGAAGAAATCTTCATCAAATGTCAAGGACCTCATTGTGGACATCAAGAGCTTCAAGGAAGGTAGTGTACTTGACTTCATTCTTAATTGAAGAGATTTAGAATGCACACACACACACACACACACACACACACACACACACACACATCTGATTCATCTACATGTTTTGCATATCCTTATGTGTTTCTTATTTGATTCTTACATGACATGCACTACATTTATACTTTATGTGAACTGGTGGTTTGAAAAGAGAAATTCTCTCTTTACCGCGACCCGTACCAGCCCTGGTGCAATTGCATGGCCAGCGGTCCCCATAGCACTCAAGTCCAGAGCATGTATGCTTGGCATACCGCTACCTAGGCACACTGCCTCGGCAGCGGTCCTCCACGACAATCAACATCAGTGTCTTCACGCTTCTTGTACCACTGCCTAGACACTTACACGTGCAGCGGTACGAGCAGCGGTGCGTGACGGGTTTGGTTCTCAGTTTACCAAAACGACCTCACTTCACTTGAATCCTATATATATATATATGTCTTGTTGGCCTTTGGTCGTTTGGGTGAGTAAAATTTACACCTTTCAAGAGCCAAAGAGTGTCTTCAAACAAAAACCACCAAGACTTGATTTTTAATCATCCAAAACACC